>CM056059.1:230045246-230377812 GCA_029574335.1 Rana kukunoris | reverse complement strand
AAGGGACTTGTAAAGTTCAACTTATCGGCCAGAAAATTACAGAGCCTGGCGGTCGTCCTTTCAAAACACCATAAAAGGTCTAAACATGTCTCCTGACAATGAAATAAACTACCTAGTCCAATGGCTTGGGAAAGACTCTGCCGAACACGCCAGTAGAATCAGGAACATTAACATAAAACAACCAGAGATTGGTCTCAAAAAGATTTGGAGCAGATTAGAAGAGTGCTATGGTTCAACAGAGGCTATGGAGCATGCACTTTTTAAAAGGATTGAGGACTTTCCCAGAATACCTAGCAAAGGTTATCACAAACTACGAGAATTAGCCGACTTGCTAGAAGAACTACTTCTTGCTAAAGAAGAGGGAGACTTGCCGGGTCTCGCCTCCCTGGATGCAGCCAGAGGGATTAAACCTTTGATTCTGAAGCTTCCTTATGACCTACAACAAAGGTGGGTCACATATGGTTCTAAACACAAGGAAAGGTTCCAGGTACCATTTCCACCATTCAACGTTTTTGTAGACTTTGTTACAAAGCAAGCCAAGTTCCTGAATGATCCCAGCTTCGACTTTATACTGCCATCAGCCACGCCCCCTAGCTTCAAACAGCATAGGATGCCAGTGACAGTGAACAAGTCTCATGTTTCCTCTACAGATTTCTCCTATAGATCTTCCAACATCGCTCGCCTAGAGGACAAAGTCGGAGACCCTAGCAAGCAATGCCCTCTACACAGGAAACCGCACCCTCTACTAAAATGCAGGACCTTCAGGGAGAAGTCTCTGGAAGATCGCAAAGCTTTCCTAAGAGAGAACCGCATATGCTTCAAGTGCTGCTCATCCATATCACACTTTGCCAAGGACTGTAAGGTTAGTGTATCATGCACAGAGTGTGATAAATCAGACCACAACTCAGCACTACATCCAGGCCCTGCTCCTTGGATCGCCCAGCGAGCTAGCGATACCAACGAGCATGGCGGGGAGCAAGAGAACACTGGTACAGACTCTCCAATGGTTACCACACAGTGTACTGAAGTATGCAAAGATCCTGCAGGCGGTAGGTCTTGTTCAAAGATCTGTCTTATTAGAGCTTATCCAATGGGTCAAAGAAACAAAGCTGTCAAGATGTATGCACTCTTAGATGACCAAAGCAACCACTCTATGGCTAGATCCGCATTCTTTGACACCTTCGATGTTAGGGGTCCAAGCTCCCCTTACTCTTTAAAGACTTGTGCGGGTACTGTTGAGACGGCGGGGAGGAGAGCTACCGCCTTTTGTGTAGAGTCCATAGATGGTCGGACTCGTCTACCTTTACCCACCATAATAGAGTGCAACCAGATCCCAGATAACCGGTCAGAAATCCCTACACCTGACGCAAATTCACCTGCCTCATCTAAAACGCATAGCCCATCTTCTACCAGAATATGACGAGCAGGCTCAGTTAATGCTGCTCCTGGGAAGAGACATTTTGCAGGTTCATAAAGTAAGGGAACAGATTAATGGTCTCCGCAATGCTCCCTTTGCCCAAAGACTTGACCTGGGGTGGGTCATCGTAGGGGACGTCTGCCTAAAGTCTGTGCACAGACCCGCCACGGTCAGTAGCATGTTCACCAACGTACTTGACAAAGGACGCCCTTCCTCCTTGCAACCATGTCACAACAGCTTCATCACAGAGAAACTTCCAGGTAGTACTCACATGCCCTGCTCCTCTGTAGACCCAGACACAGAGGACCACGCTTGTGACAGTGACCCAGACCACCTAGGATGTACAGTCTTTCATAGAACAAAGGAAGATCAGCAGGTAGCAATGTCCTTTGAAGATAGACTTTTCTTGAAATAATGGAAAAAGAGACAGCCAAGGAGGAGACAAACAATTGGGTCGCCCCTCTCCCATTTAGACCCCATAGACAGCGTCTACCTAACAACAAGGAACAAGTCCTTAAACGCTTTGCCTCGCTTAAACGTAATTTCCAGAGAAAACCAGACATGAGAGATCACTTCTTTACCTTTATGGGTAAGATATTTGAGAATAATCACGCAGAGTTAGCTCCTGCCCTTAAAGACAACGAAGAGTGCTGGTACTTACCTATATTTGGAGTTTACCACCCCAAGAAACCAGGTCAGATTAGAGTGGTGTTTGACTCTAGCTCTAGAGAAGAAGGCGTGTCACTAAATGACGTTCTCCTCTCAGGACCGGATCTGAACAACAGACTCATTGGGGTGCTCCTCCGTTTCCTCCGCAAAGACTCTGTTGCATTCATGGCGGACATCCAGCAGATGTTCCACTGTTTTCTCATTAAAAAGGAACACAGGAACTTTTTGAGATTTTTCTGGTTTAAAGATAACAACCTTTCTAAAGAAATCGTAGAGTATCGCATGAAGGTCCACATATTTGGGAACAGCCCTTCCCCCGCAGTTGCCATTTACGGGCTTAGACGCTCAGCTCGTGAAGGTGAATCCATCTACGGGCCTGATGTGAAACACTTGGTAGAAAAGGACTTTTATGTAGATGACTGCTTAAAATCCCTACCCACCGCGGAAGCAGCTATCAGTCTCCTCAAGAGGGCGCAGGAGATGCTAGCCTGTTCTAACTTGAAGCTCCACAAGATCGCCTCTAACAGCGTAGAACTGATGAAGGCCTTCCCCTCTCAAGACCACTCTGGTGAGTTCAGAGACTTAGACTTAGGTTTTGTCCCCACGTTGCTAGATAAGGATAGACAGGAGCTAGAAGCACCAATTACTCTAAAAGAAATCCAGCAAGCAGTATTAGATATGCCAAATCAGAAATCCCCGGGGCCGGACGGACTCCCTATTGAGGTGTATAAGAAATTTGACCAGATTTTGCTCCCAGAGTTATTAAAGACTCTGGAGTGGGCTGCAAGCGTGGGGACACTACCCCACTCTATGGCGGAAGCAACTATTATAGCAATATACAAGGTGGGGAAGGATCAATTGGAACCCTCATCCTACCGTCCAATTTCCCTCCTAACCTCAGATGTAAAAATCTTAGCTAAAATTCTGGCGACCTGCCTAAATAAATTTATTAGCCATCTTATCAATCCGGATCAGTCAGGCTTTATACCTGGTGGGCCCAAGGGAGATTTGGAGTTAATTAAATATCTACACCGACAGACAATGAAGGGTCCAAAGTGCTGGCTAGATGCAATAAGCCTTGACAGCCGAGAATGGGCAATACCTCTGGAGGGTACTAGATAGTTTTGGCTTTGGCCCTCTGTATATTAGTTGGATTAAGCTCCTATATGTAGAACCAAGAGCCAAGGTCAGAATCAATAATGAGACCTCGGAGACCTTTCAGCGGAGAAGGGACGAGACAGGGGTGTCCTCTATCCCCTCTTCTGTTCGCCCTCGCCATGGAGCCACTGGAAATAATGGCCAGGGCGAGGTCGGATATAATAGGGTTTAGAAGACACCATGGAGAGGACAAAATAGCCCTCTTCGCAGACGATGTCCTGTTTTTTCTGGGAGAGGTGGAAGGCACATTGGACAAAGTGATCCAGTTGGTGGAAGAATTCGGCCCGTTTTCAGGCCTCACCATCAACTGGACAAAGTCAGCTCTGCTGCTGCTAGACCAAATAGACCTACAGACGCTAGCCACATCTCAAATAAGTGTAAGTACTAAATTTAAGTATCTAGGGATCTGGATCTCAAAGGACCCCACCCAATACATTAACTTAAACCTTGTCCCACTACTATTGAAGTGGAAAAATAAAAGTGAAATTTGGAAAAAATTCCCACTGTCTGTTGCAGGTCGATGTAATCTAATCAAAATGATCTGGCAGCCGCAGCTACTATATATGTTACACAACTCTCCGGTATGGGTAGAATACAAGTGGTACAAAAAAATTGACTCATTATTTAGAGAACTTATATGGAGAGGAGGTCAACCCAGAATAAGCCTACAAACCCTACAACTTCCTGTTAAAGAGGGGGGAATGGCGGTTCCACATCCACGGCTATATTTTTTAGCAGCACAAATGCAACATTTAGCAGGATGTGGAACCACCAAAGGAGATGGCTCATACAACCGACTCTTGCTGACAGATAACTCTCATAAACTATTAGTGGAAGCCCTAGAGGCAATTTTTTTTTGCCATAACCACTCGATTACAAAACTTGTGACTAAAACGTGGCACACAGTAAAAGCAATATTGGGATATGCTGGCCCGACAGAATTCTCCCCCCTTTGGAACAATAATAATCTCCAGGAGATAAAAAGCGTTGAGGTGTCAACTGAATGGACGAGTGAAGGCATATGCCGCCTAAAACATGTGTTCGAAAGGAACAATCTGAAACCATTTCAAGAGCTAGTAAAAGAGTTCGGAATTTCAAATAGAACGTTTTTTTTAAATATCTACAGCTCCGTCATGCCTTACAAACGCAATTCCGATCCCAGATAATTACATGGGCACCGATTCCTGCCCTGATCACCCTAATAAGGGCAACAGAGGCTAAAGGGTTTAATTCTCGGGGATATACAGCAGCTTGGGTGATAGGGCACTGAGTAAAGCAGGACCGTGCAAAGAAGTAGAGTGGCGTGGGAGAACGACTTGGGAATAATAACTCCACAACAATGGGACAGGATCCTTCAACAGGGTACCCTGGTATCCATAGCCCCCGGCCCAAAGAATGTCCCAACCCTTTTCCTTCTATATAGGGTATACCATACACCCCATAAAATGTTTAAGTTAGGGTGGAGACAAGACAATGAATGCCCAAGATGTAAAAACAAAGGAGACCTGATACACATGGTCTGGAAGTGCCCGAAATTATACGACTATTGGGTGGGAGTCATAGAATATATCAATAAAACCTTTGGATCTCGATTAGACCCAATAGCCAGGATATGCCTACTGGGCTGTATGGATGACAACAGAGTACCGCAAGGTACCCTTGATGCTATATTGAGAAGCCTATTTCAGGCCCGTAAGTTAATCGCCCAAAAATGGCAGGCGCGGGCACCTCCATCCATAGACAACTGGCTAGAGGTAATGAAGCAAACGATCTCAAAATCCACTTTATTAAGCTGGGGAAATATCCCAAATTCGCTAAAATATGGGGCCTGTGGCAGGCTTTCCAGGACTCTTTGAGCCCCTGAGCAAAAAAAAAAAAAACACCCCCTCTCCAGGCCGTGGCAGCTATACCTTACCAAGCAGATTCTCCTGGCTGGACCTTGCGACACTAGAACGATACGGCCCTTGATAAACCTATCTCACCAGATACCGAGCCTGTATGCTCTCATAGGTACGGGGTAAGGGTGGGAGGGTGAGGAGGGTGGGGGGTGGTACACAGCCAACAAGACAAATAAACAAGAGCAAAAGTTTGCTTCCTTTTTATTATGCCCTACGGGACATTAATCCTGATGTGTGCAATTTTGTCTCTTATGATTTATACTCTGTATGTAAAGTGAGTGCATATTTGCTGGCTGTTTTGTAAAATGGTTTTAAATTTTCAATAAAAATGAATGAAATTAAAAAAAGACTTAGGTTCTGACTCTCTGCCAACGCAACGTAGCCTTGGACTACTCTGGGACTTAAGGTCAGACACCTTCACCTTCCAGGTTAGTCGGGAAGAAAAGCCCTTTACACGCAGAGGCGTTCTGTCAACCATAAACTGTCTGTATGACCCTCTTGGGTTTGTAGCTCCAGTCACCATTGAGGGTAAAGCACTTCTCAGAGATCTCACTCAAGAGACAGTCAACTGGGATGATCCACTCCCCCCCGAGAAAAGAGGTCAGTGGACAGAGTGGAAAAATTCCTTGACAACCTTGTCTAACTTAAAGGTCCCTCGACCATATGCTCCTGTACCGTCTACAGAAGTCCAAGACCAAAGACTTTGTGTTTTCTGTGATGCTTCTGTCAAAGCAATCGCTGCTGTAGCTTACCTCAAGATCAGGGACAAGAAAGGACAGTGCCATATAGGTTTTGTCATGGGAAAAGCAAAACTTGCCCCACTCCCAGAACACACAATACCTAGGCTAGAACTTTGTGCTGCAGTGTTAGCCGTGGAGTTAGCCAACACTATCACTAGAGAAATGAACCTAGAAATCAAAGACACTGAGTTCTACACTGACAGTAAAGTAGTCCTGGGGTACATCTACAACGAAACCAGACGCTTCTACGTCTACGTCAGTAATCGAGTGTTGAGGATTAGGATATCCACACACCCAAAACAGTGGCACTTCGTTCCAACTAAACACAATCCCGCAGACCTAGCGACCAGAGCTGTCCCAGCCAACTGTCTTAAGGACACAACATGGTTTACAGGCCCTGCATTCCTGTACAATTCAGAACAGAGCACTCCTGAATCAGAGACTTTCAGCTTGATAGACGCAGTCAAGGATGCTGAAGTTCGTCCACAAGTGTCTGCATTAGTCACGGTGGCTACACAAAACCGACTCAAATCTCATCGGTTCTCCAGGTTTTCCACATGGAAATCACTCATTAGAGCTATTTCTACCTTATCCCACATAGCCCGTTCCTTTGGGAAAAAGACTAATTGCAAAGGCTGGCACCTCTGTGAAAATACCTACTCGGTGACTGACCTAGAGCAATCAAAACATCTGATCATCTACACTGTGCAACAAGAGACCTTTGCTAGAGAAATTGACTGTATTCGCAACAAAGAAACAATCCCTAAAGACAGTGTCCTAAGGAAACTCGATCCATTCCTCGACAGCAGTGACCTGTTGAGAATAGGAGGCCGCCTTAAAGAAGCTACCTTGGAGCACCACGAGAAGCATCCTCTCATTCTCCCGGCTCAACACCATGTCACTGCCCTGCTTGTACAGCACTATCACAGTCAAGTCAAACACCAAGGCTGGCTATTCACTGAAGGAGCTTTGAGGACTGCTGGACTGTGGATAATAGGAGCAAAAAGATGTGTGAGCAAGTGTATCTTCAATTGCGTCACCTGTCACAGACTCCGGGGTCTCTTACAAACCCAAAAGATGGCTGACCTTCCATCTGACAGACTCAACTCAGACCCTCCTTTCTCAAGTGTGGGCCTTGACGTATTCGGTCCTTGGTCCGTTACTACTCGCCAAACCAGGGGAGGTCACGCCAGCAGCAAACGCTGGGCAGTTATATTTACTTGTATGACTGTTCGAGCTGTTCACATAGAGTTGATTGAATCAATGGACACTTCCAGCTTTATCAACGCTCTCAGGCGCTTCATTGCCATTAGAGGTCCTGTTAAGCACATTCGCTCTGATAGGGGCACCAACTTTGTTGGAGCGGTCAAGGAACTTTAGGCATGTGCAAAAGTGAAAAATTTGTTTCGTTTCGTTTCAATTCGTCATTTAATAAATTTCGTTAAGTTAGGTTTGTTACATGTGTTGAATTCGTTTTCGGAATTTGTTCGTTTTCGACCGAATTTCGAAAAATACGGTCGAAATCGAAAATATTTCGACCGTTTTTCGAATTCGTTCGTTTTCGACCGAATTTCGAAAAAAAACGGTCGAAATCGAAAATATTTCAACCAGATTAGAAAACAAATAGTCTCTTTTCGAATAGAATTTTTTTCGAATTAAATTCGAAAATATTTTTTTTTTTTTTCTTCGAATTCCGATCGAATTTAGTCCGCGGGTATTCGATTCGGAATTCGAAAAAAAAAATCGATTTCGACCATTTTTTTTTTTTTTTCGAAATTCGGTCGAAAATGAACGAATTCCGAAAACGGTCGAAATTTTTCGCTATTATAGCAATTCGGAAATTCGTATGCATCCGAATGTCCGAATAATGGAAAATTCGTCCGAATTTCGATTCGGAACGAAACGAAATGCACATGCCTAAGGAACTTCAAATCCTTTCCAATCTAGACAACAACAACGTAGAAAGGTATCTCAACCAACAGGGATGTACTTGGACATTTGACCCTCCTCACTCTTCTCATATGGGTGGTGTGTGGGAAAGAATGATAGGTGTAGCCCGCAAGATCTTGGATTCTATTTTCCTTCAAATGGGAAATGCTAGACTCACGCATGAATGCCTGTCCACCTTTATGGCCGAAGTCTCAGCCATCATAAATGCTAGACCTCTGGTACCACTTACCAACGATCCAGAGGAACCCATGCTGCTGACACCTGCAACTCTACTCACTCAGAAAACCAATACGGTCAGTGCTCCAAGTGGAGAGTTTACAGATAAAGACCCTTTCAGACGTCAATGGAGACAGGTGCAATGTCTAGCCAACACCTTCTGGGACAGATGGAGGAGATATTACATCCAAACCCTACAACCCAGGAATAAGTGGCAAGTTAACAAACCAGACCTGAAGTCAGGAGATGTGGTGCTCATTAAAGACTGTCAAGCACACAGGAATGACTGGCCTTTGGGACTTATCACACAGACATTTCCAAGCAAAGATGGACTTGTCAGAAAGGTCGAAGTTAAGACTTCCAAACAGGGTGAAGTAAAGTCATTTTTCAGACCCATATCGGACTTGATTTTACTTGTGTCTAATGACGCCGGTAGTGGCGTTGGTTAACGCCAGGCGGGGAGTGTTGTGCCTCCAGGATACCTTTCAGGCTCAAAAAGGACAATTCACTGAGTGTACAATGTATTATTGCATTAGTAAGCCAGAGGTATGTTGTCTCAGGTTAGCTGTTATGCTTGCGCCATCTACTGGCCAAACATGAATATAGTTGATAGAATGTAGTGAATTTTATTAGTTAGCTCTGATAGGCTGTGACATCAAAGTCATCATTTCCTCTTTAGCCAGGAAGTGAAGGTCTCAGTATCTCCATGTTTAAGATCAAGGCAGCAAGGCCTGCATTCAATCTGTCCCCACCCATGGAATCGGAGGTAAGCAATCTCTTTCCTCTTCTTCCACAAGCTTAGGGAGATAGCTAGCCATCTCTGATAATGTTTGTATGATGTTATTGTTATCGTATGGTAATGTTATACCATTCTTATTTCTAGTTTTACCGCATATCACGTGTGTCATCCACATGTATATTCAAATCTGCAACGTGCCAATAAAGACACAAGATAAGAAACAGCAGTCTATTATTGTGTGCGCAGAGAAAGGTCATCTGCCTAGATAGCTACCCATAGACTCCGGGAGTACGGGAAGCGAGTCCAGGACACGCGGGCAAGCAGGAACACTATCTAGATAAAGGGGGCCTTGAGAGGTAAGGAAGTCCTCCTTTTCCTCCCTCTGTTCTGCCCTCTGTTCATTATTACACGCAGCGTGTGCTCCAACAGGTGGATAAGAGGGACAGTGTCACTGATGCATGCACTGTCAATGCTCACCATCCTCATGGACTCCTCAAATGGTGACAGGACAGTGCATGCATCCCTGATCATGGCCCACTGGCATGGTAAAAAAACAGGCTCTCCTGACCCTGCCTTTTTTCATATTGGCACAGATACTCATTGATTGCCCTGTGTTGCGTGTGCAGTCGCTGCAGCATTGGCAACATAGAGTTCCATCTGGTGTGCATGTCACAGATTAGGCAGTTCTTGGGCAGGTTGTATTGCTTTTGGAGGTCAGTCAGCCAAGCACTGACATTATATGACCGTCAGAAATGCACACGGAGTTTTCTGGCCTGCTTCAGGACATCCTGTAAGCCCGGGTACCTGCCCAAGAACCACTGCACCACCAAGTTAAGGAAATGCAGTTGAAGTGCTAGCAATTTAGCCAAGCTAGAATTCAACCGCTGGGCATGTGGATGTCTTGGAGCAAACTTCTTTTGTCGCTCCTGCAACTGGGGCAGGGAAATCTGCCAGGTACAATCTGACATCGATAGCAGATTGCCCGCAAGTACTTGGCTGTGACACACCTAATTCTACACCTTCAGTCCTCTCAGTGCAAGTTTCAGAGAGGACTGAAGGTATAGTGGGCTTGGAGATCCCAGCTGATGAGGAGCAAGGAGAGGTCCTCTTTGTCCTTGGTGTGGGTCTTTTAGGTACACTTGCCAATGATCTACATGGCAGATCGACATATGTCTGGTCAAGCATGTGGTGCCCAAACGAGTGATGTTTTGGCCACATGAGATAGGCTTGCGACATATATTGCAAGTAGCAGCGGTGCGATCTGATTCACTCGTCTCAAAAAAGGCCCACACCAAAGAACTTTTGGAATAATGCGGAGAGACAGCAGTGCCCTGAAAATGTGTCTCTCTGCTGTGTGATGCAGTCGGTGTGCTGCCCTTAAGCTGGCCCTGCAGGGCATCCTGCCTCATTGGAGATGTGCCTCCTTTTCCGCTCTCCTATCAGGCACCCACGTGGTGTCAGTGACCTTATCATCCCCTCCCTCCTCATCACTGGAGCAAACCTGGCAGTATTCTGCAGCTGGGGGAACATGACTGCCAGATTGCTATCCTTCTTGGGCACCCCCTCTCTCTGGGCTCATGTTACTACCTTCCTCTAGCTGGGTACCATCATCGGAGCCTTCAAAACGCTGCGCATTCTCCTGCAGCATGTACCCAACACTGTGGTCAAACAGTTTGGGGGACTCCTCAGGAGGACATGGTGGAGATAGGGATGGAGTGACTGATGCCATTGAGCAGAGGGAAGAGGCCACGTTGGCAGCTGAGTACCCTGAGCCTGGGTGAGAGAGGATGAGGAGGATGAGCACGGCTTGGTCACCCACTCTACCAAATTTTCGGCATGTTGCGGCTCAACATGGCCAGCTGCTAAAAAAAAAAAGACATGCTTGTCCCATGGTAACGTGCTGATGAGGATGCACCGTGTCCATGACCAGCACTGTTGCCTCTAGATGCAGAGCCTGCTTGCCCTCTTTTATCGGCTCGTGACTGTCTGCCTCTCCTTGTTTTCCTTCCAGATATATTAATGGCCTGCAGGGAGTAGGGATGAGCTTCGTATTCAAATCAAACTCATGTTCGACTCATACATCGTATGTTCCATCGTTCGTCAAATTAGGAACCTGTTGGGCCGTTCGTGCAAAATTTGAGTGTCGTTTCACGGCCCATAATTCACTGCGGCATCGCAGTGCATTGCTGGCTGATTATTGGCCAAGCATGCACTATGACCCACATGCTTGGTCAATCACAGCTTGCAAAAAACGGGGAGCCATAATTGACCAAAGCCAGGGTGGCTTTGGCCAATTATGGCTCAGAGGGTTTAGTACATGCCCCAAACTATAAAAGGCCGCCTGCAGGTCGGCCTTGTGTAGTGTGTTGCGGTGGTTAAAAGAGAGAAGACAGAGAGAAAGAGTGTCATTTTTAGTAGGTAGATGTGTCCTCTGCAGTGTGCACCTAAAGCTATGTGGTGTGTACTGCCTCTGTCCTCTGCAGTGTGCACCTAAAGCTACGTGGTGTGTGTACTGCCCGTGTTCTCTGCAGTGTGCACCTAAAGCTACTGTACATGGTGTGTACTGCCTGTGTCCTCTGCAGTGTGCACCTAAAGCTACGTGGTGTGTGTACTGTCTGTGTCTGTGCTATTTTTCTCAATGATTTTCATCCATATTGCAGGGACCACACATTACATTAAAGCCGCAAGCAGTTTTAAATTACTTTTTTCTTATAGTAATCTCATTTGTGCAGGGACAGTTCTAAACACATGCCACTTCACAGGCATACTATAGACACCCAGCAGGTACAATATTTAAAGGAATTTTTCTTCTTTTTTTTTTCACTTTAAGCATCATTAAAATCACTGCTCCAGAACAAAATGACAGTTTTTAAAACTTTGTTTCCATTGATACATGTTCCCTGGGGTTCTCAAAAACATTGTACGACAATAATTTGCATATTAGGCTTTAAAATTAGCACTTTTGAATTCGATTGTTCGAGTCCCATAGATGATGTTCGGCTCATCCCTAGGAGGGAGATGTAGTTGCACAAACCTGGGATGTGTATTGTCATGGATCGTGAGATATTAAAGTGTTTCTACGTGAAATCCATATTCATGTATTGCAGAAGATGAGACATTGTGGATAGGACATATTGCAGGATGCCTCTGTCTGTCTAGATGTGGATTGGAACGGAATCAGCCTATTGAGGACTATTGGAATGCTAAGTGGCTTGTGAAATACCTTTCCATTGTGTTCTGCAGATGAATAGCCGTTGTCAGAGACGAGACGCCTAGCCACCTCGTCCGGCTACCTGAATAGATAATTGACTCATGTTAATTGTTGTTCTGATTGCTTCATTGTAGTAATTACCCCCTGGGGGCTTCTGTCTCAATACACATAGTCCTGCTATTCAAGCTTTGGGACCAATCTCTGCTGAGTCATTTTGAAGTCCTCATTTGCATGGAAGAGGACCTGAGTGGAACCACAAATGTACGTTACAATTGACCAATAGAAAAGCGGTTGTTGGGGGCGAGATGTTCCAAATTCTGTATAAAGGTGTGCTGTGTACTTTCAATAAAGAGTTCTGGTTGAACATACATACAACTCGCTTGGTGTGTGTTCTTCATGGATCCAATTGGCACATAGCTGTAGGTTGGATCCCGGAATCTTGGATGACTGGACCATCAGATGTTGCAAGCTGCAAGCTGATCGAATAGAAGCAGAGGAGTGTCGGGAGAGCAGGACCTGGGCGAGAAAGGGTCTCGTCACATGTATATATACTGATTATACTTCAGATAGCAGAATCAACTGCCTGCCTGTAGTATTATTAGTAAGAGAACAGCAGCAATTGTCTTCAGTTAGCTTTAGTTGCACACTGTGCAAAGGACACAGTACACTAACTTAAAATACTTGCAGATCCCTGCCTGTGGTATTAGTCTGAGAACACCAGCAATTGTCTTCAGGTAGCTTTAGGTGCACACTGTGCAGAGGACACAGTACACTTAGTGAAAATACTGAAGCTCCCTGTCTGTGGTATTAGTATGAGAACACCAGTAATTGTATTCAGGTAGATTTAGGTGCACATTGTGCAGAGGACACAGTACACTAAGTGAAAATACTGCAGCTCCCTGCCTGTGGTATTAGTATGAGAACACCAGTAATTGTATTCAGGTAGCTTTAGGTGCACATTATGCAGAGGACACAGTACACCAAGTGAAGATACTTGCAGCTCCCTGCCTGTGGTATTAGTCTGAGAACACCAGCAATTGTATTCAGGTAGCTTTAGGTGCACACTGTGAAAAGGACACAGTACACTAACTGACAATACTTGCAGATCCCTGCCTGTGATATTAGTATGAGAACACCATCAATTGTAGTCGGGTCACTTTAGGTGCACATTGTGCAAAGGACACAGTACACTAACTGACAGTACTTGCAGATCCCTGCCTGTGGTATTAGTATGAGAACACATGCGATTATATTCAGGTAGCTTTAGGTGCACACTGCAGAGGACACAGTACACTAAGTGAAAATACTGCAGATCATTAACCCAATGGCGAGCGCACATGCACGCGCGTGCTGGGAGCCAATTCCCCTTTAAAAGTCCACTAGCTGCACCAACACAGTGCTGTCTGATCTGCAGCTCTGTGTCTGTATCCTGCATCTAAATCCTGCCTACCTGTTACCCTTACCGAGCCGGCTCACCTGACCATCCAAATCTCTCCAACCCTTGACCCTTGGCTTGTTTTGACCTTGCTCTTCTGATTGCTTCCCCGTTGCCAGACCTCTCTGCCTGAATCTGTGACTACGCCTCAGCCCTCCACATCTGCTACCTGTTTACCTGTTGTGACCCGGCCTGTCTGACTCCGCTACTGCCTGTTGTCTCCCAACCAGCTTACTTCACCAGCTCCCGCTGCCGCTGTACCAGCATCGCCTGCTCCTGTTTGCTGACCCGCTTCTTCCGCTCCAGCACTCTCCAGTCCAGTCCCTCCAGAGGGATAAGCATCCAGTGCCAACTGCTGCCATTACTCCGGCACTCCTACCTCGCTGCGCTCCTGAGCTTGCTGTCCTCATTCCAGCAACTCACGAGCCAGGGCTGTAAGAGAGGCCTTCTCCTGCTACTAGGCTCTGATTGCCAGGTACGTTCGTACAAAACACACACTGTGCAGGACACAGTACACCAAGTGAAAATACCTGCAGATCCCTGCCTGTGGTATTAGTATGAGAACACCAGCAATTGTATTCAGGTAGCTTTAGGTGCACACTGTGCAAAGGATACAGTACACTAAGTGAAAATACTTGCAGATCCCTGCCTGTGGTATAAGTATGAAAACACCAGCAATTTTAGTCAGGTAGCTTTAGGTGCACACTGTGCAAAGGACACTAAAACAAAATACTGGAGGTCCCTGCCTATATTTGTATGAGAACACTAGCAATTGTATTCAGGTAAGCTTTAGGTGCACACTGTGCAAATGATACAGTACACTAACTGACAATACTTGCAGATCCTTGCCTGTGGAATTAGTCTGAGAACACCATCAATTGTAGTCAAGTCGCTTTAGATGCACATTGTGCAAAGGATACAGTACACTATGTGAAAATACTTGCAGATCCCTGCCTGTGGTATTAGTATGAGAACACCAGCAATTGTATTCAAAATTTGTACAGAAATACAGCGCTCAGGGTGTTCATTGAGAATGATCAGCTTAAGGGTAATTAATGCAAAATTAATAAATACAGTAGTACAAGATGACAGTATTTAATATAATAGTCCTGAGTTTTAAGAATCCATAAAAATAGGTTTGAGACTGTCCATAGATGGATAAAAACAGTCCGGGCTTTTAAGGAATTTGCATCAGGTGGGTAATTAGCAGATAACCAGGGCTGCTCTCCAAGAGTGAAGTCAACTCCAACAAACATGAAAAAAATAAAAACAGGAGAAAGCGCCTCTAAGTTGTCTGATTTAAATATAAAAGCAATAGCAGATATCCAACACTTACATTTAATATGACGGGACTGAAGGTAGGAGTGCTGGTAATCAGGAGGACCTGAAGTATAAAGTCTTCTTGTAGATTGTGAGAGATCTCCGCTCAGAAAATCTGGGGGAAGCCGAGTCTCCAGTCGTTTGAGAGCAATGTAGGACAAGCCGCTCATCTGTCGAATGGTGACGTCAGGGGGACGGTAGCTGACAGGGATCACAAGGGTATCACGAGAGCGCTGTAGGGTGAGCCGCTCGTCTGTCGAACAGTGACGTCAGGGGGACGGTGGCTGACAGGGATCACAAGGTATCACAACGGGTTTCAGAGCGTGCGCTGGTCTATGGAGAGTCCTGCACGCTCCTTTGTCAAGTGTAAAACAGGAAGGGAATTAGGAAGTATAAAAAGAGGTCATGTGGTGGTTCACCGTCCAATCGAAGGGTTGGAAATACAAAGGACATAGACATTAAAGGCTAATTGTTGTTCAAAAGTAAATGTAAAAGGAAGGACTAAAAGGGAAACAAATACTAAAGTGCAGAATCACATCGAATAATAAAAATGTTTAATAAGGATCAAATTTGAATAATATTAAGGAAGCATATATAGCTCAAGAAAATGGGAACAACCGCAGAGGGGACGTGCTCTACTGTAGAGCATGGGAGACTGTAAACTCAGGGTCATCTCTTTCTGCTAAACACGTGAAAAAAGAGCAGGAAGCGCCATTGCCGAGCAGTTTGTATGTACAGAAGATAAAAAGGGGGTGAATACATTTATATCAATACATATAATATATACATATAAAGAACAAAATATATGATGGGTAAATGTAATATAACAACAATAATGGTTCTAGTGTTATTAAAAATATAAAAAATCATTAACAATATATTAACATTTTTTACATTTTTTTATATTAAAAGTATGTGTAATTGGACAATAGAAGATGATGAAAGATATTCATATGATCACATAATCGATTACAAGAAAGTTGAAGATGAAAATAAATATATACTGTTAAAAGAGACAAGGAGTAATGTATTAAATATGCAGCAATATATTATATAGCTTACCAAATACTATATATAAAATAATTGTTAGAGGATAGTGTTCACATCCAATTCCTCGTTTAAGCCAAGGGGGGTAAGACAATTGAGTGTAAAGATCCAAAAAGTCTCGCGCTCACATAATCGCGAGAAGTGCTCAGCTTCAGATAACTTTTTGGGTATGGACTCGATGACCCACACCCTCAGGCCATCAGTAGACTGATCGTGGTGTTGGAGAAAATGGAGTGGCACGCTATGCTCATCACAGCCCACCTCGACAAGTCGTCGATGGGTACCAAAACGTTGTCTGAGTGGATTAATTGTACGACCCACATATAATCATTTGCAAGGACATGTAAGGCAGTATATAACGTAATCTGTGGAACAATTATGAATGTTTTCTAGATGATAAGTTTTATCTCTATGGACGAATTATTTTTGACCATGAGTTACGAAGTGACAAAACTTACAACAAGGTTTGTTACATCTATACATTCCTACAAGAGGGATTAAGCATGTGGCACTTGGTGTTATAAGATATTTTAGCCTACTGGGAGCTATTTTATTTTTTAAAGTTGGTGCCCTCCTATAAGTAATTTTAGGCTTATCACATAGAGTGGTGGATCTTGTTTTAAAATTTTCCAGTGTTTGCTCAAGATATGTTCCATTTTTCTATATTGTTCGTGATATCCAGTTATGAAAAGAACAACGGAGGCCTCAGGCTGTTTTTTCCTTTTCGGGTTTTTTCCAGAAAGAAAAGTGTTATGGGCTTGGTTTATTAATGATTCGGGGTATCCCTTTTCCAAGAATTTTTGTTTGAGGTGTACACTTTGAGCGATATAGTCGCTATCTTTCGTGCAGTTTTGTCGCAATCTGCAGAATTGTCCTTTGGGTATATTTTTTATCCATAATGAATGATGACAACTGTTGAAGTGTAGATAGGAGTTACCCGCAGTCGGTATAGTGTAATTCCGTGCAATTATATGATTGTCTTCATGACTGAGCTCAAGGTCAAAGAAGGCCAGCACATCTTTGTTCCATACAAATGTAAAAGAGAGACCTAAATCGTTGGTGTTACGAATTGGTTTACTACAGTTAGAGGCCCATCACAGATAATAACTATATCGTCGATATAGCAACCATAAAATATAATGTGCCTTGAAAAGGGGTTTTCTTTCCAAATAAATCTGTTTTCCCAGTAACACATTGTTAGGTTCGCATATGAGGGGGCGCCCATGGCTGTGCCGTGGGTTTGAAGATAGAAGTTGCCTTCAAAATAAAAATAGTTGTGCTCAAGGCAAAAAGTAGTCGCCTCTAGAATAAAGGCCATCTGCTTAGAGTTGAGCAAGGGATTAGACAGAATGGACTCCCGGACGGCTACCAAACCTATATCATGGGGTATGGGTGTTTATAATGAATTTACATCAAGAGACAGCCAGGAATAACTGTCTTGCCAAGTATATGGAGATAGGAGTTCCATCAAGTGTATGGAATCTCTAATATAAGATGGAAGTTGTTGGGCTAAAGGTTGTAGGAAAGAATCAATGTATAACGAAAAAACGCTAGTGATACTATCCATGGAGGCAACAATAGGCCTTCCTGGTGGGTGCAAGGAATCCTTATGTACTTTTGGTAATTATACACATCCATATTACATGATATAGGTTTGGTAGCCGTCCAAGAGTCCCTTCTGTCTGATCCCTTGCTCAACTCTAAGCAGATGGCCTTTATTCTAGAGGTGACAACTTTTTGCCTTGAGCACAACTATTTTTATTTTGAAGGCAACTTCTATCTTCAAACCCACGGCACAGCCATGGGCGCCAATTATGCCCCTTCATATGCAAACCTAACAATGGGTTACTGGGAAAACAGATTTATTTGGAAAGAAAACCCTTTTTCATGGCACATTATATTTTATGGTCGCTATATCGACAATATAGTTATTATCTGGGATGGGCCTCTATATGTTGTAAACCAATTCATCGAACACTGTAACACCAACGATTTAGGTCTCTCTTTTACATTTGTATGGAACAAAGATGTGCTGGCCTTCCTTGATTTTGAGCTCAGTCATGAAGACAATCATATAATTGCACAGAATTACACTAAACCGACTGCGGGTAACTCCTATTTACACTTCAGCAGTTGTCATCATCTATTATGGATAAAAAATATACCCAAAGGACAATTCTGCAGTTTGCGACAAAACTGCACGAAAGATAGCGACTACAGTATATCGCTCAAAGTGTACACCTCAAACAAAAATTATTGGAAAAGGGATACCCCGAATCATTAATAGACCAAGCCCATAACACTTTTCTTTCTGGAAAAAAAAAACAAAAAAGAAAAAACAGCCTGAGACCTCCATTTCATAACTGGATATCACGAACAATATAGAAAAATGGAACATATCTTGAGCAAACACTGGAATATTTTGAAACAAGATCCTTATTTAGCCACCACTCTATGTGATAAGCCAAAAATTACTTATAGGAGGGCACCAACTTTAAAAAATATAATAGCTGACCATGATGATTCTTGCTTAGGAATCTAGCTATAGTGAATGATTCTCCAAGGGCTGATACCATTGTTTCTCGAGAAGATAACTGTCACTTTTTAAGAGGGAGCAAGCAAGACTTCATTCGCATACTTCGGGATGTTGAAGCTAACACCGTACGTCTAAAGGAACATGGAAAGGTGGTATTGGTGCTGGAAAAAAAATCCACAATCATCTGGCAACAATTTACAAACAACAGAACCCGGAAGTCACAAGTACACAGTTATGTCTGGTACAGCTGACAAAATTCTGGAACATTTGCTGGAAACTATAAGGTTGGATTCAACACTCAGTAGTTCTGAAGACACCTTTGCTGGCGATTTCCTCCTGACTCACTGCATATTCATGCCAACTGCTCAGTTCTGCTAAGCATTGCTCCATCAGTATCCTGGCAAAATGCAAATAAGCTGCTTATTGCAAACAATCAGTTCCTTTTTAACTTCACCTACGATTGGAAGATCTGATCTTAAAGTAGAAATAAAGGGCCAGATTCTCAGCTGAGATATGACGGTGTATCTCAGATACACCGTCGTATCGCAGTTTTTTTCAATGGGTATCTATGCGAGTGATTCTTAGAATCACTTACGCATAGATACACTAAAGGTCTGACAGGTGTAAAGCAATTACACCGTCGGATCTTAGATGTAATGACAACGCCACCCGCTAGGTGGCCTTTACGCTGTTTTCTCATTTGCCTATGCAAATGAGCCTAATACGCCGATTATCGAACATTTTTACGCCGCCCCGTCGTCGTTTACGTCGTTTCCATATGCGTAAGGTTACCCCTGCTATATGAGGGGTATGTTTCCGAAGGTCAACCTCAGCGTCTTTTTCCATCGGTTACGTCGTTTTACTAAGTCGTTCGCGAATAGGGAATTGAGTAAGTGACGATCACGTCATTTTGATGTCGGTTTCAACAACGCTTTCCGCCCTGAGCTGGAGCATGCGCACTGGGCTTTTTTCCCGGCTGGCGCATGCGCACTTTGTTTGACGCGGGGCGCGCTTAATTTAAATACAGCACGCCCGCTCCTTCACTATTTGAATTACGCGGCCTTACGACGCCTCATTTACGCTACGCCGCCAAAAATTACGGAGCAAGTGCTTTGAGAATACGGCACTTGCTCCAGTTATTTGCGTAGGTGTAGCGTAATTGCGATATGATTCGCTACACCGCCAGATACGTCATTTTTGAGAATCTGTCCCAAAGTCTCTCAAAGAAAAAAAAAAGAAAAAAAAGAAAATAAAATAGCTCCCAGTAGGCTAAAAGATCTTATAACACCAAGTGCCACATGCTTAATCCCTCTTGTAGGAATGTATAGATGTAACAAACCTCTTTGTAAGACTTGTCACTTCATCACTCATGGTCAAAAAGAATTCGTCCATAGAGATAAAACGTATCATCTAGAAAACTTTCATAATTGTTCCACAGATTACGTTATATACTGCCTTACACGTCCTTGCAAATTATTATATGTGGGTCGTACAATTAATCCACTCAGACAATGTTTCGGTACCCATCGACGACTCGTCGAGGCTGGCTGTGATGAGCATAGCGTGCCACGCCATTTTCTTCAACACCACGATCAGTCTACTGATGGCCTGCGGGTGTGAGTCATCGAGTCCATATCCAAAAAGTTATCTGAAGCTGAGCGCTTCTCGCGATTATGTGAGCGCGAGACTTTTTGGATCTTTACACCCAATTGTCTTGCCCCCCTTGGCTTAAATGAGGAATTGGATGTGAACACTATCCTCTAACAATTATTTTTTATATAGTATTTGGTAAGCTATATAATATATTGCTGCATATTTAATACATTACTCCTTGTCTCTTTAAACAGTATATATTTCTTTTCATCTTCTTCAACGTTCTTGTAATCGATTATGTGATCATATGAATATCTTTCATCATCTTCTATTGTCCAATTACACATACTTTTAATATAATTTTTTAATAACATTATTGTTGTTATATTACATTTACCCATCATATATGTTGTTCGTTATATATATTACATGTATTGATATAAATGTATTAACCCCCTTTTTATCTTCTGTACATACAAACTTCTCTGCAATGGCGCTTCCTGCTCTTTTTCACGTGTTTATATTTAAAGGTTTTTATTGAGTTTTACAAAGATAAGACAACAAAGTCATACAGTGGTGAGTATGAAAGCATCATAATAAACATACGGCACATGTGACAACTATCAAGTAAAAGACTACATCAGCAAAATACTTGGAAAAAAAAAGGGATTTACAGCCGGATGCTTAAGACCGAGCTTGAGAAGTACAAAGGCCCGGGTGCCCCTAAGGAGAGACCTCCTGCAGCCCGACCCCTACACCCCTATAGGGAGCTAACTATGCAGGGGGGGGTGAAGGAAGACCCCGCTCATAGAATATGTCAAAATTACCAGAAAATAGAGGTCGCTGTAGCTGAGTGAGAAGCTAAAAAAGGCAGACAGTTGTACCGTATCCCAACAAAAGAACACACCACCCAACATTTATCAGGAAGAGAGAAAAAAAATAAAAAATAAAGCAATGCTCAGGCTTGATAAGCTCTATATCAAAAGATGGGAGGGGCAGCTCCCAGGGCAGAGTCCCCGATGCTGCACAAAGGGATTGTTAGGGAGAAGGGAGCAGACGGAAAGAAAAAAGGAGAAAAGGAGGAGAAGAAAGAGAAAAGGAGTGCAGTGACAGAAGGTGGAAGTCTAAGCCAGGACCTCTTAGAATGACAGAAAAATGGATTCTCCAATTCCCATGTATGGTTCTCATATCTCCCGAAACTGTGGGAAAGTGTCTAAGATAGAGCTTAACATGACATGATCCAGGAGATTTTCCGTTTAGCTGCTGTAATGGAAACTTTGGGGCATTTCCATGCTCTAGCTAAGGTGATTTTGGCCCCCAAGAAAATGAAGAAAACTAGTTTAGGGGTTGGTTTCGCTGCCTGGGGGAGGCGCTGATTAAGAAGAGCCGTTAATGGAGACTTGGGGATAGCTAGACCTGAGATCATGGATGCTATTCGGAATATTTTGGTCCAGAAGCTTCTAATTTTGGGCCCTTTCCTACCAAACGTGTAGCATTGTGCCCCTCATCTGGCACCCTCGAAAACATAAGGGGGAGACCGAGGGGAACATAGCAACAAGCCGGGCAGGTTTGAGGTACCATCAGGTGAATACCTTTAAATTGGCTTCAATGAGAGAGATACTTGAGATCCCTTTAAAAGATGAGGAATAAGCGCTGTGCCAAGTATCTAGGTCCCATGTCACCTGCAAATTATCCTCTCAGGCCAGCATGCAGGCCGTGTTACGGTCATTAGTGGCTAGTGACGAGTAGATTCTGGAAATCCCCCCTCCTCTGCTCCATGATGTCTCCACACCACTGTTCGTATGGCGTAAGTTGGGGGGTTCAGGGTTCCCTGACCAGAGAGATCGAAGAAAGCAGGACAATTGATGGAACCAAAATCGTTCAGTAGAAGGCATTTTTAAGGTCTTAACACACTGGGTGAGGGAAAGGGGTCCCGAAGTTGAAAGGAAGTGCCCGATCCGATACATCCCCTAATCCAACCACCACCTGAAGGCCCTGATGTCCACCCCCAGGGGAAAATCAGGATTGTGGAAGATGTGTGCTAAGGGTCTACAGGAGGAGACCAGGAAAGGGTTGTTCCTGAGCTTATCCCAGATTGCAAATGTGTGTGACAAGGACGGACAAAGTATAGGTGGTCTAGCTTTTGGAGGTTTCCAGAGGAGGAAGTCAAGAGTAAAGGTGGGGACCGCTTGTCTTTCCATGTCCACCCAGTCAGGCTTGGCCACTTTACTGTATACCGTGGAGAGCTGGCGCGAGTCTGGCCACCTGGAAGTACCAAAGTAGATTGGGTAATCCCACTCCCCCTTGGCTTCTAAGTCTGAAAAGGGTGTGTCTAGCCAGACGATGGCCCAACTTTCCCCAAACAAACTTGATGACTTTAGATTGGAATGTATCTAAGTGATCCTTCCTAATCGAAATCGGGAGGGAGCGGAAGATATAAAGGAGTCGCGGAAGCAGGGTCATTTTTACTGAGTTGATCCTTCCCAACCACGACAGTTGATGGGGGTGCCTATGTTTAAGATCTAATTCCAGTTTCTTGAACATGGGGGGATAATTGGCTTGATAGAGTAGTTCGAATTTAGAGGTTAAATTAATTCCCAAATAGCGGATAGATGTGTCACTCCACCTAAAACGAAAGGAGTCTTTCAGCTGGGCAACTATAGGCGGAGGAAGGGATATGTTGAGGGCCTGAGATTTGGAATAATTGACCCGTAACCCCGAAACATCCGCAAAATCGTCCAATGTTTTGCAGATCACTGGTAGGGAGGTGACCGGGGAGGTTACGAAAAGGATCAGATCGTCCGCGAACAGACTACATTTGTGGGTCGTGGTACCGTAACGGACTCCCACAATGTCTAGATTAGACCTGATGGCAATGGCCAGTGATTCAATGGCTATGGCAAAAATTAGCGGTGAAAGGGGACAGCTTTGGCGAGTGCCCTTCCTTATTGCGATGGGATCCGAGTACATGCCCAGTAGTTTGATCCTGGCCTCAGGATTGGAGTATAGGGATCGGACAAGCCCGGTGAACCTGGGGCCAAAGCCCCAGCACTCTAGTATTGTGTTAATATAGGACCAGGAGACAGAGTCGAAGGCCTTCTAAAGATCCAACGACAGAAACATCCCCGCCTGAGCCCCTCCACCATCCCAGTGTCAAGGATTCTAAATAGACCAGTACTGTGTGCCTACACAGAGGAGACCAATACTGTATGCAGTGAAATAAAAGGTGTTTAAAAGGTGAACAAAACAGGTGAAGACAACCAGTGCACAAATAACAACAAAACATATATACAAGTCAAGGGGAAATGCCGTAATCATAAACAAAAAGCCAAGTCGAGGTCATATACCAGGAGATCACAGAAGATGGGTGAGGACGGGACACAACGCAGCAGGGAGCGGATGGATGGACAGGCTGCGGGACAGGAATCCAATGGGAACAGGATCCAAGGTAAAGGGGAGAGCAGGAAGGGCAGAGTCAGAGTAACAGGCTCAGGATCAAGGTTGTATACTGATACCAGGGTGAGCTCTGCTTGAACTCGCCGGGTATAAATAAAGGTGTTGATTGAGTTCAGGTTACAGCTGAGCGCAGGAAGGGCTGTGTGCTCCATACTGCCAAGAACCCCCCGCTGGTGGAGGCCAGTATTGCAGCCCAAATAACAGGCAGTATCACCAGCGGGGGGGACCTTTCCTGACAGTACCCCCCTCAAAGGAGCGGCCTCCGGACGCTCCAACTAGCTGTTGCTGGGGAAAGCCCATGGTGTCAAGCCGGGCACTGGATAAAGTCACATCAGGTTTTGCCGGAGGAAGGTCCATGACTTTAAATTGGGCAAAGTGCAGCTCATGCTGGGCAGCGGGTACAGACATCTCAGGCTGGGCAAAAAGTACATTAAGCTGGGTAGTAGAGACATCAAGCGGGGAAGCAGACATGGGCAAATCAAGCTGGGCAGCAGACTCTGGGTCATCGATCTGGGCAGCGGGCATAGGCTCTGGGTCCTCTAGCTGGGCAGCGGGCATAGACTCCGGGTCATTGAGCTGGGCAGTAGGCTCCGGGTCGTCGAGCTGGGCAGCAGACAGAGGCTCTTGGTCATCGAGCTGGGCAGCAGGCTCCGGGTCATCGAGCTGGGCAGCAGACAGAGGTTTCGGGTCATTAAGCTGGGCAGCAGACAGAGGCTCCGGGTCGGCGAGCTGGGCAGCAGACAGAGGCCCCGGGTCATCGAGCTGGGCAGTAGACAGAGGCTCTGGGTCATCGAGCTGGGCAGCAGACAGAGGCTCCGGGTCATCGAGCTGGGCAGCAGACAGAGGCTACGGGTCATCGAGCTGGGCAGCAGACAGAGGTTCCGGGTCATCGAGCTGGGCAGCAGACAGAGGTTCCAGGTCATCGAGCTGGGCAGCAGACAGAGGCTCCGGGTCATCGAGTTGGGCAGCAGACAGAGGCTCCGGGTCGGCGAGCTGGAAAGCGGACAGAGGCTCCGGGTCATCGAGCTGGGCAGCAGACAGAGGCTCCGGGTCGGCGAGCTGGGCAGCAGACAGAGGCTCTGGGTCATCGAGCTGGGCAGCAGACAGAGGCTCCGGGTCATCGAGCTTGGCAGCAGGCTCCGGGTCATCGAGCTGGGTAGCAGACAGAGGCTCCGGGTCATCGAGCTGGGCAGCAGACAGAGGCTTTGGGTCATCAAGCTGGGCAGCAGACAGAGGCTCCGGGTCGTCAAGCTGGGCAGCTGGCACAGGGACAACAGGCTGGGCAGCTGGCACAGGAACAACAAGCTGGGAAGCTGGCACTGGAACAAATGTCCAAATGTCCCTAAGGCCTCTTTGAAATAATAGTTTTGCTATTTTGGAGCTAAGTCTAGTGGGGCGTACATTTTGTGCTGAGGGAGGCTTGGATTTGTTAATACTCTGGTTGAAGGCGACATTTGAATTCCCGCCCAGTATCACTGAACCTTCCAACATGGGATCTAGAGTTTTGAATAGGTCAATAAAGAATTTGAGTTGGCCCACGTTGGGGGCATAGTAAGAAACCAGGGAGTACAGGTGACCATCAATTGTGCCTTTGACCATGACAAACCTTCCCCCCGGGTCCTTATATTCTAAGTGCAGGGAAAACCTACAATTCTTAGAAATTATAATTGCCACCCCCTTGGTTTTATCCTCAGCACTGGCTAAAAAAAATTGCGGGAAATGGGCATGGAGGAAGTTGGGTTTGTATCGGATCGTGAAATGGGTCTCCTGAAAAAAGAGGACATCCAGGGAGCAGGACTTTGCAAAGTCCAGAACCTTTTGCCTTTTGGAGGGTGAGTTAAGACCTTGTGTATTGTGGGTGGCTACTTTCAACTGAGTAGCCCTGGGAGTGTTACTAGCCATGGAGCAGAGGAGTGAGGAAAAGCTGCAGAACCCCGCCACTTACCGGATTGGAGAGACTACAGTCGTTTCGGCGACCTGACCTCTGTAAGAGCTAAGGGTGTCCTGGATACAAAGAGCTGATGGCGAAATTATGACCTCCTGCAAAGAGAAGAAAGGTTAGAAAGGAAATGGACAGGCAATAAAGAAGAGGGAAGGGGAGGGGTAGGTGGTCCGAGTTCGCAGGGAGCCCGGAGGGGTGAAGGGTAGTCAAACACCCCTCACCAAAAATCTCATTCAATTCGTCAGTACCCAGCCAGCCAGGCAGACGCCTAACCCACGGAGAAGGCATAACCAAATCCGGGGGGTAGGTGGAAGCGCAGCAACAGCGCTCCAACCTTGGCGCAGTAGAAAAACGTATCAGGAGCATAAAGCTCTAAGAACATTAGCAGGGAGGCACGGAGCCCCAAAGGCCACCCCCCCTGAAGGCCCCCCTCCCCCTCCATGGAAAACCAGCAGAGGAGGATCAGGGCTAGGTCAGTGGGTAGACCACCGACATAGCCGAAAAACATACAATGCTGAACAGAAGTCCAATGTATATAACAGGATTAACCATATCATCCGAGTCTATCAAAGGGCAATAACTAGAACAAATGCAAAAACACAGAGGGGGTGAATTAGCCCCCCTAAAACAAAAGGGAAGTTCCAACAGAAAAGAGTACTTCACAAACTGTTCCCAGAGGAGTTGTCAGGAGGAATCAAGGGGGCCTGGTGTCCCTGGTCTTCTTGAGTTTGGGCTTTTCCCAGGTGTTTGCCAGGGCTCGCAGGTGATGGTCGCTTGGTTGATCCAGAATTTGGAGTTTGAAAGATCCATTGCTGCTTCCTGGGAGATGAGGCGCAAGTGCAGGAGAAGGCGTTCCCCATTAGTGTTGCTCATGAATATTCGCATTGCGAATATTCGCTACGAATATTGCATATTCGAGTATTCGCGAATAACTCGAATATCGCGGCGAATATTCGCTATTTTGAATATTCGTATTTTTTTCGCAATCAATTTCGCAATCAATTTCGCATTCGCACTTTTTTTTGTGATATTCGTGATATTTTATAAAAAAAAAGAAAAAATTGCGAAATTTCGCATTGGCGAAATTTCGCAATTTTTTATTTTTTTTTATAAAATATCACGAATATTCGATATTGACGAATATTCGCAAATATTTTTCGAAATATTCGCGAAATATCGCGAAATCGAATAAGGCGTATTCCGCTCATCACTATTCCCCATCATGAAGACTGTGAAATGAGTGCTCCTTGCCTTTATACTCCAATTTTAGGGCAAAAGGGAAGGTCCATTTGTATTTAATGTTACGCTGTGACAGGACCAGCAAGAGAGGTTTCAAGGCCCTCCTTTTTTGGATGGTGGTCGGGGAGAGATCCGCAAACACTTGTATATTGTGTCCTCAACAAGTAAGAGGGTTTTGGTGCCTGCAAAGCTTCATAACTTCCTCTTTAACCGAAAAGAAGTGGAGTTTGACCACTATGTCCCTGGGGGATCTGTCCTTTCTGAGGGGTCCCAGGGTTCTGTAAGCACGGTCGATCTCAAGCTTATGTGGCGGGACGTTGGGGATAAGTTGTTTAACAAAGTCCTGGACAACCGAGAAGGTATCAGTGATCGATTCAGGGAGCCCCCTGATCCTAAAATTCTCTCTTCTAGATCTGTTCTGCAGGTCATCGATTCGGCATAAAGCAGTGTCCAATTTGGTCCTGCAGAACATGTATCTGGTCAAAATTTTGTCTAGTTGAGGCTATAGTTTGATCCAATTTACTTTCAATCGATTCCATCCTTGCGCCGATCATGTGAAAGTCCCCCCTTAGGTCATTAATGATCTTTGCAGCAGTCTGCGCCAGCCCCTTGTCCAGTAATAAGGACAATTGTGTGAACAGTTCAGCAGTCTGAGAAATGCTGTGTGGGGAGGCAGCCGCCATGACAGGCCACACTGTCGCCTGAGGTGAGGCAGGCCCCAGGGGAGAATTCAGCAGCTCAGCCATGGTCTGCTCTAGTAAGGACTCTGTGGATGCTGGAGAATGAACTAGGTCTGCTAGGGGACTGGCTGGGGCCCCTAGAGTGTGGGAGATGGCTATTGCAGCATACGACGGCTTGAAACCCGGGGATTCCTCCGCTCCTGCGTGAGGTGTCTGTGTGACGCCCGCCACCTTGGAATCGAGCGCCCCGCTTACCGCGATGAATCGTGGCTCCAGGCTTCTCCTCACAGGTCTCTCCGACATAAGCTGATGCCCCGACAATCCCCCCACCTGAGGGTGTAATGGTGGCGACCTCTGGGGATCCCACTCCCCCGCTATTACCGCCGGTCAGTCAGAGCGCAGCGGAGCTCTCAGGTTAAGCTGCCATTCCTGACCAGTCCGCGCATGCGCCTCTTCTTTTTCACGTGTTTAGCAGGAAGAGTTGACCCTGAGTTTACAGTCTCCCATGCTCTACAGTAGAGCACGTCCCCTCTACGTTTGTTCCCATTTTCTGGAGCTATATATGCTTCCTTAATATTATTCAAATTTGATCCTTTTTAAACATTTTTATTATTCAATGTGATTCTGCACTTTAGTAATTGTTTCCCTTTTAGTCCTTCCTTTTACATTTACTTTTTAACCACAATTAGCCTTTAATGTCTATGTCCTTTGTATTTCAAAGCCTCCAATTGGACGGTGAACCACCACATGACCTCTTGTTATACTTCCTAATTCCCTTCCTGTTTTACACTTGACAAAGGAGCGTGCAGGACTCTCCATAGACCAGCGCACGCTCTGAAATGCGTTGTGATACCTTGTGATCCCTGTCAGCTACTGTCCCCCTGACGTCACTATTTGACAGACGAGTGGCTCACCCTACAGCGCTCTCGTGATACCCTTGTGATCCCTGTCAGCTACCGTCCCCCTGGCGTCACCATTCAACAGACGAGTGGCTTGTCCTAGAGCGCTCTCAAACGACTGGAGACTCGGCTTCCCCCAGCCTTTCTGAGCGTAGATCTCTCACAATCTACAAGCAGACTTTATACTTCAGGTCCTCCTGATTACCAGCACTCCTACCTTCAGTCCCGTCATATTAAATGTAAGTGTTGGATATCTGCTATTGCTTTTATAATTAAATCAGACAACTTAGAGGCGCTTTCTCCTGTTTTTATTTTTTTCAGCAATTGTATTCAGGTAGCTTTAAGTGCACACTGTGCAGAGGACACAATACACTAACTGACAATACTTGCAGATCCCTGCCTGTGGTATTAGTGTGAGAACACCAGCAATTGTAGTCAGGTTACATTAGGTGCACACTGAGGCCGAGTACACACGAGGAGACAAGTCAGCTGAAACTGGTCCGCAGACCAGTTTCCGTGGACATGTCCGATCATGTGTACGGCCTAGCGGACAGGTTTCCAGCGGACAAAAGTTTCTAAGCATGCTTCGAAACTTGTCAGCTGAAAACCTGTCTGTGACGGTAGTAGAACATATCACCGTCATCCATTCCCTTCTTCTCTAATAAAAGAAAATCACCCAAAATTCTACGAGTAGGAATATCCCTGGAATCGCCAAATAATCCACACATGAGCCAAAGCTTAATGCTGGATGTAAACAGGACACACTTTATTGAAAGTACACAGCACACTTTTATAAAGGATTTGGAAAATCCCGCCCCCAACAACCGCTTTCCTATTGGTCCCTTTCAAAGTCCAGGCAGTCTCCCACCAGGTCCTCCCTAACCATGCAAATGAGGACTTGAAAATGACACAGCAGAGATTGGTCAGAAAGGTTTGAACAGAAAGACTGCTATGTGTATTCAGACAAAAGCCGAAAACAGAACAATGGAACCGTCTGGAGAGTTGAGACAGGGCAGAAGACATTTACACCTGATAATCAAAAGGCTTTAAATAGGGTTATCACACAATGGACAATGAGTATATCTTCTGAGTCTATTGACCTGGTTAGGGTTCAGAATAAAATCTCCTGTAATCTCTCAAGACAACCTGGAATGAACTATCCGTAATGTCCCATCTTCTGTAATACATGAATTAGGATTTCACGTAGAAACACTTCAGTATTTTATGGTCCATGACATTACTCCCCCTGGGAAATAGTTCAACATCCACAGTGGGACCAAAACGGGTCACTCGAGGATGTTGGACAAGTAGTCTTAAGGTTCCAGGACTATCTGCCGGGATAAACCATCCGACTTCCAGGTTTGAGGTCCTGGCCCATAATCGGACGGCAAGAGGCTCGCATTCAGTCCTCTCCAAAAGCCCCTGTCCCGGCTAGGTCTGGCACACAGCTCCCCTTTTGGCAGGAGACTAACACAGTAGGAGACACCAGATGGGTTGTCTCTGAACTTAGTCAGTAGTTCCAGTCCCCCAATGCCGGTATCCATACAGTAACCCAAATAACTTGCTCCAGACAGAGCATTACTCACCCCACCATCCTCTGCCTCTCTCATAGGGAACACGTCTGCCGCTAGGGAGAGGCCTGGCCTGGCCCTTCTCCATGGAGTCCTTTCAGCCGCTGGAGAGATGACAGGGTGGCTGGGCTCAGTCCATCATGCTGTTGGGGATCTGGGCCAACTGGCCCCCATTTATGGGGTATACCAGTGGAGACTAAAGTCCTATCCACTGGTGTGAGGTGAAAATCCCCCGGTGCTTGCAAAGCAAAGCCGACATCCTCCTGTCCCAGTCCTGTACCATTTTCTGGGGTTGTGCCAGTGGAGACTGAAGTCCCATCCACTACCCCAGGAACCCCTTCTTCTGTTAGTGGGGAGCAGAGGCCCGGGGCACTCTGCTCTGTTGCCAGCTCTTCCGCTGGGTTGCTGTGAGTGGAGACCACAGTCCCATCCACTACCACAGGGTCCCCCTCTTCCGTTAGTGGAGAGCAGAGGTCTGTGACCCTCTGTTCTGTTAGTGAGGAGTAGAGGCCCATGACACTCTGCTCTGTGGCCAGTGATTCAGCTGGGGGTAAAAGCTTTACCACCTCAGCTTGTTGCTGGAGAGAGGGGCCAACCGCCCCGGCTCCCTGGAACTCCACACCATCCGCTTCGGCTTTAGGGATGGCAATCTCCATATTTTCCACTGCCTATTCATCAGCCAGGATTTCACAGTTGTCATCTGACCTTTCCTCATAGTTGCAGGCAACGGGAGCCCCACCCTGCTGCTGAGCCGAGTCTAGCAGCTGTCTGTAGGCGATTTCCAAATCCCATTCTTGAATGGCCAGAAATTCCAAATCTTCCTGTAACCAGTGGCCTCCCAAGATATTCAATTTTTCCTCTCTGTGCTCCCATATGTCCTCCAAGCGCCACTCCCGATCATCCCCAAAGTCGGAATCACTGGACATCCTCCAATAGAACAATCCCAGGCCATCATAGTCATAGCCTTCTGTGGGGCTGTCATCTGCTGACCATGGGCACTCTTGGGCTACATACCACCGGAGGGCTCTGTAGCTCTTGTCTAGCTGCATCTCTGCCTGGATCAGCCTGCTTAACTCTGCTGTCCACTCCTGCTTCGGTTTTTCCCCCAACAACGGCATTCTTACTTCATACTGTGACCAGTACCTTACATGGATGGAGGGGAGAGCTTTTCCCTGGTGTCGCTGTTTGAGAGCTAGCGCTTCCTTCCAGAGTTCGCAGCTGATCGAATCAGACCATCCAAGCAGGACCTCTTCTAATACTGGTCCTGTGTGCTGTATCTGCTTCTCTCGCAACCTCCTTCTGAATTCCTCTTCCATGGTTACTGGTATCTGTACCTCTCCTCGTCTTTCATTTGGTGCTGCTTCTTTAGGCGTTGTAACCGATCGTCGTATTTCTGCAATTCTCAGCTCATGTTGTCGCTCTCGTTCTTTCTCATCAAAAGCTTTAAAAGCGCTAAACGGAATCTTCCTTGTCTGCTGTGCTGTACTCACTGTTTGGAGAATGTGCGGCTGCTTGTTGGACTGCTGCCAGTTTTAACTGTAGCTCTGCGTCTCTTATTTGTTTAGCCTCCTCCGCTAACAGGTCCATCACTTTCAGCACCACATACGCCGTTGGGTTCGGACCGAACCATGCTAGTTTCTCTCTTATTAGCTTGTTGGTTGGTGATTCCTCCTCCTGAATCACTGGTGTCTCCATCTCTTGTACTGCTGGCGTTGCTGCAACCGAGTTCTCCTGGTCTAGCTCCATTAATTCTGCTATGATGACCCGCTTGGTTTTGTCGCTAGCAATCCTTCCACGAACTTCCAGTAGTTCTTTCAGTGTATTTCTTTTAAGCCGGGTGTACTAGCCTTCCATTCACTGTTCGCAGTGTCTGCTTGGAATCCTGGTGTAAAGGAAAGTAGAAGGGAAAATCCAGCTGCTGCCAACCAGTTGTGACAGTAGTAGAACATATCCCCGTCATCCATTCCCTTCTTCTCTAATAAAAGAAAATCACCCAATATTCCACGAGTATACAGGATTTGGAACATCCCGCCCCCAACAACCGCTTTCCTATTGGTCCCTTTCAAAGTCCAGGCTGTCTTCCATCAGGTCCTCCCTAACCATGCAAATGAGGACTTGAAAATGACACAGCAGAGATTGGTCAGAAAGGTTTGAACAGAAAGACTGCTATGTGTATTCAGACAAAAGCCCCAGGGGGGCAATCAATGTACACAATAGCCAGCCACAGAACAATGGAACCGTCTGGAGAGTTGAGACAGGGCAGAAGACATTTACACCTGATAATCAAAAGGCTTTAAATAGGGTTATCACACAATGGACAATGAGTATATCTTCTGAGTCTATTGACCTGGTTGGGGTTCAGAATAAAATCTCCTGTAATCTCTCAAGACATCCTGGAATGAACTAACCGTAAAGTCCCATCTTCTGTAATACATGAATTAGGACTTCACGTAGAAACACTTCAGTATTTCATGGTCCATGACACTGTCTATCGGACATGTCCACTGGTTAGTACGCCTAACCAGCGGACCGAAATCCCCTGCATGCGTCTAACTGATTTGACGCATGCGTGGAAGCATTGTACTTCCTTGTTTGCGCACTTCGCAGCGTCAACGTCACCGCGTTCTCTGTCCGCGGGGATTTTGGTCTGATGGTGTGTACACACATCAGACCAAATTATCCCAGAATACATGGACATGTCTCCTCGTGTGTACGCGGCCTTACAAAGGATACAGTACACTGAGTGAAAATACTTGCAGATCCCTGCCTGTGGTATTAGTATGACAACACCAGCAATTGTATTCAGGTAGCTTTACGTGCACACTTTCCAGAGGACACAGTACACTAACTGACAATACTTGTAGATCCCTGTCTGTGGTATTAGTATGAGAACACCATCAATTGTAGTTAGGTCGCTTAAGGTGCACACTGTGCAAGGGATACAGTACACTAAGTGGAAATACATGCAGATCCCTGCCTGTGGTATTAGTATGAGAACAACAGCAATTGTATTCAAGTAGCTTTAGGTGCACACTGTGCAAAGGACACAGTACACTAACTGACAATACTTTCAGATCCCTGCCTGTGGAATTAGTTATACTAATTAGTATGAGAACAGCAGCAATTGTAGTCAGGTAAGCTTTTTTTTTTTTTAAGTTCATTTATTTTTATTTTTATCTCTGCTTTACACACACTTGTATCCGACATTCAAGAGTACAAGGAATTTGTTAACACATTTCATAAATATATACTAAATCAAGTAGTGGCTGTACCCCTATAAGTTAATATCTCGTACAATGATGGGTACATGTGGTGTTTGGTGGATTCCTCCCCCCACCCGTATCCCTACCTCCCTCCCCCTATCCCCCCGCCCTCCCCTTCCCCACCCTTGTGAGCATACAGACCTGCTAATGAGTAATTTAAATTAGAAATGATTGCCACCTTTCCTGTGTGGGAGCGGGCATATAGGTGCTTGCTCGTGAAGTAGGTTCTCGCTTAGGCCCCCATACTATTTGGTCCCTCCTGGCCCCCTAGCCCGGAAAAGGAAAAAAATAAAAGAAAAAATAAAAAAAAAATAAAAAAAAATAAAGGAAAGATAAAAACCCTAAGCTCTAGAGTCAGGAGTACCTACCCAGGTTCCTCAACTGTTAACTACCATCGCCTCCATATTTTTACAAACTTGTCATAGTTGCCCTGGGTGGTGTAATATACCTTTTCGTTTGAGATTGTTTGTTTCATAACTGCTAGCCAGTTCTCTATAGATGGGGGCTCCTGAGCTTGCCATTTTTGAGCAATTATTTTGCGAGCCTGAAATAGGCATTTCAAAATAGGTTCAAGGGTGCCTTGCGGTACTTTGGTATCGTCAATGCATCCCAGGAGGCATATCCTGGCTGCTGGGACGAGGGCAGATCCAAGTTTCCTATTTATCAGTGTTATGATACCCACCCAGAAGCTATATAATTTTGGGCATTTCCAGACCATATGAAGAAGATCTCCTTTATTGTTGCATCTTGGGCACTCATTGTTAGGTCTCCAACCCAGCTTAAACATTTTGTGGGGGGTAGTAAGAATAAGTGAGACAGTCTTTGGGCCGGGGCAATAGACGCCCAGACTCCTTGACAGAGAATCCTATCCCACTGTTCTGGGGAGATTGTGCCCAGATCGCTCTCCCAAGCCACTTTGCTCTTTCGCGGGCCTTCTCTACTTAATGCCCTCGCACCCAGACTGCCATATGTTGCTGATATTAAGCCCTTAGCTTGCTTTGCCTTGATTACAAAGGACAGGGCTGGCATCTGTGTCCACTCAACTGTCTTAGAGACATATTGTACTTGTATGGCATGGCGAACCTGGAGGTATTTAAATAAAGATTTATTTGGAATTTTAAATTCTCTTACTAAGTCTTGGAATGACTTCATAACATTTCCCTTGAATATGTGCTTCAAGCGACATATGCCTTTGTTCGCCCAGTCCCTCGAAACTTCTATGCTTAACATCTCCTGGAGATTGTTGTTGTTCCAGAGGGGAGAAAATTCTGATGGGCCCACGTACCCCAGAATTTTTTTATTGTATGCCATGTTTTAATGGTTATTTTGTGATCGCATGATTGTAGCAGAAATAATCTGCTTCTAGGGCTTCAGCTAATAAGTTATGTGGGTTGTTTGTCAATAGGAGTCGATTATTGATATCTCTTCTTTCTGCGGTTCCGCATCCAGCCAGATGTTGCAGTTGTGCTACCAGAAAATATAATTTTGGATGGGGAACCGCCATTCCCCCCTCCTTGACCGGCAGTTGTAAAGTTTGTAAGCTTATCCTAGGTTGTCCGCTCTTCCAGATTAAATCTATAAAAAAGGAGTTTATCTTTTTAAACCACTTTTGTCCTATCCATATTGGCGAGTTCTGTAGTAGGTATAACAATTGAGGCTGCCAAATCATTTTAATTAAGTTACAGCGTCCTGCAATGGACAAGGGCAATCTTTTCCATATGTCGCATTTTTTTTTCCACTTTAATAATAATGGGTCTAAGTTTAAAGTGAGGAAGTGGGTGACATCTTTTGAGATCCAGATCCCTAGGTACTTAATTTTGGGGCTAATAGATATTTGGGTGATGCGTGACAACAGGTGAGGGTCCACTGGGTCCACTGGTAGCAGGGCTGACTTCGACCAATTAATCGTGAGACCTGAGAACTGTTCAAATTCCTCCATTAGATGCATCACTTTATCTAGCGAGCCTTCTACATCCCCGAGAAAAAATAAGACGTCATCTGCAAAAAGTGCGATTTTATCTTCACCCTGGTGTCTTCTGAACCCCGTTATGTCTGACCTCGCCCTGGCCATAATTGCCAGTGGTTCCATTGCGAGTGCGAACAGAAGGGGGGACAGTGGACACCCTTGTCTCGTCCCACGTTCCAGTTGAAAGATCTCGGATACCTCTCCGTTAATTCTGATCTTGGCTCTTGGTCCACAATATAACAGCTTAACCCAGTTAACATAGAGCGGACCAAACCCAAAGCTATCGAGTACCTTCCAAAGGTATGCCCACTCGAGGCTATCGAAAGCCTTGGCAGCATCGAGTGACAATATAGCTCTAGTCCCTACGGTATCTGTCGGTGTAAGTATGTTTAAGAAAGTTCTCCTAATATTAGTACTGGTTGCCCTCCCTGGTATGAAGCCAGACTGGTCTGGATGAATGAGTTTGCTGATGCATCTATTTAGCCTGGCTGCAAGAATTTTGGCTAAAATTTTTATATCAGAGGATAATAAGGAGATTGGGCGGTACGATGAGGGATCCATGTGGTCCTTCCCCTCCTTATGAATAACAATAATAGTTGCTTCAGTCATTGAGAGAGGGAGAAATCCCTCTCTCATCGCCCCCTCATAGGTCCTCAATAGCTCTGGGAGCAATATCTCGCCGAGCTTCTTATATATCTCTATAGGGAGCCCGTCCGGACCGGGGATTTCTGGTTTGGCATGTCACCTACTGCTTGTTGGAGTTCTTTTAAAGTGATTGGTGTGTCTAGCTCCTGCTTATCGATGTCGGGCAGTGTGGGAACTTGTATTTTCTGAAAAAAGATTTCCATCCCGCCCTTCGTCTGTTCCCTTTTGAACTTATATAATTCTTTATAATATTGGCAGAATGTTTTTAAGATTTCCTGACCATCTGATGTTATTTCGCCCGAGGGTGTCCTAATTACTGAGACATTTGATGGGGGAGAGTTGGTTCTACTCAAAAGGGCTAGCATACGTCCTACCTTCTCACCCTCCCCAAACTGTTGTTGCCTTTGTAGAATTCTCTTGTTCTCTGCTATTCTTAAGGTATGTGTTCTATATTCTTCTTGTTTTGCTAGCCATACTGCCCGCTTAGCTAGCGTTGGCTCCTCAATAAATCTCTGTTCTGCTTGAGCGGTCTTGTTAGTCAGCCTGATTTCTTCCATCTGCCCTGTCTTTTTAACCCTAGCAATCTGTTGAATTAACAGGCCCCTTGCAAAGGCTTTTAGAGAGTCCCAGACCACTCCCGAGGATGCCGTCCCTTGGTTATTAGTCATGAACTCTGCTAATTGGGACATCAGGGTCTGAGGTTCTCCAATCAGCTCTAGCCAACCTGGGTTGATCTTCCATTCTTTGAAAGGAGACTTGACCCATGTCCTTAATGTTAGGACCAGCGGGGAATGATCTGAGACCCCTCTAAGGCCATAGCGTATCGTCTTGACCAGGGGCAGGACCCCAACACTGCACAGGGCCATATCTATTCTAGATAACGTACCGTGGGAGCTGGAGTAGCATGAAAATTGGCGATCCTGTGGGAAAAAAAGATCTCCAAACATCACATAAACCAACTTCCTGGATAAAACCAACCAGACGACCCCCCTTTGGGCCAGTCCCCGGTGGAAATCTGTCAATAATATTATCAAGAGCTTCATTATAGTCACCAACCGCAATAATGGGGACATCTGGAGCGTCAAGTGTGAATTTAATGAGGCTGTATAAGACATCTAGCTTAAAGGGAGGGGGAATGTACAGATTAGCTATAACATATGGCCTGTTCTCGATCGAGCAGAGCAGGAATATAAATCGACCTTGATCGTCCACCCAAGATTTGGAGCAGGAAAAGGACACTCCCCTCCCAATCATTGTGCTCACTCCTCTTGAGTAAGAGGAGTGTACTGAGTGGAATTGGGCTTGAAATTTACGGCTGTTCAACTGCAGAACTGAGTCATTGGTCAGATGTGTCTCCTGGAGGCAAATTAGCCCCGGCATTCCATCCTCCAGGAGTGACATGACTGCAACTCTTTTATTTGGATCGCCCATACCTTGTATATTCCAAGAGGTAATAGCCAATAACTTATCGTGCATCAATGGTGTTTGGAATAATAATCCGGTTTGCAATGATTTTCGCACCATAGGGATATGGATCCTCTGCCCATTTGCCATGATAGCCGGATAACCGACCCGCTCGTGTGGCCCCTAACACCCCTAACTGACTTGTCGCAGCCTGTAATACCCCAAATGTATGCTCACTTGTCCCACCCTTAAAAACCACCCACCCTCCCTTACCCCTACCACCTTGCCCTATAGGGCTACCCGTCGGGGCTGGTCCAATGACCGCTATTCTCTCACTCACTTCCATCCCCCAAACCCATGCCACGAGTGACCCTCCCGCACATGCTCTCTCCCCCTCCAAGGTCTCGGGGGGCAAGTACCTTTATGTAATGGCTTTATTTTGCTGAGGGGAAAAAAAAAAAGGGAAGGGAAAAAGGGGCATAAATTACGTGCAGCTTATGGACATATATATAAAGACATTGTAACCTTAGTGATAGCCCTTAAATAAGAGCGCAACCCCGGCGCTGTGGTGGACCCACATAAATATGCGTGTTTTTTCTTTTTTCTTATTTTTCCCCTATTTTCTTGAAAATACCATAAGTGACTCACAAAAGTGCATATGTGTCAAGACAATGTTACATAGTGACCTCATACATGGAATATAATTTACATGCATCTTATCCATATTCAAGGCCAATTTTATAAAATTTTAAAACTTTGTGACAACAAAAACCCAACAAAAAACTTTGTTCCGTTTCCGCTATCACAAACCCCCCCAAAAAAAAATAAAAAAAAAAATTCCCCAACCCTGGGGTGCCCCTTTGTAAATTTGCGTGTTTTTAGAGATACCGTGAGTATCTCACAAGCATGCGTGCATACAAAAACAACGTTACATAAATTCATCATAGATGGCGTTAAATTTGAATACAACTTATCCATATCTAAAGCCGAAATTAATATCCCTTTCCTTTCTCACCCTTCTTCCCCATCCCCAAATTAATATTGGTGCATGATTAGGAGACAGCCTTGATTGTGAGCCCAAGAGCTATGTGTAAATAGTCCTATGAAGTGAGGAGAGCGAAAAAAAAAAAAAAAAAAAAAAGGAGGTATAGTTTAAGTGCAACATATATGTGTATATATATGTGAGCATTATAGTCTTAGTGTTGTCCATTAACTAGAAATGCATCCCCAAGACTGAGGTGCCCCTTTGTAAATATGCGTGTTTCTGGAAATACCGTGAGTAACTCACAAAAATACATAAATTCAAAAGCCAATTGAGGCCCAAGAGCTATATATGAGTGATCCTATGAAGTGAGAGGAGAAAAAAAAAAAAAGGGACCAAATACACAAAAATGATCAGGTTGGCGCTAATCCTTTACTAAAGTTGTGTCACCAGCATGCCTTTAAGGCTGTACTTCACATGATATCCATGCAATGTGAATACCCCTTTTATGTCCCTTTGCTAAACTACATACCCTTTCGCTTTCTACATATCCTCTTTACCTCCTAAACATTGAGAAAAAGAGGGAGGGGAAAAAAAGAAATATAAAAAAGGGAAAAGGAAAAAAGGGGGGTTTTGATTCTTAGCTGTGGAGAAAACCCCCATCAGTTTAAGACTTGACGACTTAATACTATTTCTTTTATGCCTTCCCCCCCGAGTCCAGCAGCAGCGGATAACCATTTTTTTATAATTATCAGTCCTCCGCGAGGGCCTAGTCTCCTCTTCCATCCCTATGGGTCTCTAGGGCGGCTTTGTTCTGCTCCAACCAGTTGACTACTTCAGTGGGATCATTAAAGAAAAGAGTCCTGTCCAAGGCTACCACTCTGAGACGAGCCGGGTACAAAAGAGCGTAAGAGATTTTATATTTTTGTAGGGCCTTTTTGACGGGCATGAACTCGGCTCTATGTTTCTGTAGGTCAGGTGAAAAGTCTGGATATATTGATATTCTTGTTCCTTTATATGTAATCTGTCCCAGCTCTCTGGCTTTTTTTTAAGTTACCTTATCGGTGTAATTGAGAGATTTAAGAAGAAACGGTCTTGGATGTTTCCCCTGTTGAAATACTTTAAAAGGGACCCGGTGAGCCCTTTCTATAGCAAAGAATGCCGAGAGACTATCGGAGCCAAAAATCTCCTTACACCAGTGTTCCATGAAAGCTATAGGGTCTGTACCTTCACATCCTTCGGGTAGACCTACCACTCTCACATTGTTCCTGCGCAGTCTGTTTTCCAACGCATCTAATTTAACTACTTGGAGGGCTGTTAACTCTTGTAGCCCCGTTAATTCCCCTTGTAGTGGAAAGAGGGCATCCTCCACTGCACTTAACCTGTCCTCTAATGCATTGGTTCTTGACACCGTTCTGTGCAGTTCCTGCCTCATGGAAAGTAATTCTTCTTTTAGTCCTATTAGCTGAATATCAAAACTGGCCATATAGTCTCTACATGCATTGACTGCGCTGAGTACCTCCCTAAGAGTAGGTTCCCCTTCTGGTGTTGGGCCCACTACTAAGAGTTCGGGGATACTGGTCATTCCAGGAGTTACAAGCATGTTTACGGTTCCAGCCAATTCTGGGCCCACCCCTTTGGTACTCACGATTTTGGAGTTTGCCGCATTAGCCGTGGTAGATGCCTTTACAGTCACTTGTCTGTAGCTCCTTCTTTCCTGGAATGAACTCGTCGGCGGACCTGGTGTTTGACATCCCTTAAACAGGGTAGAAAAGTAGAAAAGTTGAGCAGGATAGGTCTTTAGTCCTTGTTCTTAGTAAAGGTGTTTAGTGATTAAGTAGCTTGCTTCAGGTAAGGCTTTCGTTAAAATAATCAGACCGAGGTGGAGATGATCCTAGCCCAAGCTAACAAGTACCAAAGCGTATCCAATGCAATAATGTTTCTCCTCTGCACCAATAGGCCAGGTGACTGTGGGAGGCTGTAGGTGACTATAAGTGACTATAAAATGGAGATAGGAGCTGTATACTTTGTAGGAGACCCTCTTTGTTAGCTGTGCTCAGCTCCACTTTCCTCCCCACACTATAAGTTGCATGTAGTATGTGGTATATCGTCAGGTGTGCGTCCCCAACCAGTGCAACACCAACAAGCAATAAGAATTGGGGTACAGCCCACCACTGGTAAGTCACTAATAGGATGGTACGTTCAGACAAATAAAGTGTCCCAAGACATAGTCTCTATATAGGCTGTGTGTTGTATGCGCTATCTATGCTAGAAGTATTGGATATTGCTTCTTTTATACAGCCTGCTGCAGGTGCTGTATTGTTAGATACAGTTTGAATTAAAGTCTCCTCACTGCTCCCGCCGCTCAGTACCTCGTTATACTGGGGCTCTCAGTTTTGGCACCGCGAGGTGACGCTGCTCCCGAAGTCTCGCGATGGTCTGTCAGCGTGAAGCCGCGGGCTGGGGATCCCCGAATCCAGCCCGGCTCCCGGGAGCAGCTCAATCACGGCACGTATCCTGAGCGTGTCCCCCGAACTTCCCGGCGGCTCCACAACGCAGCCTCCCGGAGTCCAAGCAGGAGCACACTGCACGCGCACAACACCCCAAGATCCCACTGCAGACGGTGAGGCGGGCGGTAAGGAATGGGAAGAGGAGGGAGGGACTGGTCCGCACCTCCAGTACCAGCGGGGGACGCACTCTGCCTTTTTCGTTAATCCCCGTGTTGTGAGATGGCTGCGATGGCGGCTGCTGCTGCGGGGAGGCACTCAATCCTCTAGGCGTCAAGATGTCTAGGCAATCCCTCAGCAATCCCTCAGCAATCCCTCGGCTTGTTTTTGCTTCAGGAGGGAGGAGAGCCTAACGGGCGGGCATGGTCACTCGCACACTAGCACACTAGCACTCGCGCTCACTCCTACATCCGGTCATGCCCCTTGATGAAACTGCCTGTAGTCAGGTAAGCTTTAGGTGCACACTGTGCAGAGGACACAGTACACCCAGTGAAATTACTTGCAAATCCCTGCCTGTGGTATTAGTGTGAGAACACCAGACATTGTAGTCAGGTCGCTTTAGGTGCACACTGTGCAAAGGATACAGTACACTGAGTGAAAATACTTGCAGATCCCTGCCTGTGGTATTAGTATGACAACACCAGCAATTGTATTCAGGTAGCTTTAGGTTCACACTGTGCAGAGTACATGGTACACTAAGTGAAAATACTGGAGATCCCTGCATGTGGTATTAGTATGAGAACACCAGCAATTGTATTCAGGTAGCTTAAGGTGCAAACTGTGCAATGGATACAGTACACTAACTGACAAAACTTGCAGATTCCTGCCTGTTGTATTAGTATGAGAACACCATCAATTGTAGTCAGGTAGCTTTAGGTGCACACTGTGCAAAGGATACAGTACACTAACTGACAATACTTGCAGATCCCTGCCTGTTGTTTTAGTATGAGAACACCAGCAATTGTATGCAGGTAGCTTTAGGTGCACTCTGTCCAAAGGACACTAAACAAAATACTGGAGGTCCCTGCCTGTATTTGTATGAAAACATCTGCAATTGTATTCAGGTAAGCTTTAGGTGCACACTGTGCTAATGATATGGTACACTAAGTGAAAATACTTGCAGATCCCTGCCTGTGGTATTAGTATGAGAACACCAGCAATTGTAGTCAGGTCGCTTTAGGTGTACACTGTACAAAGGAAACAGTACACTAAGTGAAAATACTTGCAGATCTCTGCCTGTGGAATTAGTATGAGAACACCAGCAATTGTATTCAGGCAGCTTTAGGTGCAAACTGTGGAAAGGACACTAAATTAAAATACTACAGGCCCCTGCCTGTAGTTGTATGAGAACACCAGCAATTGTATTCAGGTAAGCTTTAGGTGCAAACTGAGGAAAGGACACTAAATCAAAATACTACAGGCCCCTGCCTGTAGTTGTATGAGAACACCAGCAATTGTATTCAGGTAAGCTTTAGGTGTACACTGTGAAAATACTTGCAGATCCCTGCCTGTGGAATTAGTATGAGAACACCAGCAATTGTATTCAGGTAGCTTTAGGTGCAAACTGTGGAAAGGACACTAAATCAAAATACTACAGGTCCCTGCCTGTATTTGTATGAGAGCACCAGCATGTGTATTCAGGTAGCTTTAGGTGCACACTGTGCAAAGGACACATTACACTAACTGACAATACTTTCAGATCCCTGCCTGTGGTATTAGTGTGAGAACACCAGCAATTGTATTCAGGTAAGCTTTAGGTCCACACTGTGCAAAGGATACAGTACACTAAGTGAAAATACTTGCAGATCCCTGCCTGTGGTATAAGTATGAGAACACCATCAATTGTAGTCAGGTCTCTATAGATGCACACTGTGCAAAGGATACAGTACACTATGTGAAAATACTTGCAGATCCCTGCCTGTGGTTTTAGTATGAGAACACCAGCAATTGTATTCAGGTAGTTTTAGGTGCACACTGTGCAAAGGACACCACACACTAACTGACAATACTTGCAGATCCCTGCCTGTGGTATTAGTATGAGAACACCAGCAATTGTAGTGAGGTAGCTTTAGGTGCACACTGTGCCGAGGACACAGTACACCAAATTACAATTCTTGCAGATCCCTACCTGTGGTATTAGTATGAGAACACCAGCAATTGTAGTCAGGTCGCTTAAGGTGCACACTGTGCAAAGGATACAGTACACTAAGTGAAAATACTTGCAGATCCCTGCCTGTGGTATTAGTATGAGAACACCATCAATTTTATTCAGGTAAGATTTAGGTGCACACTGTGCAAAGGACACTAAATCTAAATACTGCAGGTCCTTGTCTGTATTTGTATAAGAACACCAACAATTGTATTCAGGTAAGCTTTAGGTGCACACTGTGCAAAGGATACAGTACACTAAGTGAAAATACCTGCAGATCCCTGCCTGTGGTATTAGTATGAGAGCACCAGCAATTGTATTCAGGCAGCTGTAGGTGCACACTGTGCAAAGGACACTAAGACAAAATACTGGAGGTCCCTGCCTGTATTTGTATGAGAACACCAGCAATTGTATTCAGGTAAGCTTTAGGTGCACACTTTGCAAAGGGCACATTACTCAAATGCCGCGTACACACGATCATTTTTTGTGATGAAAAAAAAACGACGTTTTCTGTGAAGTAAGAAACAACGTTTTTGAAACGTCACTTTTCAAAGACGATGTTGCATACACACCATCGTTTTTTTCACAAAAAGCGAGGTTATGTTCACCACTCTTTTCCATTGAAGCTCGCTTCATAACTAGCTTCTGGGCATGCGCGGGTTGAAAAACTTTGTTTTAAACAACGTTTTTGCTACACACGGTGACTTTTTGTGACACAAAAAACGACGTTTTGAAAAACGACACAAAAAATTCAAGCATGTTGGAATTTTTTTTTGGTCGGTTTTTTTAAGACAAAAAACAACGTTTTGCCCACACACGATCAATTTAATTGACGTTTTAAAAAACAACGTTTTTTTTCATCGCAAAAAAAACGACCGTGTGTACGCGGCATAAGGCCTCGTACACACGATCAAATCTGTCTGCTGGAAACGGTCTGCTAGACCGTTTCAGCAGACAGATTCGATCGTGTGTGTACAGGCAAACAGACGGATTTGGCCACCCGACAGATTGGAAAGCATGCTTACCAATCTGTCGGCTGGGAACCCGTCCGCCCGACATGTCTGCTGGTTAGCATGCGCGGAAGTGTTTTACTTCCTGGTGCGGTGACGTGGCGGCGTCAACGTCACTGCCACGTCACCGCGCCGTCCGGCAGCGGGGATTTTGGTTTGATCGTGTGTACACGATCAAACCAATATGTCCCCAGCAGACAGATTTGTTCAAATCGGTCGGCCCGACCGATTCGAACAAATCTGTCTGCTCGTGTGTATGGGGCCTTAGTGAAAATACTGCACCTAGCACAATCACCTGACTGCCTGTCAGTATATTATGAAGAGAATAACAGGAATGGTTCTAGCTAAACTGAATACAGTGTATAAATATATATACAACACCTGGGATGCATATATATCCTCTACACACTGGGGGCCAGATTCTCGTACATAGGCGCATCTTTATGCCGGCATAGCGCATATCAGATGCACTATGCCGGCATAACTTCGAGAGGCAAGCACCGTATTCTCAGAGCAGATGCGCCCAACGATGCGCCGGCGTAACGTAAATCCGTTGGCGTAAGCCGGCGTAATTCAAGGTAGGAGGGAAGTGGGCATGATCCATTTAAACAAACTGTGACCCCATGCAAATGAACAGCCAAACGAGCGGAGCATGCGCCGTGACGTGGACGTATGTCCCGCACCCCTCTGCGCATGCGCACAACTACGCCCAGAGTAACCCCTAAGATACGCCGGCCCATTGCCTACGCCCAGTGCATAAATATGCCCAGACATGCGCCCGTCGAGCGCAAAAGTACACAATTTTTTTAGTTTGTGGTAAGTACTTTTGCGTCTTGCTTTGTGCCATGCCTTCTCCAAGGAAAGAAAAAAGGAAGAAGAACTTCTCCCCAGAGGAGAGGGCGATAATAATTTCGGCCATGGAGAGGTATGATGCTCGCCTCCATGGGGCAGAGAGTGGCAGCACAAGTAAGGCCAAGAAGGAGGAGGTTCCCCAGGTTCTTGTTATTATCTGTTTTAGCCTTCCATTGCTACTCACTGCGATTGCCAGCCATAGATGGGGGCGGTGGATACGTTTTGTTTCACCTGTGGTGTTTATATTGGTCCAGCAGTGCACCAACACCTTTGCAGCCATTGTGCTATATGCTGGGTGCTTGGTGTGCTTCTGTACCTTTAAGGAGGGGTGGCTCCCCTTCAGTCCACCTGCCCCTAGCTATCCATTAAAATGCATGTGCCTCCATTGTGAGGACACTCACTGTTAGTGTTAGGACCACAGAATTATGGGGTGCCTCGGCGCGGCTCTGTGGCTCACGCATGCGTTTGCAAATGCGTGCGGACAAAACCCCTGTTTTTAACGCACATTGTTAGACAGGTTAATTGGTTGTTCTGCTAGCTGGTCGGTAAGTAGGCTTGGTTATTCCCTGGGCATTCCCCAGGTTCTTGTTGTTACAAGAAGGAGGAGATCCTCATGAAGATCACCGCACAGGTAAATTCCCTGGCTCATGAGGTCAGGACACCCCAGGACATTTTGAAAAAGATAAATGTTCTGCGGCGTGTGGTCAGAGGAAAGCTGGGCGAGCTGAGTAAACATGCCAGGGGCACTGGAGGTGGACCAGCCAGTGCGATTAGGTTGACTCCTAAGGAGAGAATGGTTGCCCGGTGGCTTCAGAGGGAGCAAGTGGAGGAAGTGGAGGGCTTTGACTACTATCTGGTGTGGAGCATGTGAGGGGGTGGAAGGGAACATGTGACAACTGTGTGGGAGGAGGTGGTCCATATGGACCAGGAGGTTTTCCTCTTTTTGGAGGATTCTAATGTGTTGGCTGGACTGTCACACACAACCACCCCCATCATCTCCAGCCCCTCAGGGTCCACCCCCATCATTTCCAGCCCCTCATGGTCCATCCCCATTATCACCAGCCCCTCAAGGTCCTCCCCATATGGAAGGGCCCCAGACACTCCTGGCCCCAGGAAGGCTACCAGGAAGACAAGGGGTGTCCCTGAGTTCCTGCCAGAACATCTGGCAAGAGAACAGGACCGCCAGACCCGGCATATGGGTGAAGTTGTGGTGGAAATGAGATGCCTGGCAGACAGCCTGGCCTCTTTGGGCCCCTTAATTGACACTCTGCAGGATGTTTCTGGGAACAGTGCTGCGATGGTCACCTGCCTGGGGGAGCTGCAGGCCACAACGTCAGAACTCGTGGCAGAGGTGAAGTCCCTGAGAGTGGCCTACAGGCACAGACAGCTGCCATGGAGGCGGTACTCAGCCGCATAGCGGTGGCTTTGGAGGGCAGGCAGCCAGCCAGGGAGGGACCGGGGGATGCGCCTCCACCTGATGCAACACCCCCCCACCTAAGGCTCCCCCCAGGCAACTGAGGGCCAGGAGCCTGGGCACCAGGCGTAGCCCACGCCAGGGCAAATGATTCAGTTTTTTTGGGAATATGCTCTGGTGAAGATTTTTTTAATGAAGGGGGGTGGTTTGGGGGGGGTCCGTACTAATGGCATTAGTACAGGCCCCCCACAAACCACCCCCCATTAGTATATACTACCCCCTAAAAACCACCCCCTCCATTAGTACAGACCACCACCCCACTTAGTACATTCCCCCCACAAACCACACCCCCACTTAGTACATGAATGATTGACTTGTATGGCGCTACACATGCGAACTGAATCGCCTCTGGGCACGTTTTGCAGCCAGTGTCTTCCTGGCTGGTGCGGTCATTTTACCCCGTAGGATCTTGACACGCTTGGGACACACAGTCATACACATATATATATATAAATATAAATATATATATATATATATATATATATGCATACCATCCCCCTCCATTAGTAAAGATCCCCCCTCGGCTCAAGACAAACCCCACTCAGACGGCAGCTGGAGAAGACAGTGTGCAGCCACACCGCCCGGGTGGAGAAGATCGTGACAGTCTCAGAGAGGAGGAGGAGAAAAAAAAGGACCGGAACTCACACCCGCCCTGCCCCCCAACGACATCACTGCACGACAGGAGGATGGAGGGGGACGGACTTGGGCAGGAAACAGCCGCGACGGAGACTGCCCTGGTAACTGACATGGAGAGGAGGAGGAAGGGGAGCATTCTGGCGCTTGTGCACCCCCACCATTGTGGCGCCTGGGTAAACTGCACCCCATGTAGGATCAGCCCTGGGCTCGGGCAGCTCGGCTAACGGCGTTCCTGCTGTGAAAAAAGTCCAGGGACACCGTTCCCACGCGTTCCCGCAAGACTTGAGCCCTGGTATAGCTAGAGGAGGGACAGTTCATATAGCATCAGTGTAGTGATGGTTGAACACCGTCTATTTGATTGCATTACTGCATTATTAGTTTAGCGCCATTTACTTCTGTGTACGTTACTGGCAGTTTAACACCATTTACTTATGTGTGCGTTACTGCCAGTTTAATGCCATATTGTTTTGTGTGCGTTACTGCCAGTTTAATGTCATATAGTTTTGCCTGCATTACTGCCAGTTTAACACCATATAGTTCTGTGCGTCACTGTACATTTGGCACATTATATTGCGGTATATTATATTTTATCTGTATAGATGATCCTGAAACCACCTTAGGTAAAAAAGTCAGGTGAGGACGCAGCACAACCCTGTCATCATGAATAATCATATACGGTTCTTTACATGAAAGAGCCACCAATTCTGATACCCTTCTGGCTGAGGACATGACTATGAGAAAAAACTGTTTCTTTGTCAAAAGACTTAAAGAAGCATGGTGTAATGGTTCAAAAGGTAGCTTCTGTAAAACAGACAATACCAAATTCATATCCCATGGGCACATGGGAGACTTAACCGGCGGATTCAAGCGCAGTGCTCCCTAAAAAAAGGCCCGGACTAGGGAATGAGAGGCAAGCAGTTTTTGAAAGAATATCGTCAAGGCCAACTTCATATTTAAGCCCAACTGAAGAAAGGCAAGAATCCTATTAACCTCCCTGGCGGTATGATTCTTTTCGATTTTAGGTGCTGAAAGCGGTACCATTATTTTGCATGGAAATTTGGCGTTTTAGATTGCAGGCTTGCAATTCTTAGGAATAACTCACCTAAATCTGTCCAAACCAGAGTCTCTAGTAGACTATGACAACGTTTAAAACACAAAATCATAAATTATAATATAATAAATAATAACAAATAATAATTTAATAATAAAAGTGTAATGATGAGCGCAAACTTAAACTAAAGTGCCGCTCCAGCACTCTGCATCGCCCCCAGGGTTTCGCCCAACACACCCCCCCTTACCCGTGGAAGTCCCCATCCACCTCCGGCTCAGCCATCCACTCCCCCCTTTTTTTTTGCTCGGGGGTAATTCCAGCCAGCTGTAGCACGGCTTGGGCCTTGGGCCAGGCCGCTGGCCAGCTTGGTACCCCCCCCCCCAGCAGCAACTACACCCTTCACACCATTCCCCTCACAAATCATCTGCTTTGATCCAGGGTCTTAACCGATCGCCTCTGAGGGATCAGGAAGGAATTTCTTTCCCTGCCCAGCATATTGGCTTAGCTGAACCAGGTTTTTTTTGCCTTCCTCTGGACCAAATGAAAAAAAAAGTTGGTGAGAGGATTCAAGGAATCCGCTCCCTGCCGCCACCTGACCACCAACTCAAACCCCCCTCCCCCCCCCGGGGACGGGCCACTATGGCCAATTGGCAGTATTCTGCAGAAATCATTTGGGGCCTGAGGCAATTTGCCACAAAGCTACCAGCCGTCACCAAAAATGCCCTAAGATTGGAGCAACTGTTGAGGATCGATCGTCGATCAACAAACAGAAAATTCAGCCACCCACCCCAACCCAAGCACATAACATGTGCTTTGATCAATACAAGATCGGCAGTAAGACACTGATTAGAAATTCACGATTTCATTCTACAAAACAAGGTAGACTGCCTCTTTATTACAGAAAGCTGGCTTACAGCCGACTGTAACACCATTCTAGGAGAATTGGTGCCAGAAAACTACCGTATTATCACTGAAAACAGAATAGGGCAAAGAGGAGGAGGGCTGGTGGTGATCCATAAGACGCATCTTGTGATCTCTAAACCAGCCCTTCAGTACTCACTTCCAGCTATGGAAACCCTTACTCTGCATCTGCAAACAAACCCCCAGGAGACCTTCCACATTCTTCTCTGCTATAGGCCACCCGGGCCAAAATCGCAGTTTTTACCCTCATGGACGGAATTCATTTCCACTTACACCCTGAACAGCAAACACCTTTTGCTGCTCGGGGATTTCAACCTCTGGGCCAACTCCCCACAAGACCCCGTTGCCGACGCCTGTATCGACCATCTGGAAGGATTAGGCCTTCAGCAACTAGTATGTGGGCCCACTCATGCTTCAGGTCACACACTTGATCTTATCTTCAGACAAAATCTGAAAATAAGTATTATGGAAAATGAACCATTGCCATGGACAGATCACCATGCAATTAAATTCATAATTTCCAAAACTGCCCTACCAATAAAAACACCCAAGCCGGTGACAACGCACTGGACCAGATCTCAGAAGAAGCTCCATTCGGAACTCTTCAAATCTACCTTGGGAAATAAAATTAAAACTATTCAACCAGATCAAACTGCCGTAGACACACTGGATGCCATAATGGCAGCCCTACTACAGTCAGCCGACTTAGTAGCACCAGAACGCGAAGTTTCTACCCAGAAAAACAAGGCAGGCTGGTTCAACAACCAGCTGTCGCTACTGAAGCAAGAGCGTAGAAGGGCAGAAGCTGCCTGGAAAAGAAACGCTTCTGAGGCGAACCTCTCCATCTATAAAGTAGCAACAAGAAAATACCACAAAGAAATCTTCAAAGCCAAGAAAAACTATTTTTCCAAGGCTATCAACAGCGCCTTAAACCGCCCCCGGGAACTCTTCAAGCTGGTCTCGCAGACCATGAATCCAGGCTCTCTTGAAGCCCCCAACTCAGACACCCAAGAATTTTGCAATGAATTGTCGGATTTCTTCATCAATAAAATTGAGAAGATCCGGGAAAGCATTCCGCAAAACAATACCCCTGAGCAACCACACAACACCCAGAGGAATATTCTACAACCAATAGAGTTCTCTCTGGAACCCATCTCCATCGATGTCACAGAAAATATTATCGGCGCTTTGCGTAACAGCACATCGCCTAATGATATCATCCCCACTAAGCTGCTAAAGGAATGTGCCGATATCCTGGCGCCTCCCATTACGCACCTTATAAACCAGTCATTTAAGGAAGGCATAGTGCCTCCCCTGCTGAAAGAGGGCATAATCCAGCCCATCTTGAAGAAACCTACCCTGGACCCCAAGGACCCGACGCACCGCCGGCCCATAACAATGCTAAACGTTTTCTCCAAGGTAATGGAGAAATTAGTGGTACAACAGCTGCAACAGCATCTAGATACCCACAACCTACTTGACCCACTGCAATCGGGATTCCGCCCCGGACACGGGACAGAGACAGCACTGCTCAAAATATGGGACGACGTTCTTGAGGTCGCAGACGAAGGAGAATCTTCTCTCCTGGTTCTGCTGGACCTAAGTGCAGCATTTGACACGGTAGATCACAAACTGCTACTGACTCGGCTGGCTGAGGTAGCCGGAGTCACAGAGGGTGATTTACCATGGTTTTCCTCCTTTTTGGAAAACCGATCACAAACCGTGAAATTGGGACCGTTCACTTCTGGAAAACGCACAGTGTCATGTGGAGTCCCCCAAGGATTACCCCTGTCACCGGTGCTTTTCAACATCTATCTTCGTCCTCTCTTTGAAGTCATTAGTAGTCAACAACTACTTTATCACTCATATGCAGACGACACACAACTCTATTTTCGCATCTGCAATAGAAAGGATCATCATCTCAGTTTAGAGAATTGTCTCTCTTCAATAGAAAACTGGATGACTAAGAGTTATCTTAAACTCAACAATTCCAAAACAGAACTTCTTCTGTTTCAGGCCAGTCGGAAGAGTCAGCTGGCGACAACCTGGACTCCCCCGCCCATTTTGGGCCAAATCATCACCCCTAGTGCCAAAGTCAAAAGTCTCAGAGTCATCTTCGACACCCACATGACAATGGACGCACAAATAGGGTCAGTAGTCAGCGGATCTCACCATCTGCTGCGCCTACTACGCAGACTTATCCAATTCATTCCCAAAGAAGACATAGCAGTCGTGGTGGGAACAATCGTGAACTCCAGACTGGACTATGCAAATGCCCTTTACCTCGGACTCCCAAAGTACCAAATCGCTCGTCTGCAAGTCGTCCAAAATACGGCCACCAGACTGGTGACTGGTAAAAAACCATGGGAATCAATCTCACCGTCGCTGAGATCCCTTCACTGGTTGCCAGTAAAAGACAGAATTGCTTTTAAAGCTCTCTGTCTGACTCATAAATGCATCCATGGGAAGGCTCCGCAATATCTTTGCGATAAAATAGAAGCCCACAATCCCAATCGCGTTCTGCGATCCAGCGACCAAAATTTGGTCAAAGTACCCAAGGCCAGATTTAAGTTCAAAGGAGAAAGAAGGATTGCGGTCCAAGGTCCCAGACTATGGAAGGCTTTACCAACCAGCATTCGGTTGGAGGAAAACCACCAAACCTTCAGAAGACAGATTAAAACCCTGCTCTTTTGAGGTTTTGAGATACTGGAACAACGAGCGCCCAGAGGCGATTTAGTTTGCATGTGCCGCGCTATATAAGTTTTTCATTCATTCATTCATTCATTCATTCATTCATTCATAAACTAAATAATCAATCCCAAACAAACAAGTGCGCATCACTATAGTGATAGTGATCATAATAAGATACAATGAATAGTCCAAATATGTGCAATACAGTGCAGCAATAAATGTCCCAAATTGGTATAATCCAGTGAGGAGACAAACGTAATTCAATCAGTGACAAGGCTTCTATCCATGTAAACAACGAAAATCATCCAGATGAGACTTCACGGATGAACGTGCTCACAGAGCGCTTACCTTCCACAAGGAAGAAAGGGGCATCGAACACATACAATGATGATCCTGTAGGCAGCCGTCTCTGATGTAATCCTTAAGCCAGTCTCAGCCACATTCGACGTCCGGTCGAAAATGTAACGGATGTTCCAAAGAAAAAATGAAGCTCACATAGTGAAGTACGTAAACTTAAAAATGGTTTAATAAGGTAAACACACTTAGAGAAAGAAAAACGAATAAAAACACTGGGATTCCATCTGGCTGATGGACCTAACCAGATGGGCTCCTCTCCAGGGCTTATTAAATTTATCAATCCCCCAAAAAGTCAGATGTCTGGGGTCTTTCTTGTGTTTCTCCAGAAAATGTCGGCTGACACTATGCTTAGTGAAGCCATTCTCAATATTCACAACATGTTCTTTTATACGAACCATTAATGCTCTTTTAGTTCTTCCTACATATTGTAGGTTACAACTACATTGCAACACATACACTACGCCTTCTGTATGGCAACTAATGAAATTCTTTATTTGATGGCACTCATTAGTGTGAGTGCTTATAAATTGTGGCCTCTTCTGTTGAGGACACTTCGACCGTTTACAGGCATAGCAATATTTACACGGAACAAAACCTTTAGTGTTGAAAAACGTGTACCCACTTTTGGGTGGAGGATCCACTACATTTTTCACAAGTAGGTCCCTAATAGTGGGAGCTCTTTTATACACAATATTGGGCATTTCCGGCAAGATGGATTTCAAATGCCTATCCCTTTTCAACACATGCCAATGTCTTTTAAGCAATTTTGCCACATCCTTATATTGGATATTGTAATCCAAAATAATGGCAGGGGCCGTCATGTCCCACTGCTTTTTCACATTCCCCTGTAGCATCGTATTTCTATCAAGACCAGCGACTTCTTGAATTTGTTTTTGAATGAATTTGTGGGAATAACCTTTATCTTTAAATCTCTCTCCTATAAAAGATGCTTGAGCTAGGAAATCAGAATATTTAGTGCAATTTCGTTTAATCCGAACCAGTTGTCCTTTCGGTATATTCAACAGCCAAGATTTGTAATGACAACTATTTAAAGATAAATAGCTATTTGAGTCAACACTCTTAAAATGTGTTTTCGTGGTTAGCTTGTTAGATGTTATAGTGATGTCCAAATCAAGAAAATTAACTACCTTATCACTGATATGAAAAACCAAATTGATGTTTTTATCATTAACATTCAAGTCTGCACAAAATTTCTCCAATGTTTCTTTATTACCCTTCCATACCAACAGCACGTCATCGATATATCTTTTATAAAAGATTAACTCAATGGGGGTATCAGAATAGATCGCCTCTTCTTCCCATTGTGCCATGAAGGCGTGGGCAACTGAAGGAGCAAATTTAGCGCCCATGGCGATGCCCGTGCTTTGGTTATAATAAGACTGGTTGTACCAGAAATAGTTGGACTTTAAACAGAATTCTAGGCACTTAATGAGAAATTTTCGTTGCTTACAGACAAGTAAGGTATAATTCTTGAGGAGCCATTTGGTTGCACTGCAAGCTTGATAATGTTGTACAATCGTGTATAGAGAAGATACATCTGCAGTGGCAATCAAGGTCTCTCCTTCCACTACAGGCGCCTCCTCCAACAACTGTAGAACATGTTTGGTGTCTCTCAGATATGCTTTGGTCTGTTGAATTGCTGGCTGTAAGAAACAGTCGAGGTATTGGCCCATCCTCGCTGTAAGGGAATCTATCCCGTTAACAATAGGTCTACCGGGTGGGTTGACCTTGTCTTTATGCACTTTCGGAATAGTGTATATTACCGGAATTCTGCAGGTTTCCGGCAATAAAAACACTGATACCTTTTTGCTCAAAATATTTCTTTTCACTCCCAATTTAATTAATTGTTTCAGTTGTTCTTTATACATATTAGTGGGGTTACTCAGTAATTTAGTATAGGTATCAACGTCTTCCAATTGTCTTTGGAGTTCTGCGTTGTATTGTTCCTTAGACTGAACCACAACCGCACCTCCTTTATCCGCTGGTCGGATGACGATGTCTTTGCGTTTCTTCAATAATTGGATCCCTTTTTGTATGTTAATAGGGTCCCTTGCTTTTTTAACCTTCAAGGTGTCAAGATCCTGCAACACTAATTTTTTAAAAACCTCAATATGGGGATTGTTGCTGATTTGCGGGTTAAAAACCGAATTATTCCGCAATGTGGTATATTGAATGGGGTTTTCGGATGTAGACATGGCAGACCCATGTTGAACAGGGTTTCCTAGGAAGTATTTTTTGATGTTCATTTTCCTAATATATTTTTGTATACCTATATATGTATCGAATTTGTTTAGATTTTTCACCGGTGCATGTTTGAGGCCTCTATCCAACACCGATAGTTCTTCAAGGGAGAGGGGTTTCCCACTTAGGTTGAAGACCCCCTCCCCTTTTCCAATCTTTTTCTTTTGGGATCTCTTTCCTCCTCTGCATCCCCGTTTTCTTTGGGAGTACGATTCTCCTTTTCGTTTAGGGATCTTCTTGGAGATCTCTCGAATTCCTTGGACCTCCCTGGAGATGGATCCTCCTGAGTCCGTCTCCTTGGAGATGGATACCGTTCCTGAGGGTATCTCCTTGGAGAATAATCCCTCCGATCCCTGTCTAAAAAAGGGCCCTGATACTCTGATCGATAATAAGGTGTATGGTGGGGATGATAGTCTTGATGTTGTCGCAGAGGTTCAAAGCGGTTATAGGTGGGGATAGGGCTCCGTTGAGGATAGTTATAGTGTTGATAATAATGAGGGTTGTTCTCAACACTACAACTGCCATTATTTTGGATTATAATATCCAATATAAGGATGTGGCAAAATTGCTTAAAAGACATTGGCATGTGTTGAAAGGGGATATGCATTTGAAATCCATCTTGCCGGAAATGCCCAATATTGTGTATAAAAGAGCCCCCACTATTAGGGACCTACTTGTGAAAAATGTAGTGGATCCTCCACCCAAAAGTGGGTACACGTTTTTCAACACTAAAGGTTTTGTTCCGTGTAAATATTGCTATGCCTGTAAACGGTCGAAGTGTCCTCAACAGAAGAGGACACAATTTATAAGCACTCACACTAATGAGTGCCATCAAATAAAGAATTTCATTAGTTGCCATACAGAAGGCGTAGTGTATGTGTTGCAATGTAGTTGTAACCTACAATATGTAGGAAGAACTAAAAGAGCATTAATGGTTTGTATAAAAGAACATGTTGTGAATATTGAGAATGGCTTCACTAAGCATAGTGTCAGCCGACATTTTCTGGAGAAACACAAGAAAGACCCCAGACATCTGACTTTTTGGGGGATTGATAAATTTAATAAGCCCTGGAGAGGAGCCCATCTGGTTAGGTCCATCAGCCAGATGGAATCCCAGTGGATTCATTCCCTGAATACCATGGTCCCTTATGGATTAAACGTAGAGTTTGATTTAAATTGTTTTCTTAGTAATTTTTAATCATAACCATTTTACTCAAGGTTTTGAGTTTCACTTGATCCCTATTTTAGATAGATTGGCTTTATGCAATTATGTAAGCGGAAGGGGTGTCACTCGGTTCCCACTGATCACCCCGTTTTTTCCATTAGCATATCATCCAATTCTATTTTTAGCCTTTTATTGTTTTTTTTGGGCTACTGTATTTATTTTAATTTATTTTATTTTATTGAGTGGTCACTTGCATCAAATAAGCCGATTATTGACTTATATGCAAGTCATAGACATCTAATATACTTTTGTGCATTTTGTATGTCGATTATTGTTTCCTACATCATTTATAGTTACTATAGGTAATCTCTAACATTTGCACTCCACAAAAGTGCATTCGTTTATGATTCGGCTTTACAGTCACTGTTTCGCCTCCCTTTCCGGTTATGACCTTTATGGCATTACATATTCGATGTCCCGTCGAATATGATCGGGAGTTTGAAATACATAGGAACATAGTAACTTAGGTGCTATAGTTTATGATTTATTCATTATGTATATTATTATTTTTGGTACACTGGTATCTGTTTTGTAAATTCCTGAATATAAATAGCCGTTTTTCCCATATCGAAAATGGCCGTAGAGACACTTCCGTTTTCGAAGCGGCATCGAAAATGGCCGCTTTTTACCTTTAAAAGAATGTATCTGATAGGCCCTGGGTAACCTCTGATGAAGTCACGTGACGTGACGCAACGCGTAAGGTCAACCGGAAGTGACGTGACACCCTGACCGGAAGTGCCACTGTTTTGGTGTTTTTATTCGTTTTTCTTTCTGTAAGTGTGTTTACCTTATTAAACCATTTTTAAGTTTACGTACTTCACTATGTGAGCTTCATTTTTTCTTTGGAACATCCGTTACATTTTCGACCGGATGTCGAATGTGGCTGAGACTGGCTTAAGGATTACATCAGAGACGGCTGCCTACAGGATCATCATTGTATGTGTTCGATGCCCCTTTCTTCCTTGTGGAAGGTAAGCGCTCTGTGAGCACGTTCATCCGTGAAGTCTCATCTGGATGATTTTCGTTGTTTACATGGATAGAAGCCTTGTCACTGATTGAATTACGTTTGTCTCCTCACTGGATTATACCAATTTGGGACATTTATTGCTGCACTGTATTGCACATATTTGGACTATTGATTGTATCTTATTATTATCACTATCACTATAGTGATGCGCACTTGTTTGTTTGGGATTGATTATTTAGTTTAGTTTAAGTTTGCGCTCATCATTACACTTTTATATCCTATTTTTGTTGTTAGCACATACTAGATTTGAGCTGCATGTAATTCGTTTATATATATTTTTTCTCACATTGGGTCTATTCACTGTTGGCTAGCGCTTTAGTTTTTCCTTTTATAATAATTTAATAATAACAATACTTTTTATTCAATACATTTTAACAAATAATATATTCATAAACTCTGATTTGTTGGGGGGTCAAACAAGGGTGCAAAATCATTATTTAGTAAATGTCTCGGGTATGAAAATCTTTGAAGCAAGGAATGGCGCAAAGTCCAACGTCGCAGTCGAGACAACAGAAGCGCGTTTCTTTGCATATTTTTCTTCCGCTGTCGTCGCGCTTGGAGCAGCAAACCACACACATCCGTGTGGGTGCTGTTTTTTTTGCAGTGGGTGGTACATAGTCCAAAAAATGACGACCAGTCAGGCGTTTAGGATTTACAACATCAGAAGCCCGTCGTCCAGAATGGTTTACCGCCGTTGGCGTTTGGTGTTTTAGAAAAATGTGTTCTGCCACCTTCCATATAAAGTCTGCATGGACCATAGACCTGTCATTTTTTTTTCAGCAGGATGAATGAATTCCACAGACATTGCTCCAAAAGATGTCGGAAATTTTTTTTATAATATTTTTTTCTGCTGCTTTCGCATAGCAGGGTAAAAAGTCATGACCTGGTCAGCCCTGTCCACACCTCCCATCGTGTGGTTGTAGTCCAATACAACTTGTGGCTTTCTTACATCTTTTCCACCTCTGGTATGGACCATGACGGTCGAGGTATTATGCACTGTGCTCATAAGGGAAATGTCCTTTTTGTCCCGCCACTTTAGTGCCAACATTTTCCCTTTTTGCCATGCAGCAACTTCTCCTTTCCAGAGCTTTTTATTTGAAAAACCTGACGACATCTCATGCCGGTTAGGCCTCACGGTTCCATAAGCGTCCGTCTTGTTCATAAGAAGGAACTCGTACAGTTCTGGGGAAGTATAGAAGTTGTCTGTAGTGAGACAGTAGCCCTGGTTGAGCAAGGGCTCTATCAATGACAGAACTGAAGCGCTTGCCATCCCAAAAAAACTGAATCTCGGGGAGAATTTGGTCCCTTTGCCAGTGTAAAGTACTGTGTTCCAAATATATCCAGAGCTGGATTCACACAGCATAAAGGATTTTATCCCAAAGCGAGCGCGCTTAGACGCAATAAATTGAATCCAACTGAGCCTACCTTTATAGGCCATCAGACTTTCGTCTATGGTGATGTCCCGCTCAGGAACATAGGTCTGCTGGAAGTTCTGCAGTATGATTTGGTAAATATCCCAATTTTTTTTTAGCTTTGGAGCTGGATGAGATTGTTCGTCAAATTCCTCGTTATTTGCGAAGTGCAAATACTTCATAATCAAAGAAAATCGATATTCTAATATTCTAGTTCCAAAAAAAGGTGTGGCCAATAATTTATTTGTGCTCCAGTACCACTTTTGGAGTGGTTTCCCCACCACTCCCTGTAAAATTAGGAGGCCAAGGAATTTCCAGATATCATCACCGGTCACAGGCTCCCATTTTGTGCGCCGAGAAAATAGCTGATGGCTAGCAGCTTGCTGATCTTGATATCTGTTTGTCTCCAACACTATTTTATCGATCACCTCATCCGTCAAAAAAAGCCGGAGGTATTCCAACGGATTGTCACCCTCTATGTCCACTTTTATCCAAGGTGATCCTGTGAATGGAAACCTTGGGGGCGCTACGTGCTCTGTAGCGCAATCAATTGCGCACCAAGTCCGCACATCGCTGGGCACAGGTGCAGGATCGTCACTCGCATAACTTTCTTCATCTGATGACGAGCTTTCCCATGCGTCGCTGTCACTCAGCTCCTCCGCAAGGGATTCTGCATCGCTGTCGCTGTTTGGCAGCAGGTCGCATAGCGATTTGGAAGTAGAGGCACGCTTTGCCATGATTGCTGCTTAGTATAAAGACACTGGTACTGTAATCTGCAGACAGGTCACTTGAGAAAACACTGGGGGGGCAATCAAAGGTCACTGTATTTTTTTTTTATCCAATTGTATCAGTGTGTTTTTACTGTGTTTTACTGTGTTTCTACTTATACGTTTGAATTTGGCGCCGCCCCCCCCGTTCCAGCCCCCTGCGTCGCAACGCTCGCAGGGAAGGGAATCTGAGGTACACACAGCATCAGGCGGAACATCCGGCCGCCGTGTACTGCGGGGATTCGTCGCTGGAGCGCAGAGAAAAGGCATCCAGCGAGGCAAGCCCGAGTGTGGCTCGGGGTTACCGATCGTAGCTTGAAAATCTCACCCCGAGCCACACTCTGGAATACCGCCAGGGAGGTTAATAGCATACTTCCTAGCATGCCACCTTCTGGTTTCACATCAGGAAACATATGCCTTCCAGATTCTGTAGTAGATGAACCTGGAGGCAGGCTTCCTAGCATTAATCATAGTGTATAGGACTGGACCTGAGAGCCCACGTTTTCTCAGAATGTGGGTCTCAACAGCCAAACCGTCAAATTTAGACTTTGTAAGGCAGTATGCAATATTGGCCCCTGTGATAGTAGGTCTGAGTGTAGTGGGAGAACCCAAGGTCTTCCCACTGCAATCCTTACGATTTATGTGTCCCTAGGCCATGACTCTCTGAAGGAATCGTGGGAACTGGAGGAAACGCATAAATCAGAGAAAAACTATCCCATGAGATTGTCACGACATCCAACCCTTAAGCACAAGGATCTCTTGTTCTTGACACAAAGTTCTAGCTTTGCATTGAACCTGGAAGCCAACAGGTCCACATCTGTGGTCCCCCTTTTCTGACGTATGATTTGAAATATGTCGGGGTGTAGAGACCATTCTCCTTGACTCAGCTGCTGGCGGCTTAATAAAATCTACCTGACAATTTTCTACCCCTGGAATGAAGACCGCAGACAGGCGAGGAATATGCCTTTTTGCACAGGCCAGGATGTAATTCACCTCTCTTTGAGCATCCAGACATTTGGTTTCACTTCTTGGTGATTGATATAGGCCACGGCTGTAGCATTGTCAGACTGAATCTGAACAGGCCAACCCTGCAGTATGTAAGACCAGACTCTGAGGGCCAGATGAATTGTTTGAATCTCCAAAATGTTGATGGGGAGGAGTCTTTCTGCTGCGAACCACTTCCCCTGGGCATATGCCTGTTCCAGAACTGCCCCACAGACAAGAAGGGTGGCATCTGTGGTTACCAATTTCCAGGTAACCGGAGTGAAGGAATTTCCTTCTGACAGATTTTGGGGGAGAAACGACCAATTGAGGCTCTGGCGAACCTTTGGAGATAAGATCATAGGAAGGTCCAGGGCCTGAACATCTTTGTTCCAAGCTGACATACAGTAATTCTTCCCTGTAATGGCCTTGAGTGAAACTGATCATAAGGAACAGCCTTGAATAAGGCTACCATCTTTCCCAATAATCTCATGTATAGATGAGTGGAAGGCCTTCTCTCTGCCTTTATCGCTCGGACCAAGTCTCCTATGGCCTTTGCCTTTGGCTTGGGAAGTAATACCTTGCTTTAGGACATGTCTATAATCATGCCGAAATACTTCAGCCTTCTTTGAGGCTGCAAGGAGGATTTTTCCAGATTGAGGACCCAGCCTAGGTACTCTAAATATTCCACTGTGCTGTGCACATTGTGGCCCAAGAGTGCAGCGGACTGATCTATGATCAATAGATCATCCAGATAGACTGTTACTGTTATACCCTGTGCCCTTAGCCTTGCCAGGGCCAAGGCCAGTATTTTTGTGAACATTCGAGGTGCTGAAAGTGACGCTGATCCACCGCAAACCTTAGAAATCTTTGGTGAGTAGGGAATATTGACACATGTAGATATGCATCTCTGATGTCTATTGATGCCAGGAATTCTCCTTCCTGAAGGGTGGAAACAACTGAACGGACAGACTCCATGCGAAAAAAGTGAATGTTCAAAAACAGATTCAGGCTTTTAAGATCTAGGATAGGTCTGACATCCCCATTTGGTTTTGGAACCGTGAAAAGGTTTGAGTAGAACCCTGATCCCTGACAACAAAGGCCTTATTTTTTCTGGATCTTTCGCAACTCTTGATCTCAGAAAATGGTTGACGGAAGATCTCTGAATTCCAGCTTGTAGCCTGAGGACAATGTGCAGATGACCCACTTGTGCCGAACTTCGTCCTGCCAGGCATTTGCAAATTGCAGCAGCCTTCCCCCCACTCGGCCAAGCGGGGGCGTCCCTTCATAGGAAAGTTTTGGGGTTCTGCTTAGACTGGAGAGGCCGTTGCCACTGCCCGGAAAGTGAGGTTCCAGGGGCTGGGGAAAGAGAACCAGTCATCATACATAAGTTTATCCAGCAAGGGATGAACTGGAAAGGAGCATGCAGCCTGTTGGGATTTCCGATACCCCAAAGAGGAAACAGAGGACATAGAAGCTTCTACAGGAGGCAATTTGTAAGTGGCATGCACCATCTCTGCATAATATTGCACCTGCATCTTTAGCGACTGAGAGGTAGCAAGAATCCTCAGACTGCACATGATGCTCATCTCCAATAAGGGATTTTTCACCCTCAGAATGCTCATCTGATGAGAGAACCAGAGCAGATGAAGGGGATCTACCCCGTTTTCTGCTATATTTCAAGAAGGTTGTGATTATAGTAGCAATCCTTCCTTCTTAGCCATCCAAAGCAACTTTTAAAGCGTAATGAGTGACATATACGGGAGCTGCCATAGGTGAAGCTGCAGAACCAGACAGGGGTTCATCCTGTGAGATTGCTATCAGGCTGACAGAGGGGGATGGAAAACTGCAGGCAAGCTCAGAATCCTTATCCATAAGCGGCGATTTTCTGATGACTCTTTTATTAGCCCTTGTACCTCTTCTTGGGGACACTATTCACAAAAAAATGCAATCACTGTTGTGCTATAGTCTTACAATACACATATATCAGCTCACTGCACAACCTGATGCAGAGTAGGTGTCTTAGGTTTGCCTGGTTCAATCCACAGGGATGCTTACAGCCCACAGCTCTGTGTTCATGCCGCTTACAGAAGGCTACTGTCATGGCGGCACACAGGGTGAAGAGGAGAATGGGGAGAGATCACTGGGGGCTTCATTGGGAGGATTCCTGTAAGCGTTTGTGGCAGAGACAGCAGCGGAGGAGGTGAGTGGCGTTTTAATTAACCGACTTCACTGAGCTTATCCTGGATGACTGTGTAAGAATACACTAGGTATGCACTTAATCCCTTCAGTGGTGAAAACTAGGAAAAATGTCCTACTCACAGAACATAATATTAAAATAAATGATCCTCTCTTACCTTATCCACACCACAGGAAAGTTACTAAAAAGTAGTTCCAGCTATCTCCCATCACGACGGGAAAGTTGTGCCAACCTTCAGGTTTATCAAGGGTTCCATTAGAGAAACCTAATACCTGGACCTGTAGAAGACTCTGCCAGAAACCTTTCTTGCCCCAGTTGCATGAGTACACCAAAGTCTGGATCCCAGAGCCCAGACCTCTGCAGAGAGACATTACAGACAAACCTTGTTTCTTCTTTATACAAGACCCGGGTACCACCCATCTTAGGCTTTTGATATCGCCCCGATGTATGGATCCGGTTATAGCTCCGAGGCCTCCACAGAAAGACCATCAAAATAGCTTTTTCTTCTTAGCACATGTTCAACAAGACCAACCACCTTAGACACTGGAAAAAAAAACTGAGGTACTGTCCATTTGGGAGGAATTATATAGGGGAGGAGGAACTCAATTCTAATTGGGTTAACCAGTGTCCAATCACCTGTGGTAACTACATAACCCATTAGATAATTAAGGCTTTGTGTCCCGTGATGTATGAGCAAGAAATTACATATTTTCAGAGAAGTCAACAATGGTAACCTCCATATTTCATGCAGCCCAGGGTTACAGCATCTCTGTATAGGTGCTTAAGTGCTAAACAACTTAATACTATTACATCATCCAAGATCCTCAAGAAAATTATTTAAATGAAAACAATGACATCTGCCATAGATGTTGGTACAGACATTTAAGCAATATCTTTTTAAACGGTAATTTTACAATGTATACATTGATCTACTTGCTTGACTTTTACATCATAACACTTCACATTTTTAGCTACACGTTGTCTATGAAAATATTTATTAGGATTAATTTAAACATAACAAATTATAGACCAATAATATTACCAACTGGTTTAAAAAGTACAGACATTTTGACAGACAGTTTTGAATTTCATTACAAGATGGTTGTAAAAAAAACTGAGAGACTATTTCTTCTTTACTAAAGAACTAGGTCACAGATTCAATTACAGTCACTGAAGCATGGACTCAATCTATCATGGCAAATTAAGTACATTTTAGCAACCTACTTTCCTTTAAAAATTTTATAGACACTTTCACTGGAAGAAGAAATACTATAGAAAAATAAATTACATACTGACTTTCTCGCATGCCAGGAGCATTGCTGGTTATTTAAAAGATTTCTAATGAAAAACAAACTAAAGGAAATATAAGAAAACAACTGCTTTACAGTTAATAGTAAATGAATAAACACATTTTTTTTTGTTATGTTAGCTATAAAATTAACCTTATTTCAAATCAATTGGAATTCACTTGTAATTAAATAATTAAGTATACATATATGTTCTGTTTTGAAAATATTTTTTTTTCATTTATTTTGTTTTTAATTCTGGTACACAGTAAATACAGGTACAGTAATTTAAAGAAATGTTAGATTTGTTACATTTTTATAACACTGAAATGTATATAGTTTGACACAGTTTGTATATGCAGCACTGACCGTCAAAGGAGCTGCTGGTTTAATTTGGGCCTGCACTCTACCAATAAACCCCACTAACTTGGCTCAATCCCCTTAGCACAGCTGTGATGCAATGCAATACAATGTAAGACAATACAAAATACCTGTATTGTAACCCCAGGATCCACTGACTGCACCTGGAGGGAGAAAAACAGTACGCCACAACAACTGGATACTTAACCAGAGATATATTTTACTGTGAAATATGCAAATAAATGATTAAAGTAATTGTGCTGTCATCCCAACTTAAGACGACAGCACAATGGATTTCAACATAATCAATTTGAAAAAAGTATACATATATGTAGTTTTATACCTGGGAGCTCCCCCTACTTTATAAGCTATGCATGAGATCTCACTTAAAGTACTTAGTCCTGGATCTTCTTTTCTTCGCTAGCTAAAGTAACTCCTTGTGATTTGTAATCCACAGTTTTGATGAGTTAAATTGAAGTGAAAGTGCTCCTGGTGTAACTGCAACAACTATTTTAACATTGCTTGAGATGTCACGGTAGATAGGTCTCAAGCCTTCTCAATGTCAGTTGCTCTGCTCCTTCGTGTACCTATAAATTCCAGTGAGGCCTGTATATGAGTCTAACTGCGTGTGAAACTTAACAAACTGTGGGCCGTGACCCGCGCATTAACTTGTCAGGAGCTCCGTGTAGTAGCTTTTGCTCAGTGACTGCAACTTGCTTCTCCGTCAGCTGGGCCAATCGCTCCGTTCAGCCCCCTGGATTTAGGGTGACCACATTTCCAAACTACCATTCAGGGACACCACCCTCCCTTCCCAAAAACCTGCTTGTGCTGCAACGAATCACAGCACAGTGATTGGACACGAAAGGCGGCATTTATGATTTCTCCAATCACAAGCAGGGCGGAGATTGTGCTCCTCCAGGCATTCCTGGCCAGGGCAAGTACTGTCAGTGAGTAAAGCGGTGATGTGGCGGCCTTTTTTGGGGGCATAAGATTGTCCTGGGGGGTGGCTGTGTCAGTTTCATTCCAGGACACTGTATTGTCCTGAAATGAAGATGCCCGGGACAGACCTGCAAAATTCGTGACAGTCCCGGGCAATCCGGGACACGTGGTCACCCTACCTGGATCTAACCGGTCCTCCAATGCTTGGAAGAGTGTCTCTTGGTCTCTGCAATCCGGTCACCGTCTCTCGGGCACATTCAGATTACTTCCCCAACAACCAGGATTGATTCCCCATAGCTGTGTGTCCTCGTCTCCCAGGAAACCAAAAACTAAACAAAACATCTCTCTGCATTACCAGTATTTGGTCACTAGATGGCTCCAAATAGTTAAACATAGCAATCTCCATAGACGTTGTATTAAAGTATGCAAACACACATCTATATACAAGAATGTCCGCGCTACATATACAAAATCAGAAAGTTTATAATAGAGAAGTTAAACAAAGATCACCAGGAAAAAAAAAAAAAAAAGATAACAATAAACAGTTAGCACAAACACATTTAGATATTTTAAGTAAATATGCTTAAAAAAACTTTACTGCTTTCACAAGGGATGAACAATCAAACAACCAATATTTCTGATCCTTCCTGCGATCGACTGACCTATCCTTCCTACAATTCACCAACTGATCCTTCCTACGATTGACTGACCAATATCTTTTGATCGGCCGATGCTTCCTGCAATTAATTGATCCTTTCTTCGATTGACCACAGCTTCCTGCGATCGATTGATTGAATCTTCTGCCAATTGACCAACCGATCCTTCCTGTGATCGATCGACCTGTTCTACCTGCGATCAATCAACCAATCTTTCTTGCAAGTGACTGACCGATTCTTCCTGCAATCCTTCTTTTAATCGACCAATGCTCACTACAGTTGATTGATCCTTCCTTTCATTGACCTTCCTGGCATAGATTGACTGATTCTTCCTGCAACCGATCAACCGATCCTCCTGCAATTGTTCTTCTGATCCTTCCTGGGATTGATCGACCAATCCTTCCTGTGATTAAATAATGGATACTTCCTTACTTTTATACTTCCTGTGATTGACTGACCCTTCCTTTGACCAATCCTTTCTAGTTTTGAGTGATCCCTCATTCCTATCCTTGATCCTTCTTTCCTTCCTTCATTAATTTCTAGTAATTTTTTGCAATGTTACCTATCTTTTTCCATATAGTATAATAACTGGTTAATTTCCTGTGTTCCTGCCAGTAAATACATCCTGCTCTATCTCCAGCATATGTATCTCCCTCTCTCCCTCTCCGTTCTGTCATTTCCATTGTCTGTGTGAAACTGAACCTCTCTCTGCCCCTTCCCTTCTGAGAAGCCAGCAGAGGAATTTGAGCTCCTCCCACCTGAGCCCCTCTGCTTTGGATGAAGATCTGAGGAAACCATGGAACTGTTGGGAAGCACTGCAGCGGCGATTGTTGTTGCAGGGTGTCAGTCTGACACCCCGCAACACCGATCGAGGTAAAGTGTCTCTCACAGAGACACTTTACCACGTGATCAGCCGTGTCCAATCACGGCTGATCACGATGTAAACAGGAAAAGCCGGTAATCAGCTTTTCCTCACTTGCGTCTGTCAGACGCGAGTAGAGGAGAGCCAATCGGCTTCTCCTCTCACAGGGGGGGTTTGTGCTGATCTATTATCAGCACAGCCCCCCCCCCCCGAGGATGCCCACTGGACCACCAGGGATGCCCACTGGACCACTAGGGATTCCACTAGACCACCAGGGTTGTATAACAAAGGTATGCCACCCTAGACCACCAGGGATGACACATAATGGATGCCAATCAGTGCCTGCAATGGATGCCAATCAGTGCCCACAATGGGCATCACTGATTGGCAGGCATTGTTTGGCACTGATTGGCATCCATTAGTACAACACATACGTTAGTGCCCATCTATGCCCATCCGTGCCACCTATCAGTGCCCATCCATGCTGCCTATCTGTGCCCATATGTGCTGCCTATCCGTGCCGCCTATCCCTGCCCATCCGTGCCACCTATCCCTGCCCATCTGTGCCACCTATCCATGCCGCCTATACGTGGCCATCTGTGCTGCCTATCCGTGCCCATCCGTGCCACCTATTCGTACCCCCTGTCAGTGCCCATCCGTGCCGCCCATCAGTGCCGCATATTGGTGCCCATCATCAATGCCACCGCATCAGTGCCACCTCATCGTTGCCCATCAGTGCCACCTTATCAGTGCCAGTCAGTGCAGTACCATCAGTGCCCATTAGTGATAGAGAAAACATACTTATTTACAATGTTTTATAACGGAAACAAAAACAATGTTTTTTTTTCTACATTTTCGGTAATTTTTTATTTATTTTTTGCAGGGAAAAAAAAAATCCCAGAGGTGATAAAATACCACCAAAAGAAAGCTTTGTTTGTGGGTACAGAATGATAACAATTTAGTTTGGGTACAGTGTAGCAGACCGCGCAATTGTCATTCAAAGTGCAACAGCACTGAAAGCTAAAAATTGGTCTGAGTGGGAAGGTGTATAAGTGCCCAGTATGGAAGTGGTTAATGTTTAAAACTCCTTCAAAGAAATTTTGGAATAGATCAAATGGTCTCCATATTTGCAATGATAAACATAAAAAAGGGCTGTCTTGTCAGACGTAACCCAGACAGTGAGAGTGAACCTGTAGTCTCAGAGCTAATTTTACAAAGAAAAAGAGACAAAAAAAAGGGGAGAGGAGGTTATAAAAAATATTTTCCTTTTAAACAGTCAGCAGTAGTAGTAGTACCCACACATCGATATAGTGCTGCGGCAGCTCCCCACTCTCTGCACACAAGTGTCAAGAGAGCTGGTTTAAATAGCGTCTAAACCTGGCGTCCAACATCATGACATCATCGGATGCCGAGCGGGCCAATGGGTGCTCACACGTAACTCCGCCCGCCCCCACATCCAGCCTAGACCACAAAGACCATCAGGCATTGCGTCGATGGGAAGGACAGCTGTGCCTCCATTGGTCAACCAAAGGTAACCATGGCAGCCAATAATGCCATCACGTCCTAGAGGAATAGAAAGGGATAGACAGACGATGGGAAATGAACCCATAACAATATAGCAGGATGGACAGCATACTCTGGAAAAGAGAGACAATGTTGGAACAATGTGTGAGTGGATGCAGCGATAAACAAAGGCGACAAAGTGAGCATACTGTGGGAAAAGCCGGGAGGACAGAATTTTCCCTTGGGTGCCCTTGTGACCAAACGGACACAAAAGTGGAAAAATCACATTCATGTTAAGAAGGAGGGAAATAACAAGATACAAATAACGAGATACACCCTCACATAGGCAACCAAGCTGTTAGACCCAATTACAGCAAAGGACACCCTAGTGGCTGATTTAGACACGACCAGGCCAAGTGACCACATCTGTATGATGTACTATAGAATGCACTATAGAATGCTTTTGCACAGATGTAAAACATAATATATTGAGCGTGTCATTTTTAAATCTTAAATTGATTGACTAATTAACTAAAAATAATTTTATAGTCACGTTTAAAGGAAAATTAATATAGATACAAAAACCCAAGACCAATTCAAAAATAAATTTGAACTGTGTCAGGTCAAAAAGACCTGACTGTCCTACAAAACCCAAAACACTGGAAAATACATTTTAAAAGGGGGGAAGGAGGGGAAAACAGAAAAAGGGAAAAGAAGAGGAAGGAAGGGAAGGTTACTGGAGCAGGAAGGGAAGAGGAAACAGAAAAATGAAGACCTGAAAAATGGTTACTTAAGCTAAGGTAAGGTCAAAGGGGATATAGAAGGACTACATATAGATACAATATACAAGCCATTTAGAAACATCAAAGAAAAGGTCTAAAATTAAGGGGCCAGATTCAGGTACATCTGCGCATTATTGAACCGGCGTAGCGCACTGCCTTTACGTTAGACTTGCGCAATGTAGCCGCGCAATCACCCTATTCTCGTCGCTTTTTTTTTTTTGCTTTTTTTTTTTTGCGCATACGTAACGTTATTTCAGAGGCGTAAGGCGGAGTATTACAAATTGGGAAGGACGTGGGTGTGTTACATTGAAATGAGCCGTGACCCCATGCAAATGAAGGGCCGGCCGGCTCGCGGAAGTGGACTAGGGCAACTTAGTGAACTACGCAGACAGCATAAATAGACAGACACAAACGCACTTCCTTTGCAAAAGTACATCCCTTTGTATCCCTTCCTATACAGCAAGGTGCTTTTGTTCTATTAGCGTTTGTTTGTTTGTTTGTGACGTGTCTTTAAGATATTTGGGGACTGTTTTGCAGAGTGATTTTTGTCTTTTATGTGTTTTCTTTGTTGTTATTTTGTTTAAATTATATTTTTGCTGGGCATTTTTTATTTTTGCACGTCATTTATTTTATTTTTTTGGTTCTGTTTGTGTATGATTTTGGAATGTGGGGGTGATATTCCTGCGGGAAAAGGGGTGTCACCCTCATTTGTGGTGGAGAAGTGAAACCCAGGTCTGTGTGAATGGTGTATGAATGTACAGTGACATAATTGGAGCCGTGGCATGGCGTTGCTGCTCACAAGTCCTGCATGGTGGGCTTGTGCCAATCCAATGTGATGAGGATGTGGGGTGTGTGTGCTAGGGACCACAGTGGTGTGCATGCATGCATTCTCATTGTGCCATGATTAATGTGTGTGTTTAACGTGCAAAGATGCATAATGTGAGCTGGCATGAGATGGGGTCATGAGATGGGGTCCCAGTGCATATGCAGAGTCACCTTGAAGGGAAAAGACAGGAGGATGTTAGTCGTGCATGTGCCCATTGTGATGTGTGCATCATGGGGGGGGGCAGTCATGCCTGCCACCCATGTCACTCACCAATCAGCCAGCTGTCCCCATACATGTTCTGTTCGCAATCTGTGGGGATGGGGCTCTGATTGTACTGTATATGTAGCTGTCATGGGTGTCATGGGTAGTGTCATGTGTTGGGCTGGTGATGTCCTCCTGCAGGGTTGTGGTTAATTCCATGATGGCATGAGGGGTGAATCTGAAGATGCGATACACCTCAGAATCACTCATGCCATAGATGTCTATGCATGTGTGATATATCAAGTGAAGAGTGAGGGGCTTGTATCAGATAAGAATATTGTATTAGATTAGATTAAATGGTAAAGTTTATATAAGCAAAAAAAAAGTAAAAAAAAAAAAATCCTGTGCCCTCCTCAGTGCCCTCCTCAGTGCTCTCCTCAGTGCTCTCCTCCTTCTTTGCTCATCTAAAGTCAGTAGTATAGCTTTGCGCGACGATGCCCCTGGCATGTTGGCATACAGATTGTTGTGCAACACGTGTGACTGCTGAGCTCCTCACTAACAGTGTTGCTTTATCTGACATGTAGACGATTTTTCTTTTTTTTAGACCAGCTTTTCTATGGTCTAATTTTAGACCGGACATTTTACTGTTGCGCACACTGCGTAGCCTGCGCTGCCCCAACGTTCTTTTGTGGATCCCCGTAAGTCCCTCATTAGCATATTTGACTAGCAAATCAATGGTCTTTCTAGCGCAGTTTTGTGCGGACGGATGCGCCTGTCTAACGAAATTACGCTGGACAAAAAAAGTAGATTTCTTGCGTATCTCGTTTTGGGGATGCCGTGCATCGAAACGCACGCGCACAATTAGACTTACGCCGCGCATCTCCTTTTACGCCGGCGTAATCGCTCTGTGAATCTGGCCCAAGGTTTTCATTAAACCCCTGGAAAGGAGGTAGCTCTTAGGCCGCGTACACACGATCGTATTTATCTGCTGAAACTGGTCCGCCAACCAGTTTCAGCGGACATCTCAGATCGTGTGTACGACCTAGCGGACAGGTTTGTCCAGCGGACAAATTTCAAAGCATGCTTTGAAATTTGTCCGCTGCAAACCTGTCCGTCGGACATGTCCACTGGTTAGTACGCCTAACCAGCGGACAGAAATCCCTGCATGCGCCGAATGGATTCAACGCAGGATTCAATGGATTCAACGCAGGCGTGGAAGTATTTACTTCCTGGATTGGTGACGTAGCAGCATCAACGTCACCGCCACGTCACCGCGCTGTCTGTCCGCGGGGATTTTGGTTTGATGGTGTGTACAACCATCAGACCAAAACAGCCCAGCAGACATATCCGATGAAAACGGTCCGTCGGACCGTTTTCATCAGATAAGTTTGATCGTGTGTACGCGGCCTTAGATCGTAAATCCAGCAGGCTTCAAGTTGAAGCAAGGCAGAGTCCACACTGCCTCCCCTTGAGTCCGGCGGAATGTGATCGAGAGCCAAAAATGAAGTTACATTAGCATCAAAGTTATGATAAACAGCAACATGTCTGCTGACGGCTGCAACAATTTTCTTTTTTAAGATTGGTTTAATGTGATCCCTGATCCTTCTAAAAAAACATTTGGTTTTACCCATATAAAGCCCTCCACAGGTGCATTGTGCCAGATAGATCACACCTGTAGTTTGGCATGTGATCAATGTTTTAGTGGAATGCCACTTACCATTGGGTAATTTAAACCTCCCTTTGTTAGGGACAAATTTACAAATGTTGCAATGGCCACATGATAAAGTGCCTCCTCTCAATGATGCCTTTGCAACAGGAGCCACATTGTGGTGAATGTGTACTAGACGATCCTTGAGCAATAGCACTCGCCGAAAAGTGATTTTGGGGTATTCCTTGGCATATTTCTTAACTATAGGATCTGCGGCCAACAAGGGCCAAAAAAAATCAGAATATCTCTAATTTCCTTGTGCTGGTTGGAGCAATGACCAAACTGTATTGGCTTTAGTCTGATCCTTCACAGAAAATATCAGAGAGCTTCTGTTCTGGTTTTTAACCCTATTGAAAGAACATTTAAGGCACTTATGACTGTAACCTCTAGTTTTAAGTCTGTGATATAGATCCTGAGAAGACCTCCGAAAATCTTCATCACGGCTACAGTTACTTTTCAAGCGTAGGTATTGGCTGTAGGGGATGCTTTTCAGCAGGGGCTCCAGATGGGAGCTACTTGCATGTAGTACCGTATTGCCTGCTGAAGGCTTTCTGTACAACGACGAATTTACTTGCCCTTCCTCATTAATCGATACAGTCAGGTCCAAAAAATTAATATGGGTCTGACTATATTCCATTGTAAATTAAAGATTAAATGTGTTAATGGAAATTAGCGAAACAAACTCGTGGAGTTGTGTCCCGCTCCCTGTCCAAAAAATAAGTACGTTGTCTATGTACCTATGCCAAGAGACGACCTTGTCCAAATGTGGGGCAAGGTCGTCTCTCGAAAAGAGGTCCCTCTCCCACCCCCCCATGTACAGGTTGGCATACGATGGGGCACGCTTAGTCCCCATCACAACTTCCTGCACATGGAGGTAGTGGGAGGATCCAAATAGAAAAACATTATGTTGCAAAATATAACTTAGTAAGTCCAAAACTAAAGTGTTATATTTCAGAGCTGACGGCCCTTTTTCAGGTACAAAACTTCGGATTACATCAAGACCCTTCTTTTTTTTTCCATAAAGATTTTATTGAAGGACAAATGAACAATACATTGTATAGAAATGAGAAGTACAGATACAAGAGTTTATATAAGGTTACATGGCCTATGTTAATAACAGAAATAGATTGAAACAATTAAACAAATAGTAAAGATCCAAGGCTGACTCGTTAGGCTGGGGTCAAAACCTATGACCTGAGACCGATAGGCTGTAACAATATTGTCATCTTGCACGAAACCACCTCTTGTGAGATATGGACAAGCTCCTCCATTTCTTCAATTCTAGAAATCCTGTTAAACCATTCCCCAATCGTCGAAGCGCGCGTGGAGCACCAGTGTACCGGGATGCAGAGCCTCGCCGCGTTCACCGTGTGCATGGCCAAGGACTTAAGGAACTCGGATCTGGTCAAATGTGTATGATGCAGGAGATATTGTGCCGGAGAGTAGTCCAGCACATAAGTAGTCATGTGTGCGATAAGGTCATGCACTTCTTTCCAAAAAGGCTGGATGGATTCGCAGTCCCACCAAATGTGGAGCATGGTCCCTCGTCCCTTTCCGCATCTCCGGAACCGCTGGTGCAAATTTGTGTAGAAGAACTGGAGTTCTATACCAGCGCGTCTGTAGTTTGTAGCAGTTTTCCTGGATAGCTACGTTGAGGGACCCCTTGTGGGTATAATCATTGATACGTGCCCAGTCGTCCTCTCCAAGAGAGATGTTGAGTTCAGTTTCCCATGCTGAATGAGCAGGGTCCGGCAAGTCCGGATTACTGTCCAAAAGAATCTGATTAATACTGGAGATCAAGTGTCTTTGTGGGGATGTCTGCGTACATCAAGACCCTTCTTATGTGGTGTCGTGTTGTAGAGGCTTTCGATATACTTGTGTCCTTCACATATGAGCTAAGTGACGTGACATGAGGAGAAAGATAGCTGTCAATTAAAGAGCTAGCATTCTCCGTCAGGCTGGAACAGCCTGAAATGATCGGTCAGCCTGGTGGCTCGGTGAAAGATTTGTGCGTCTTAGGCAGTGCGTAAAATATAGGGATCCTTGGATCCTTAGTGTCCAAATATTTCCAAGTATCCTTGTTGATGATGCCTCGGAACAAAGCCCTGGAAATAATACTCCAGTATTTTACATAGACATTTTCAAGTACCGTTTTGGAAATCGGTCGATACCAGTCTGTATTTTCAAGAATTTTTTTACACATTGTTTCGTATTGATCCACATCCATCATGACCAAATTACCGCCTTTGTCAGTGGGTTTGATCACTTTATGTGGATTAGTTTGCAAAGATTTAATGGCTTCACTCTGAATTGGAGTAAGATTAGAGTTAGAGGGAGATCGAGAATGATGTTTTTCAATAGTCTGGCAAACTTGGATTCGTGTTCAGCAATGGAAAGTTTCTAGATTTAGGTTTGAATAATTGTAAGGGGGGAAAGGACACACCGGTGATCGACAGGGCTGATGGAGAAACTATATTAGCCTTGTCATCAGTGGTGTGGCCCTCCTCCCATAGATCCATCAAGTCCGCCAGGGCATGATGTTCTGCAATTTCGTTACTTAGATTGGATTCCATTGACGTCGTTTGTAAAGCTAGTTGTTCAAGTATAACTTTATACATTAGCCTACGGGCAAATAAATGTACATCTTTTATAAGGTTAAACTTGTCCAAATGAGAGTCCGGACAGAAGGTGAGTCCCAATTTGAGGACCTGGAGCTCACTCTCTGTTAGACTCACAGAGGACAAGTTGAATATTAATAATTCCAAACTGGTTTTTACCTGATCACATGCATTATTCACAATGTCTGATTCAAAATTCAGACCTAGTCTTTGACTTCAAAAATTGGCGCAATTCTAGCTTCTGCAGGTAATAGTGTTCCTGAGGATGACACCATAATTTCGCTATTGCTTACCTTAGTTGTAGTATCTGACTGCATGGGAGGTGCTGTAATCGATGTGGATAAAGCAGTGGAGATGATCGCATGTGAAAAAGAAGATGGAAGACCGCGTGGTGAGTTTGCCGAAGGATGAAATAGACTAGAAAGATGAGAGGTGGTAGGTTTAGAGTGAGAGTATTGTGCCCGATGTGGCAAAGGGGTGCCTAGTTGGTGTCCTAAAGATTTTGTCGATACGGCATCAGATTTGCTTTTCCGTTTTTTCGGAACTCTGTCACTGGATAGATCTCTGTACACAGTAGACTGGCTAGAGGAAAGAGAGGAAGCAGATGATAGATTAGACATTATTTCATTTTGTTTGCTAGTTTTTCTTGGACCTGAAGGTTTGGGAAACTGTTTTTGATTGGTATTTGGGGTCCATTTATAGGCAAATTTGTTTGCATAAGCACTGCTATCACATAGGAATTTGTTTTCTTTGACTCTAATAATTTCCATAGTGTAGGATTCTACATGTTGTTTAAGTATCAAATCTTAATTTATAAATCTGGTGCTTGATATGAGAAGACTGTATTCATCGTACCATTTATGTATACTTTTGTCTAAGGAGATAAGTTCGTGTTCATATTGGGCACATAATAATTTCATCATGCCAAATGAGCACGTTTGTAGGTTGCTCTCCCAGTGTGCTTTGAGAGAGTCCCCTATCTTTCTTAAATTTGGAAAGATTTGTATTCTGAGACCCCAAGGGACTAGGCCATTTTCAGTATATTTCTAGTAATGTTTGTGCCAGAAAATTCTCACTTTTCTTTCTAAAAGGCGTTGTAGTCTAAGGAATGCTTGGACAAATTAAAAATTAATTACTGTGTGGAGTTACAGACAGAACAGGAAGTGAGGATTTCTCAGAAGAAATAAGAACATTTAAACGCAAAATCGAAGAATGAAGGAGGGCTGCCCCTGTAAGCCACTATCTCATGTTTATATCATCCCCTCTGTCAGATAAAAAGCTGCATCCTAGTGCCTGTGCCTTATATAAACAAAAAATTCTACCTGTTTTAACAGTATCTCCCAGCGATAAGATGACTCCAGGCTCTCTGCTCTCTCATTGTGATATGTCCAGTGGGCGGGGCTGAGATTCCCCTGCTGACGTCAGCCAGGGAGAAAGGGAGGAGAGGAGCAGAGAGCCTGGAGTCATTTTATTACTGGGAGATGCTATTAAAACGGGTAGAATTTTTTTTTTTTATATATAAAGCATTGGCACTGGGACTTTTATGTGACAGAGGGCATGATATACAGATCAGTTAGTTTAGAAGCAGTGGGCAGATCAGTGATAGTGAGAGATGACAGGCAGGGAGGGGAGGGGGAGGGGAACAGAGGGAGACAGGAGAGCTACAGATAGCAGCATATGACGGAGGCACGTACGCAGACAATGGTGTCAGGGCTCAGTGTACAAAGGTGAGGGCAGAAACGGACAGAATCAGCAAGGTATTTCAGGTGATGCAGGGGGGCAAAATACACAGCACAAGCATTGTGCTTTATAACATGCTTTAAATTAACAGGATCTTTATTTATTTATTTTTGAATTAACAAACGCTTTAACCTTGGCGCTGCCAGAAGAAAAAGTCCTTTAAACCAAACAATTGGGGGAATATGGGGTTACTCCATAATAGTAGTTCCAATACTATGTCTGTGTAGGAATCTAGTTTTTTACTTTCATGCCAAACTGAGTAAGTATAAGTATTCTTAATCCTAGGTATTAGTCATTTAGGGGCCTCCAGGGCAATAAGGAGATAAAAAAAGAAGAGGGGTTTGGGACTTTGAATGAGGTATGCATGAAAACTCAAAGATAAGACAGTGTAGTATGGATGCGTTTATTTGTCTAAAACACATAGCAGAGCATGCAATTTTGAATATAATACAGGAAAAATTGCGCTTGTCACAAATGAATAGTCAATTAGTAACGATGTACCAGTCACTAAGGGTAAAAAATGGGGAGGCAGCAGCTCCTGTGCCGAAACACTAGAGAAAATACAGCAAGAAAAACAAAGGTTTAGAGCTGCGCTTTTGACACCCGGACTCGGTGTAGTCAAAGAGTCCATATATCAATCATGTGGAAATAACACAATCCTTCAGCCAAAAGAAATGTAGCAATAAACATTAGCTCCAAAAGTCTCTGCTGGTCTTAGTTCAGGATGGACGTGTAATAATCACCACTGTGCTCAAACTTGGCTCTTCAATGTGGCCCACCACCAGAAGTCTAAGCAGCTTACCAGAGGAATGACTGTAACCAGCAGTCGGCTGTGACCCAGCCACGGCCTTTGAGGGAAACCAAACAAATCCCAAATCCTAGGGCAGTGCCTACACCTGGGCTCCACTCCGCAACTCCACCAGTTAGATCATATGTATAAAATGATAATGAAGGCAGACATAGCGTAATCCCGCAGGGACTTTAATTAAAAATCATAAAAACCAGAATACTCACATTTGCGATGAGTTAAACAGGCATGTAAAACATAATGTTGCCGGCCAGCAAACAGATTGGAAAAAAAACCTCCTCCAAAACGTGATGACGTCACCGCACGTCTTCCCAGACGCGTTTCGTCATAGGACGTTGTCTATGGGATAGGGCGTTGCGGTGAGTCATCACTTAAATAGGCCAGGACCTCGCCGTGAGGTGTAGATCCAGAGCTGCAGACGCCATCTTAGTCAAGGGCAAGATGCCACTACTTGACCTCATCCAAAACTATTCCAACATAAACTAAAAAAACTTTCCTTAGGAGGTACAGCAGGCAGAGCCTCTGTCTTGTAGTCCCGAGGGAATAAGAAAGAAAAAGAAGAAGCAGAAAAAACGTTTAAATAATAGCGTGGACACGGGAAATTATAGCAGACGCCTGTTATATCATTCTCGTTATATACATCTACTCCCCATTAAGGCGACATCTAGTGGATTTTTTGAAAAATGCAGCGAAGTCATCACATTGGGAAAAAACGGCCAAAACATGTTGTCTGACTTGACCTTATCTAGACCATATGGTGCTAATATTGATCGATAGCTGCCGATCAAACGTATTTGATGGAATGCAAAAAAGGGGGATATGAGCCCAATAATTAATGCATCCCCCGATTTAGGTGAAATTAATATCTGAAGTAAAAAAGATATAAAAGTGAACTAAACATTAGTATTGATGTGATTTTAAACCCACAAAGAGGGTTTCAATCAAGAATTTATACATAAACACACTTACGTGGTTATAGATCAGTGTTTCTAATAGAAGCTACAGTGCAAGTGTATACACCAAATAATATACACTAGTAGGGTGTAAGTGATATAGATAATGCTTAAAGGACTCATATTTTGATGAGCCTCTAATAAAACTATAAAAATCATAATACTAGATTGGTAAAAGAATTCCAACCGAGTGCGGAAAATGTTACAAATAATTACCATAAGTGCAAACTATTTTTTAAATATATAGTGGTCATTATAAGGGGCTCATAATTACATGGGCCTGATGTGAAAAAAGAAGAAAGAAAAAGGAAAAAGGGGGGGGAATATATAATCAAATACATTAATTCCGACACTGTGTGGAAAATGTTATATCTAATTAACCCAAAGGAAAAAATGTATTAATGATCCGAAAAAAACAATCTCCTGACCAAAATACCATCCTATCATTTCCTTTGGCGTCAGCAGTAGATACAGCCACACCTCACGTTGAGTTCTGATACATTATTAGGCATTATTAATAAAGGCGTTGACGTCAGTTTCGATGTTTAACCCATATGGTGTGTAACATTTTAAGCGGTATATCCAGCTCATTTCCATTCTTGAAATGGTCCTTACTAGATGACTACCCCTCCAATTGGGTTTAAATTTGTCTATCCCCACAAACAGAATTTTGGATGGATCTTTGTTGTGCTTAAGGAGGTAGTGTTTCGAAACCGAATGGTTTCTAAACCCACTTATAATGTTGGTTATATGTTCATTGATGCGGACCTGTAGGGCCCGTTTAGTCCGTCCCACATATTGCAGGCCACAAGGGCACTGCAACATATAGACGACCCCCGTGGACGCACACGTGATGCATGGTTTTATGATATGCTCCTGTCCTGTCACCGTGGAGACAAACTTGGTAATCCGCCTCTCTTGACAGGAATTCAAGGCGCATACTCTGCATTTTCTACACCTATAATACCCTGTTAATTGGTCGAAAAAACCCATACTCCCTGTTGGGGGATTTATGGTGTTAGTCGCTACCTGAGTCCTTAGGGGTTGGGCTCCTCTAAAAATGACTATTGGATTATCTGGGAGAACCTCTTTCAAAACATTGTCGTTCAATGCTAGATGCCAATGCTTTTTAATGAGTTGCTTAATACTTTTATGTTGCACCGAATATGTGGTGATAAAAGGCACCCCCAGCGGGAATTGCTCACCCTGTACTGGGGCCTTATCTACCAGAAGGCTTTCTCTGTCAGTGTTAAGCACCTCTTCCCTGGTTACTTTCAGAGTTTCTTCGTGATAGCCCTTTTCTAGAAATCTCCCTGTCAGGACCTGGGCTTGATTTTTGAAGTCCATGGTGTCACTACAGTTCCTCCTAAGCCTCAAATACTGGCTCTTGGGAACCCCAGTGATCCACGGTCTGTAGTGGCAACTGTCAGTAGGTATGAAGGAGTTTCTATCGGTCTCCTTAAAGAAGGTTGAGGTGGTGAACCTGTCCCCTACTATTCTGATGTTTAAATCTAAATAGTGAACCTCTGTCTGGCTTGCCTCAAACTTAAGAGCTATTCCTCTATCGTTACTATTTAAGGAGGCCATGAAGGATGTCAACTCCTGGTGGTCACCTGCCCAAAGGAGGAGGATGTCATCAATATACCTTGCCCAAAGGGTGACATGGGGTATATTATTAGACAAGATGACATCCTCCTCCCATTTAGCCATAAATAGGTTGGCCAAACTTGGGGCATATTTCGCCCCCATTGCCACTCCCGTATCTTGACGGTAGAAACTACCTTCAAACCAAAAATAGTTCGAGGCGGCGGCGAATCTAAGTAAAGACATGATGAACTCTATTTGTTTGGCTTGCAGCCCCAACTGTAGTTGGAGGTAATATAACACGGCCTCGAACCCAAGGTGGTGGGGGATGATGGTATATAAGGAATTTACGTCAATAGTAACCATCCACATGTCCCTTGTGGGGGAATAATTAGCCAATAAATTAATAATGTGTTTGGAATCCCTTATGTAAGAGGGGATCTGTTTCACAAGTGGCTGTAAATAAAAATCGATATACCTGCCCACCCGAGACGTGATGGAATCAATCCCACTAACTATGGGACGTCCCGGGGGGTGGATAGGGTTCTTGTACAACTTAGGTAAATAATAGATCGTGGGTGTACGTGATGCTTTAGGTATCAGATGCAATCTTTCTTTAGGCGTTAGAATCCCCTCATAGAGGCCTCTATCCACCAGTAATTTAAGGGTTTTCGTGTATTGAGCACGGGGGTCCCCTGGTAGCATGGTATATGTATTAGTATCGTCAACAATATGGTGCAGTTCCCGTAGGTAGTCTGCTTTATCTAAAACAACAACCCCCCCCCCTTTGTCCACTGGCCTTATAACTAATTCTTTATTCTTACACAAAGAATCAAGACCCTCGTGTAGGGTCTTACTGAGCCTGGCCTTTTTAACCTCCAGTGTTTCGAGATTCCTAATGAGCACATCTCTAAACACTTTCAATGAAGGAGCAAGGGGTCCTGGGGGATTGAAAAGGGACGCATTGGATAGCCCAGAGTGGACATACTGGTTAGTGATACCAGCCCTATTATGTGAGATTCCCATCATATACCGTTTTATGTGCAATTTTCTCACAAATTTATGTATGTCCATAAATGTGTGGAATTTATCAAGATTAGTGGGAGGAACAAATTTAAGGCCTTTATCAAGAATCATTTTCTCCGCCTCACTCAAAACTTGAGTACTTAAATTAAAAATCCCCTTTCCTGCTACAACCTTGCTCGCTTTAATTGCTCTGCTCCGCCTCCCCCCTCTGGTCCCTCGTCTCTTTCCCCTTGCCTTTTTTGCCCTTGGGTGGGTTTGTGAAAACCCCAGCTATTTGACCCATTGGGTATTGGAGGGCCTAAGGGATTGGGAACTTGGGCGTTATTAAAGTATGTTGGGGGAGGGGGAATCCGTTGCGAAACCTCTGGTAATGGGAAATACTCCGGTCCTTCCTCGTATAATGGGAGAAAGGAATTAGACACTGGAATGTTATAATCCCAACCAGAGTTTGCTTCCATTCTAAATGGCGAGGGGGGATGGGCGTCCAGGTCATACCCATGGCCCTGTCCCCATCCATTAGAATAGTCGACATATGCAATTTTGAATGTATACATAATAGACATGTGCAGACTGGAATATTTTGTTTCGTTTTTTCGTTTTAGTTTGGAAAATAAATGTATTTAGTTACTCCCGAAAATCGTTTTGATTTATTTAGTTTTTCGTTGGGGAATAGCTTTCGTCCGAAAATCCAATAATACTTGGTTTCTGTCGAATGGTCAAAAGAATATTCAACGGAACGTTGAATCTTTTTGGTTGCTGGTGAATGATCAAAAGAATATTCGACGTAACGTTGAATCTTTACGTCTCATAAATCAAAATCTATTCTCTGTAATGTCGAATCTATTATTTCTATAGTGTCGAATCTTTTCTCTATAATGTCGAATCTTTTCCCTATAATGTCGAATCTCTCTATATCGAATTTTTACTGCAACGAAAACGAAAATAAAGCATTTTTTATGTCGGATCTTTCAGTTTTCGTTTCTTGCACTTTCGTTATCGTTTGTTAAAACGATAACGTAAAAACACGATTTTCGGACGAAAATGCATTCTAATGAAAACGAATGCACATGTCTAATACATAATAGTAAACATACATTACATGACAGTGCATATAAAAAGCATTATGCAAAAACCATAAACATTGTATAACAACTTGTTCATTGCATTATTTAAAAATATAGAGTCATTAAACCCAAGGTAGGTCCTAAAACTGAAACATGTGGCATCTGTGTAAGCCCGAGACGCCTTTCATGGCATTATAGCCAATCTTCAGGGGCGGATGCATAGTGGGGTAAGATCTGCAGAGGGACACAAGTATAATAGGTAAGTTTTAGCATAACATCCAAATAATGGAAAACAGTAAGAGATGGAAAAAAAAAGAACAATCTCCAAAAAACGTACTCATTTCCAGCATGTGAGGATGTGCGACCAGGCAACACATGGGTCACTAGGATTGTCTGCAACTGGGAACTGAGGTAGGGCTAGTGGGAAAACCAGGAAAACATGTATCACAGATGAACTGGCAGGTGACTGGGGCTCCCATCTAAATTAGATAATTGATAACATTAGTGAAACCCAAATGGATAAGTAGTAATTGGGTTATAGTAAAAGCCCTTAACCCAAGTAGTGGCTGGGGATAATAAAGAGGCATTTGTTACCCTGTATGGAGATGAGACCTAGTAAATAGGTATATGTGAATGAATGAATGAAAACTTATATAGCGCGACACATACGAACTTAATCGCCTCTTGGCGCTTGTTGTTCCAGTCTCCTTTGGTATCAAAAGAGATGCGTCTTGATCTTTCTCCTGAAAGCTAGGTGGTTCTCCTCCAACCGAATGCTGGTTGGTAAAGCGTTCCATAGTCTGGGACCTTGGACCGCAAATCTTCTATCTCCTTTGGCCCTGTAGTTGGCTTTCGGTATCTGGAGCAGGTTTTGATTGGTGGATCGCAGAACGCGATTGGGATTGTGAGCTTTTTTTTTTTCGCATAGATAATGGGGGGGCATTCCCATGGACACATCTATGCGTTAGACAGAGTGCTTTAAAAGTGATTCTGTCTTTTACTGGTAACCAGTGAAGGGATCTCAGTGAAGGCGAGATTGATTCCCAAGGTTTTTTCCCAGTCACAAGTCTAGGGGCCGTGTTTTGAACGACTTGAAGACGAGCGATTTGGTACTTGGGGAGTCCGAGGTAAAGGGCATTGGCATAGTCCAGTCTGGAGTTTACAATTGTTCCCACCACGACCGCTATGTCTTCTTTGGGGATGAAGGGAGTAAGTCTGCGTAGTAGGCGCAGCAGACGGTGAGATCCGCTGACTACTGACCCTATTTGTGCGTCCATTGTCATGTAGGAGTCGAAGATGACCCCAAGACTTTTGACTTTGGCGCTAGGGGAGATGATATTGCCCAGAATGGGCGGGGGGGTCCATGTTGTAGCAGGTTGATTCTTACGCTTGGCGTGAAACAGGAGAAGTTCTGTTTTCGCTCCGTTGAGTTTAAGATAACTCTTTGTCATCCAGTCCTCTATCAAAGAGAGGCATGTCTCTAGATTGAGGTGATGATCCTTTTTATTGCAAATGCGAAAATATAGTTGCGTGTCGTCTGCATATGAATGATAGAGCAGTTTTTGGCTGCTGATGATATCAAAAAGAGGACGGAGATAGATGTTGAATAACACCGGCGACAGGGGGGATCCTTGAGGGACTCCGCACGATACTGTGCGTTTCTCAGAAGTGAAAGGTCCTAACTTCACTATTTGAGATCGGTTTTCCAAAAAAGAGGAGAACCAAGATAAATCGCCTTCTGCGACTTTGGCTACTTCCGCTAGCCTTGTCAGTAGAAGCTTATGGTCAACTGTGTCGAAGGCTGCGCTTAGGTCCAACAGAACCAGGAGACAAGATTCTCCTTCATCTGCGGCCTCGAGAACGTCGTCCCATATCTTGAGCAATGCTGTTTCCGTCCCATGTCCGGGCCGGAATCCTGATTGAAATGGATCCAGTAGGTTGTAGGTATCTAGATGCTGTTGCAGCTGTTGCACCACTGCTTTCTCCATGACCTTGGAGAGAGCATTTAAGCCTGTTATGGGACGGCGGTGGTGTGGATCCTTAGGGTCCAGGGTGGGTTTCTTCAATATGGGTCGAATGATGCCCTCCTTCAACTTAGAGGGCACTATGCCCTCCCTGAAAGATTGGTTAATAAGCTGCGTCATGGAAGGTGCCAGAATGTCAGCACACTCCTTCAGCAGTTTAGTAGGGATGATATCATTAGGCGCTGTGCTGTTACGCAAAGCCCCGATGGTATTTTTTGTGGCATCAATAGAAATGGGTTCCAGCTTGAACTTACCTGGTTGTGGTGAATTACTGCAGGCGTTGTGTAGATATTTACGGGGGGGAATACGGGGGGAATTGTTTTGCTGAATGCTTTGCCGGATCCCCTCAATTTTATTAATGAAGTAATCCGATAATTCACTGCAAAATTCTTGAGTGTCTGAATTGGGGGCTTCAAGACATCCTGGTTTCATGGTCTGAGTGACCAACTTGAAAAGTTCGCGGGGGCGGTTGAGGGCGCTGTTGATAGCCTCAGAAAAATATTTTTTCTTGGCTTTGTAGATTTCTTTGTGGTATTTTTTGGTACTTGCTTTGTAGATGGAAAGGTTTTCATCTGAGGAGCGTATTTTCCAGGCTGCTTCCGCCCTTCTGCGCTCTTGCTTCAGTAACGCCAGCTGGCTGTTGAACCAGCTGGAGTTATTTTTCCGGATGTGGGTTTTGCGTTTCGGCGCTATTAAGTCAGCTGACTGTAATAGGGCTGTATTTATGGCCTCCAGTGTTTCTTCAGCCGTTTGATGCGGCTGAATTGGTTTTATTTTTTCCCTTAACGTGGCTTTGAAGAGTTCCGAGTGGAGCTTCTTCTGACATCTGGTCCAGTGTGTTGTCACTGGATTTGATTTTTTTGTTAAGGGGGGAAAATCGGAAATAATGAATTTAATTGCATGGTGATCTGTCCATGGCAACGGTTCATTTTCCAAGATTTTTATTTCCAGATCTTGTCTGAAAATAAGATCAAGTGTGTGACCTGAGGCATGTGTGGGCCCACATACTAGTTGTTGTAGCCCTAATCCTTCCAGGTGGTCGATGCAGGCGTCGGCAATGGGGTCTTGCGGGGAGTTGGCCCAGAGGTTGAAATCCCCGAGCAGCAAAAGGTGTTTGCTGTTAAGGGTATAGGTGGAGATAAAGTCCGTCAAAGATGGGAGCAGCTGCGATTTTGGGCCGGGTGGTCTATAGCAAAGTAAAATCCAGACGGTTTCCTGGGAGTTTACTTGCAGTTGTAGAGTAAGGGTTTCCATGAATGGAAGAGGGTTTTGAAGGACTGGTTTAGTGATCGCAAGATGAGTCTTATGGATCACAGCCAGTCCTCCGCCTCTTTGCCCTATTCTGTTTTCTGTTATAATACGATAGTTTTCTGGCACCAATTCACCAAGAATGGTGTTACAGTCGGCTGTGAGCCAGCTCTCTGTAATAAAGAGACAGTCTAAATCGTATTGTAGGATGAAATCGTGGATTTCAAGTCGGTGTTTTACTGCCGATCTTGTGTTGATCAGAGCACATGATATGTGCTTAGGCTGGGGCTGGGGCAAACAGCTGGGATCTTTGATAGTCGATCGCCGATCGATTCTCAGAAGTCGCTCATTTCGCAGGGCTTTTTTGGTGATGGCTGGTAGTATTGCGGCAAATCGCCTCAGGTCCCAAATAGTTTCTGCCGAGTATTGCAGTTTAACCATGGTTGCCAAACACCGGGGGGGGGGGGTGGTGGAAGGATAATCAAGGATTAACTGAATCCTCTATCCTGGGTTGGTCCAGAGGAAGGCAAAAAAAACCTAACCGTGCTAAGCCAATATGCACGGCAGGGAAAAAAATTCCTTCCTGACCCCTAAAGAGGCGATCGGGTAAACCCTGGATCAAGAAGTACTGGTGTTTAAGAATGGGGAGAGTGTGGCTGGGTGTAGCAAAATGGCTGCTGATCAGGTAGCAGGATCCAGGCTGGTGGAACTCCCAGCCAGGGTAGATCGATGCTACAGAGGGGGCCTGGATCGATGGTCGGGGAGTTGAAGGACCTTCCCAGAGGTATGAGAGGGTTTCTGGGTTGAATTGGTCGTTTTTGTGACAGTTGCAGGGGGTGAGAAGCGGCGCGCCGCTAGGCCGCGGTTGAAGCCGTGGCCTTTCCTAGATCGCGGCTGCCGCGATTGAACCCAGGCCAGCGCGGAGGTGCGAAAAAACGCCCGAAACGACGGGAATTGCGGGAGGTATGTGGCCAATAGGCGGCTTAAGTGGGGATGGTAGAGGTGGTAATGTGGGGGTATAGGAAGGGAGGTCTGGAGAGGGGGAGAGCCGAGATTTTGGGTCAGCTGCAGTGGCTAGTCCTGAGAAGGACAGTCGCCTGCATTCACAGTGTAATTGGCTTACCTGCTGGTTCCCCTGGATCAGGGGTAAAGGAGGACGCCGGGGGGAGCCAGGTGGATGGAGCTGGGGCTGGAGCAGGAGCGGGGAGCTGGTAAAATTCCTACCTATCCAGGAGATATGGGCCACACGTCCTACTCCTAGGAGCGTGCGCCTGTAGCTGCTATCTCCTGGTTCTAGCCCTAGGAGAGAGAGAGGGCTGACACGTCCAGCAGTAGACACCTGAACGTGAGAACAGCACAGATAGGGGAGAGAGCACGTCTTGCTGCAAGCAGAGTCTGTCCTCAACTGACAGCAGGATTGGCCTTTAGTGAATGCTCCCAATGTTAACCACCCAGACAGACTCAAAGTTGGGTTACCACTCTCTTTGTATTGTTTTTAATCTTATTGTGGTTCATACCCTTGGTTTTGTGTCCATGCTCCATTGGGCAATTTGAGCTGCAATTTTTCAGATACACCCTTTATCTGCTCTATTCCGGCGTGTTTTGGTTGTGCATTTAGGGACTACGGGGTTGCTTTTGCCTGCACTTCCCCGGAGCTGCGATGCTCTCAGGTGCCTTCTCATCTCCCCATTGGTCACTCATTTTGAGTGCGGAGGGTGGGCGGTCTTTCCTCATAGCATCAGTGCCACGCACCTGCCCCATATGTCCGACGCCTAGGGGCATCGGCATTTTGGTCAAGTCATGCCATCTTGGCTGACCAATAGGAAGCTTTGAAGGCAAAAAGTAATCCGGACTAAATCCCCTAAACATAAATAGTGTATAAACTATAATAGTGAACAAAAATTAGTGAATGTGCTGCACCTCAAAAACAAAGGAACCTAATACGGGGATCCACAAAACATATATATACAAAGGAGTGAAGTGTGCAACAATGTAACATATATAAAAAATTGTTATAATAAATTAAGGTGAAAGTGATACACCTGTATAGAATACAATATGCCAAATACAATTATAATAATGTGCTCAGGAGAGTCTCTTCCATATACCATTGATACACAGTTCATAGGAAGAAATAAATATATATATATATACAGTATATATATATATATATATATAGTCTTCTAATGGTATTGGGGAGTGGTGGAAGATTTAGTTGATAGACCACATCTGTTCGTTTAAGAAGTAATGGATGGCCGCTTACCACAATGCTGGACCCTTTGGGGGGTCAGTAGGGCACTCAACACTATTATCCACGGTTCGATCTCGGGGTTTCCTCCACTGCTATCAACACAGGGATCCTCCGGAACGCTGAGATTTCCTACTTCCAGACAGGGCTCAGCAAATCTTTAAACTCAGATGGATTGAGTGTGTAACATATAAAAATAAAAAAGGAACTCCATAGTGTAGCAGGTTTTAAAAAAATGACATTTTATTCAGTTTGCACTGACATTGAAAAAAACACAGTCTTTTCACCCTGCACCTATCTGAGTCCTTTGCTGAACTAAAAAGAGAAGGTGTGCAGATACTTCCAGCAGCAGACTTGGTTGGTCTGCTCGATCAGCTGGTAATCTAATGAACGTGGTGACGTCTGCAATGCTTGGCTCCACCCGACGCGGCGTTTCATCCAAACGGGCTTCTACGGGGAAAGGAGGCTCGGCATTGGACGTCACACACCTCGTTCTTATTTATACACTTAGGCAGGTGAGTGACATCGGAACAGCTGAATGCCGGATTGCACTACAGCCAACATTTTGCTTTGTATCAGAGCAAGGTCTCCGCACCAACTAAGAAGACGCCGCTCCGATCAAAACCTTAATTAAAACAGAAAAAATATATATACAATATATGTCATAGCTTCATGTTAATACTTAAAAAACATAAAAAAGTCATCAAAAGAAATATAAAAACCACCAAAACATCGGTATTTTCATCTTATGTGACCTCTAGATCATATTCTATTTCTGAATTTATTTCATGTGATTCTGTAGGGGTGATCTACCTTTTGGGGTGCCCATGTGGGCTCCAATATATAGGAAGAACCTTCAGGGCCCTCAAGATAAGGATAGGTGAACATCTCTCCCGCATACGTAGTGGGTTTACAGAACATAGTGTATCATTGCACTTCGCTCAACATCATAACTCTGACCCCACCGGACTTAAAGTTATTGGGATTGAAAAATATATCCCACACTGGAGGGGGAGTGATCTGGTACGGCAGATATCCCGCAGAGAAACCCGCTGGATTTTTGATATGGCATGTTACACGCCCCTAGGTTTTAATGTAGAATGGGATGTCAACTGCTACATAGATAATAGTTGAATCCCCTGAGTCTACTTTAAACCTCTTCCTTTTCTTCCCTCCCCCTTTTTTCCCCTCCTGTTTTCTTTGGATGTTTTTATTATATTGTGAAAAAGAAAAAGATGGAGGGCGCACCGACCTAGTGTGATACCGCTAAATGAATTTTTATTAAAATATTAAAATCAATCATTATACTCACAATGTGGAGTTAAAATCAGGCTTAAAAGGACAGTACAGCAGAGATCCAGCAACAACAGCAGAGCTTGATAATCACTTGAATCTAAAGTCGATGTTTAGGGCTGACGCGTTTCAGGGGCGTACCCCTTTCCTCAGAGCTTGGTGGTCTGCATCAAGCTCTGCTGTTGTTGCTGGATCTCTGCTGTACTGTCCTTTTAAGCCTGATTTTAACTCCACATTGTGAGTATAATGATTGATTTTAATATTTTAATAAAAATTCATTTAGCGGTATCACACTAGGTCGGTGCGCCCTCCATCTTTTTCTTTTTCCTTAGTCTTATGAATTCCCACGATTCTGAGGAGGGCTGCAAGACTCTGGAAGCTATCGTCTAAATGAACTCAACTCATAGCACCTTTCAAAAAAATACCGGAGCGCAGGAGACTTTTGTTTTCGTTTATTATATTGTGAATATGTTTCATTATGCCAATCATTCATTCATCTGTACATGTCCGGGTCACACCCGGGCAGTGACAATCATGGAATTTTCTGTTGGTTATAAATTCCATTTGTTTGAATATAATAGCAGTCACGTAGAAAGTATATTAAGGCTTACTAATTTTAGTTACATTTAAAAAAAAAAAAAAAATTAGATAAAAAAAATTAAAAAAAATTTGTATATTTCTTTTGATGACTTTTTTATGTTTTTTAAGTATTAACATGAAGCTATGACATATATTGTATATATATTTTTTCTGTTTTAATTAAGGTTTTGATCGGAGCGGCGTCTTCTTAGTTGGTGCGGAGACCTCGCTCTGATACAAAGCAAAATGTTGGCTGTAGTGCAGAGTGCGATCCGGCATTCAGCTGTTCCGGTGTCACTCACCTGCCTAAGTGTATAAATAAGAACGAGGTGTGTGACGTCCAATGCCGAGCCTCCTTTCCCTGTAGAAGCCCGTTTGGATGAAACGCCGCGTCCGGTGGAGCCAAGCATTGCAGACGTCACCACGTTCATTAGCTTACCAGCTGATCGAGCAGACCAACCAAGTCTGCTGCTGGAAGTATCTGCACACCTTCTCTTTTTAGTTCAGCAAAGGACTCAGATAGGTGCAGGGTGAAAAGACTGTGTTTTTTTCAATGTCAATGCAAACTGAATAAAATGTCATTTTTTTAAAACCCGCTACACTATGGAGTTCCTTTTTTATTTTTATATGTTACACACTCAATCCATCTGAGTTTAAATATTTGCTGAGCCCTGTCTGGAAGTAGGAAATCTCAGCGTTCCGGAGGATCCCTGTGTTGATAGCAGTGGAGGAAACCCCGAGATCGAACCGTGGATAATAGTGTTGAGTGCCCTACTGACCCCCCAAAGGGTCCAGCATTGTGGTAAGCGGCCATCCATTACTTCTTAAACGAACAGATGTGGTCTATCAACTAAATCTTCCACCACTCCCCAATACCATTAGAAGACTATATATATATATATATATATATATATATATATATTTATTTCTTCCAATAGGAAGCTTTGTCTGGTTTAAAATGAGCGGCAGCTGCTGCTGTGATCCAGACACTTTCTTTCCTGTTGTCATACCAGTGTGACGCTGGTCTGGCTGGGTAGTTAACATCGGGAGCATTCACTTAGCATATCAGCTGAAGGCCAATCCTGCTGAGCGGTGCGCATTGACTTACAGTATATAGGCATAGGGCGTTGTCACCGGGTGATACCACCCTGCGGCATCAACCTTTGTGACATCACATTCCCATCATACCCCGGGAATGTGATGTCACAAAGGTTGAGGTCGCAGGGTGGCATCAGCCATCGACCACGCCCTATGCCTATATAATTTGCTCAGATAGCCTTACAGCGGGAGACCTCGTCGTGTCAACATCAAATAGAACAGAAGAAGGAAGAAGACAGCGGAGAGAAGCCCTGGCCCCCACGGAGGAGCCAGGCAGAAGAGGCAACAGACAAGACAGTGGAGAAAATACCGGGGGGTGCGCCCGGCAGAAAACGAGGAAGCCTGGGGCCCCCGGTGGAAGGCACCGGAGAAGATCAGGGGGTTGGCGCCCCGCCCAGCAGAAGACTACGAAGCCTGCAGGCCGCCCAAATGTAAAAGAGCCTAAAGGGGTGGGGGGCCCTGGCGGAAGGCACCGGAGAAGACCGGGGGGTGGCGCTCCCCGGCAGAAAACGGATCAGCTCAGGGCCCCCGGCGGAAGAGAGAAGACCGAGCCTACACCCCACCTTGTAAAAGAGCTTAAAGAAGAAAGGTGGGCCCTGGCAGAAGATCCCCCAGCTGACTTATAAATTATTTTAATAATCTGTGTGGCGTTTTTTTTTACTTTACATTTTTCCCCCAGGTGAATGGGTAGGGGTACGATGTACCCCATACTCATTCACATAGGGTGGGGGCCGAAATCTGGGGGTCACCTTATTAAAGGGGGTTCCCAGATTCTGATAAGCCCCCCGCCCGCATACCCCAACAACCAATGGCCAGGGTTGTCGGGACGAGGCCCTTGTCCCTATTGACATAGGGACAAGAGTGCTTTGGGGTGTCCCTTTTCTTAAAATTGGCTTCACTTCCTGTCAGACAACTGAACAGGAAGAGAGGTTAAAAACCTACCAATGTCTTCTCTTGTGGACATACGGGTCAATCTAACTAGTGTCCCCATTAAGCAAATTGCACTGCTGTGTACACCCCAAATGATTAGTTAGCTTGGGGTTTAGTAAAGGCAAAGCCACTCTGCAGTAGAAGCGTAGTCGCTGAAAATCAGAAGGGAAGCACTGATGGTTTTAATATCCAATCCTGTAGAAGCAACGTTTTTTATGTATTTTTTCTTCCTTGCTTGTCCACTTGTAGTGCAAAATGGATTTGCCTTTAGTAAATGGACCCCGCAGTCCAAGATCCCTAATAATTTGGGGTGTACACAGCAAAATAATAGAGTGCAAATTACATAATAGGAAACTATTTAGATTGATCTGTGTGTCCCAAGAAAAGACATTAGTAAGGTTTTACCCTCATTTCCTGTTTGGCTATGTGACAGGAAGTGAATGAATTTGAAGTAGAAAGTGACAACATTTGTGAGGTGTTTTCAGCCTATCAGGGGTGCAGGCATCCCCAAAAAATGAGCAGATGATACTTATTTGCACATTAATAAAATTGTTTATTTAACATTGGGTGGTGTTTGTGGGGGTCTCTAAGGCCATGTACACATGATCAAATCTGTCTGCTGGAAACGGTCTGCCAGACCGTCCCAGCAGACAGATTTGATGTGTGTACAGGCGAGCCGACGGATTTGGCCAGCCAACAGATTTGAAAGCATGCTTTCAAATCTGTCAGCTGGGAACCCATCCGCCCGACATGTCTGCTGGTTAGTACGCTAACCAGCAGACATGTCTTCTCGCACACGCATCGAATGGTTTAGACGCATGCGCAGAAGTGTTTTACTTCCTGGTGCGGTGACGTGGCGGCGTCAACGTCACCGCCATGTCAGTGCGCCGTCTAACGGCGGGGATTTTGGTTTGATCGTGTGTACACGATCAAACCAATACATCCCCAGCAGACAGATTTGTTCAAATCGGTCTGTCCGACCGATTTGAACAAATCTATCTGCTCGTGTGTATGGGGCCTTACACACATTCATACATATTAGCAACGCTGCATCCTGGCCTATTGGCATGGTTATATTTCCTTAGGCCTCTCAATAAAATTATCAGAAATTTGTGCTTAAACTAGAACTATAATCATCTATAATCAACACTTCTTTCATGTTGGATAGAGTGAGGGAGGGAGGGTTATAGGCCCTGTCAGTTTATTTTGCATTATCCCTGTCCAATTGGGGATATTTGCCTTCACTTCCTGCCCCATAGCCAAACAGGAAGTGAGAGAAAAACTATGCAAATTAAGGGAATCCATGTGTGCGTGTGTGTGTCCTGAAATTTTTTGGGCGGGTCATAAAAAAAACAGGGTGTGGCCTACACAGGAAGGGTGGGTCATTTTTCTATTAGGAGGTGCAGAAATTTAGACATGCCAAGGCAGCACAAAACCTAAATATACTACTGCATATTAGGGCTTATTTAGACAGGATCCGATTTACAGCATGTTTTTTTATTGTGGGAGGAATCCCACACAGGCACAGGGAGAACATGCAAACTCCAGGCAGATGGTGTCACGGGCGGGATCCGAACCAGCGACCCTTTTTGCTGCTAGGTGAAAGTGATATACACTACACCCCTGTGCTGAACGAACATGTTCGCAGCTGAAAGCATGAGATCAGTGTTTTTTTGTTTTTTTTTCCAGTTCCATGCTTTCCAGCCTGGAGGACAGATATAAAGAGGACCTGTAACACACTAGTCCTATTACAAGGGATGTTACGTTAAAATAAAAATAACAAAAAATAAAATAAAAATTAAAACGCCCCTGTCCCTAGTAGCTCGCACTCAGAAGCGAAACACGCATGGAAGTCCCACCCACATATGTAAACGCCGTTAAAACCAAACATGTGAGGTATTGACTCGTGTGTTAGAGCGAGAGCAATAATTTTAGCACTAGACATCTTCTGTAACTCTAAACTGGTAACCTGAAAAAAAAAATCAAGCGTCGCCTATGGAGATTTTTAGGCTCCGAATTTTGGCACCGTTCCATGAGTGTGCGCAATATTAAAGCGTGACAAGTTAGGTATCTATTTACTCGGTGTAACATCATCTTTCACATTATCCCTAAAAATTGGGCTAACTTTACTGCTTTGTTATTTTTTAATTCATGATTCTTTTGGCAAAAATAAAAAGGCATTTGAAAAATGATTTCACAAATACTGTTGGAAATTAAAAAAAAATAATGACCGCCAATTTATTCCCTAGTGTGTCTGCTAATAAAATATATATAATGTTTGGGGGTCCTGAGTAATTTTAAAGGAAGAAAATATAATTTTTACATGAAGAAGAGAAGTGCCAGAATAGGTGCGGTATGGAAGTGGTTAAAGTGCAACAATAAAAGTGAAATATTCCTTTAAATTTCATACCGGTGGGGTGTAAAGTCAGAATGTGAAAACGTGCATATTTCCCCTTGTTAGAACTGTCCCTGCACAAAAACGTGGGGTCCCCCCAAATTCCATTACCAGGCCCTTCAGGTCTGGTATGGATATTAAGGGGAACCCCGCCGTAAAAAAAAATGACGTGGGGTTCCCCTCAAATATCCATACCAGGCCCTTCAGGTCTGGTATAGATTTTAAGGGGAACTCCACCCCAAATTGAAAAAAATGGCGTGAAGTCCCCCCAAAAATTCACACAAGACCCTTATACGAGCATGTTAACCTGGCCGGTCGCAGAAAAGAGGGGGGACAGAGTGCACCCCCCTCTCCTGAACCATACCAGGCCACATGCCCTCAACATGGGAGGGTGCTTTGGGGTCCCCCCCAAAGCACTTTGTCCCCATGTTGATGGGGACAAGGGCCTCATCCCCACAACCCTGGCCGGTGGTTGTGGGGGTCTGCGGGCGGGGGGCTTATCGAACTCTGGAAGACCCCTTTAACAAAGGGGACCCCCAGATCCCGCCCCCCCTGTGTGAAATGGTAATGGGGTACATTTTACCTCTACCATTTCACCCCAAAAAAGTGTCAAAAGTGTAAAAAATGACAATAGCCGGTTTTTGACAAGTCCTTCATTAATATCTTCTTTCCGCGATTCTTTTGCTTCTTCTTCTTCTTCCTCTTCCATCTTCTTCTTTTCTTCTTTCATTCAGGTTTCTTCCTCCATCTTCTTTTTCTTGGGTCTTCTCGTCCACATCTTGACCGGCATATTCTTCCATCTTCCTCTCCTTCCATCGTACTTCTCGCCCCGCATCTTATTCTTCCCCGGACGCTGCACTTGGAATTGAATTCCCCGCCGTGTGACGCTCCAAAGCATCCTCCCCATGTTGAGGGCATGTGGCCTGGTACGGTTCAGGAGAGGGGGGCCGCACTCTGTCCCCCCTCTTTTCTACGGGTAAGGGTGGATTTTTGGGGGGACTCCATACCATTTTTTTATTAAAATTTGAGGTGGAGTTCCCCTTAAAATCCATACCTGAACTGAAGGGCCTGGTATGGATATTTGGGTGGAACCCCGCATTTTTTTTTCTTACGGCGGGGTTCCTCTTAATATCCATACCAGACCTGAAGGGTCTGGTAATTGAATTTGGGGGGTCCCTACGCTTTTTTTTTTTTTTTTATGAATGAATTCTCTCGGAATTGCCGGGAGCCGACAATTCATTATTGCTGCGAGTGAATTTTAAATGCCTTTTTTCCTTCAGAATGTCATTTTGTGCAGGGACAGTTCTATGTGCGGGAAACATGCGATTTTTCACATGCTGACTTTACAACCCACCTAGGTATGAAATTTAAATGAATATTTCACTTTTATTGTTGCACTTTAAGCATTATTAAATTCACTGCTCCCGAAAAAACGGCCGTTTTAAAAATAAAAAAAGCATTGATACATGTCCCCTGGGGCAGGACCCAGGTCCCCAAACACTTTTTAGGACAAAACTTGCATACTAACCTTTAAAATGAACACTTTTGATTTCTCCCATAGACTTCTAAAGGGAGTTCGGCAGCAGATTTACATATTAATTGCATTGCGCCCGCTGCTACGCCGGTTCATGCGCCTAATTAAGGATTCATCTGGAGTACTAATTAAGCCATGAACCGGCGCAGCGCATTGACAATAGTAAATCAGCCCCATAGTGTGTCTTTTTGAGGAAAAATAAATAAAAGACGGGCATTATGGCAAGGCCCCTCTCTTTTTGCTAAATTTACAGCATTGAAAGGTGCACTGTGCACAGGAGGTGGCGTGTACCCATCCTGAAAGGTTTGGAGAAAATGGGAAGTCTGGTAAAATAGCTGTTCTAATACCTGGTTATCCGATAAGGAGAGGAAAGTTCAATCATGCAGGCTTCTATCTCCAAGGCGAAGTAGCAGAGGAAAGAGGTGTATATATTAACAAGTTAAGCCCTGGACCATTTGGCTGCCCAAAGACCAGAGGACTTTTTACAATTTGGCACTGTGCTGCTCTAACTGGTAATTGCACAGTCATGCAATGTTGAACCCAAACAAAATGTGCGTCCTTTTTTTTCCCACAAATAGAGCTTTCTTTTGATGGTATTTGATTTGATTTTTTTGTGATATAAACGGAAAAAGACAGAAAATTTTGAAATAAAATTATATTTTCTACTTTTTGTTATAAGAAAAATCCAATAAACTTTTAGTCATATATTTCGGCCAAAATGTATTCAGCCACATGTCTTTGGTAAAAAAATAAAATGTCAATAAGTGTATATTTATTGGTTTGCGCAAAAGTTATAGCGTCTGCAAACTAGGGTACATTTTCTGGAATTTACACAGCTTTTAGTTTATGACTGCCTAGGTTCTAAAATGGCAGGGCAGTACAACCCCCCCCCCAAAAAAAAAGACCCACATTTGGAAAGTATACACCCCAAGGAAATTGCTGAGAGCCATGTTGAGCCCATGAAATATTTGTTTTTGTCCCAAGTGATTGAATAATGACAATTTTTTTTTTTTTTTTTTTTTACAAAAAGTTGTCACTAAAGTATATATTGCTCAAACATGTCATGCGCATATATGTAATTACACCCCAAAATACATTATTCTGCTTCTCCTGAGTACAGGGATACCACAGACTTTTTGGGAGCCTAGCCACGTACGGGGCCCCAAAAACCAAGCACCGCCTTCAGGCTTTCTAAGGCCGCTTACACAAGATTGAACATGTCCTCTGAAACTGGTCCGCAGACCAGTTTCAGCGGACAGTTTCAATCGTGTGTACGGCCTAGCGGACAGGTTTCCAGCGGACAAAAGTTTTAAAACATGCTTTAAAACTTGTCCGCTGGAAACATGTCTGTCCAAATCCCTCCTTTACAATTCAAAGTATTCAGATTGCCAAAAACTGTTCCCATTCCCATCCCATTGATAACGTTCAATGACGAAACACGTCTGGGAGGACGTGCGGTGACATCATCGCGTTCAGGAGAAAGGGCTCCGTCTATGTGTTCGCCGGCCGGCAACAACTTTTTATATGCTTGTATTACTCCTTCCAAATGTGAGTACGTTTTTATCTTTGTGTTTTAAATTAAAAATCTTGCGAAATTACACTATGTTTGCCATTCTTTATGCATGACCGCACGGTGGTGTCTGTTTGGTGTGCTGGAGTCAAAGTTTCAGATTTCCATCCAGGAAGCGAGATCTCTCCCTAAAGGCCGCGGCTGGGCTATAGCCGACTGCTGTCACTGTAGCCCATCTGGTAAGCTGCTTGATATAACTGGTGGTGGGCTCTCACCGAAGAGTGAAATGTGTTGTGTATCATGCTGGTGACTGTCATATTCCGCTCCGAGCAGACATATTCCTGAGTTGAAAATGCTATAGACTCTTTTGAAACACTATAATCTCTGCGGAAGAATACTTTCTACTTTCTATTTTTTTTGTGGACTATTGGCTTACACCGTGTCCGGATGTTATGGCGCAGCTCTAACCCCCCCTTTTTGTCAAAAACTGTTGCTTTTTCTTTTTCACTTCTATTTACCCTTTCCGAACATTACTCTCTACCCAATCTTTTCTTTCTCTTTCATTATTCTTATACTCACTTTAATTCTCTATGTTCTTTTATTTCCATTTTTTTTCCCATTCTACCTTCTCTTCAGCTTATTATTATACACTAGACTCAAGCCTTCACTTATTCATCAATGCTTGTAAATCACTCATTACACAATTTCAACTGGAAGCTTACTATGTTCTTTTTTTCTTCTTTGGTTATAACTTAATTCATTAAGTCAACATACTGGACTACTATTTTTTCTTATGAATTTCCTTATACTCTGTCAACCATTATGTAAAATGTACACATTACATTTGTATTATCCTATTTTACTACTTAGAATTTTGAAATTATAATGCTCCATTTGTAAGACATCCATAATTGTATAATTGATTTCAACAGCTTATATGTCAATCTGTGAATCAATGTAACTGAAAGACTGAATTTGTTAAATAAAATTATACGGAAAAAAAAGGCGAATTGGGATTAGTAATTTTTAGACTCGACTACAACTACTGGTTGTAGAAGAATATGTTGTCCGAGTTTAACCTGAATACTAAATACTGCATTTATCCAATGAAAAGATAAATCACTATTCTCTTTTTAGTTTTAGGTTTGTCTGGAAAACATCAATGCTGTAATATATATATATATGATATATATATATATATATATATATATATATTACTGCATGAACAATTTAAAAGTAGCATATAATATATGTCAGCACATTTTTTACTTTTTTAGACTAACATAAAATTAATCAGAAACTTGGCAAGACTGCTTGAACTTCTTGCAGTGATATTAAACGCTTGGATGGCTGTAGCAATCAGTATTAAAGTAATTCAGTTCATACCCTATAGTCACCTGCTCTTGGCGATAATATTTTTTAGTAATTTTCCAGTACAGTATTACAGAATTACCTGTCATTATCTAATCAATAATACAATATTAAGAGGTGGGTAATATTTTATCTACATTAGTTGGATCTGGTGATACTACTGCTCTGTACTCTATGAGAAAATCTATTTTCCCTATTAAATTTCCATATTTTATGTTACTAACTTGAGGACGGAGAGTACATAATGCTAAATAATTCAAATTAAAAGTTTGTTGGTATCAAGAATCACAGAAGATAAACCAATGATATTTATTGCTGGAATGTAAACATTTATAAATGGCTGTAAACTTTTCTTACTGTTTTATTTAACCACTTTCCAACCGGAGGCCGTCTTTTAACATCCTCGACTTTGTGCGGTGATATCTGAATGATACCTGCAGCTACAGGCATCATTCAGATATCACCGTCTTCAGCCGCCGATTCTGTGCACGATAAGAACGATCAAAGCGGCAGTTCTGTCGCTTGATCGTTCTTATAGGCTATAGGCGGCGGGAGGGGACGTCCCCCCTCCTGCCGCCATCCAGTGCTTTCCCGGGCTCTCCCGTGCCATCGGGGGCCCAGAGAGCGAATCGGCCGAAACTGCCTGGGAAGCATAGAGATGACCAGTCATCGCGCTCACTGTCGGAGGCCCAGGCGCAACGTTATGACATCACGCCCGGTACCCGCATGTAAACAAAGCGGCAATTGCGGCTGTGGGCATGTGATCGGTGAATTTTTTTTTCACCGATTTCATGCTTGTAAGTCTGGAGGAGAGATGTGGAGTCTTATTGACCCCAAATCTCTCCATAAAAAGGACATGTCATAGTGATTGCTATTACAAGAAATGTTTACATTCCTTTTAATAGGAATAAAAGTGATAAAAAAAAAAATGTCAAAAAAAGTGTAAAAAGAAAAAATTGAAGTAAAATAAAAATGAAATAATTTTTTTTTTTAAATGCCCCTGTCCCCGGTAGCTCGCGTGCATAAGCGAACCCGCATGCAAGTCCCGCCCACATATGTAAACGCTGTTCAAACCCCACATGTGAGGTATCGTTGCGTGCGTTAGAGCGAGAGCAAGAATTCTAGCACTAGGCCTCCCCTGTAACTCGAAAATAGTAACCTGTAAAAAAAAAGTCGCCTATGGAGATTTTTTAGTACCAAAGTTTGGTGCTATTCCATGAGTGTGCGCAATTTTAAAGTGTGACATGTTAGGTATCTATTTACTCAGCGTAATATCATCTTTCACATTATACAAACAAATTGGGCTAACGTTACTGTTTTGTTATTTTTTAATTCATGAAACAGTTTTTTTACAAAAAAAAAAAGGTGTTTGAAAAATGATTGCGCAAATACCGTATGAGAAAAAAAGTTGCAATGACCACCATTTTATTCCCTAGGGTGTCTGCTAAAAAAAATATATAATGTTTGGGGGTTCTGATTAATTTTCTAGCAAATTTGTTTTTGATTTTTACATGAAGGAGAGAAGTGCCAAAATAGGCCCGGTTGTCAAGTGGTTAAAGCAAATCTGTCACTGCACAAAGACAAATAAACAGCTGTCAGGTATGAAGTGCAGGCACTAGTTGCTCGCATTATGCCTGAATGCATGGCCTGTAAAGCCATGGCAGTTACTGGTCTTGTCAAAGCTTGTCCACTTCTCTCCCCTCCACATTTTTATTGGCTAATGAGACAACTCATGATAGAGATGGGCCAATAGGAATGTGTATGTATTGATTATTGAATCATTTGATTGCACTGCAAGGAACAATGGTGTGCATCAATCCATATGAATCAGGTCTGGATCTGTAGAAAACTTTCTGTGCATGCTGAACCTAAGCTTCTTTCTAATAAGTATTTACCTTTGATGGCTGCATAATGTAAAATTGTATATCCAATTAAAATGTTTCTTGAACTCATAGCTATAACGATCACCTATTTTTTAGTTTCCTGAACCCCTGTGCAATATCACTAGGTCTAAACTAAAAAATAAGACCACGCCTTTTCAGACTGCTCACCTAGGCTCTAGTTACAGTTACAGCAGTGGTTGTTTCACAGCCTTTTGGAAAACCTGAAAATCCCAAATTGATGATGCACTTGTTTTGCCTAATATAAATGATATGATTTTTACTCATGATTTTTATGTCAAATCATTTATAACTGGGTTAACATAAGGATATGACTAAGTCTGAGCACTACGAACAATTTGTGACGTTATAAACAAACTCTGTCCCTAAATTAGTTAACAAATTGTTTACATTTGGTGGGGAAGGGAATGCTAGCTAATGCTTTCTTAAAATTTTCAAACCATTTAAAAATGGTAAATTATTAAGACAATGAAACAATTAAAAGTGCATTTTCTGATGGGACATTTCAGCAGGTATGTTGATAGTAAAGCATGGGCTCAGGGTTTTGACCAAACTTTATGGGTTCAGAATAGGTTTGGGACATTTGGGACATTTAGTTGGAAGTGCACATCTAAACATCCCATAATGCTTTGCAAAAATACACCTTTAGCCAAAGACTTGCACCTGACCTATGACCATGTCAAGTGCAGGATTTTGGCCAATGATAGTTTTGGCCAATGCCATCCCACACTCTATTAAAGGAATATTTCCCAACAAACCTTTATGAATGTGTTGAAGTTTAGAGAAAGATAAGGACCGTTGACATTATTGCAGGAAAAAATAGCTATTTATTAGCGTCACTATTTTTTTAATGTATTGCAGTTTGTGGAACTAGGGTAAGTAAAGTGCAAGTCAGCCTGCATCCACTTTAATTTCATGGGACACAACAGTCCCTTTTAGGATTATTTTTTTTTTTTAATTGTGTGTCAACTTTTGTTGCAGTTTTGCTGTTGTACCCCTTTTTCTTTGGGGTATTTTGTTGATATAATTTGTTATTTACTTTGCATTTACATCTCCCTTTTTTTTTGTATTTAGGGTTAATTGTTTAGGGTGTGTTTATTTTTTTTTAGTTTTTTTTTTAAGGGGGCAGCAGTCTGAAGTTGTTGACATTGAAGCAGAGCACTGCATACTATTACTGTGCAGTTCAGTCCTCTAGAGCACCACAGTAATATAATACATATTTTGCCATAGCTAATAATAAAAGTGGGTAACAACATCTCCATTATCATCAAGTTTGAAAGGCCTAAAGGGAGATGCAGAAGTGGCTACAGTGCAGCAATTGGCATATTTACAGTCCAAAGTGGTTGTGGGGGTACAGCTTCTATAGGCAAATCATGTGTGTTTTTTAGCAGTGTGCATGTAATACACCTATAGAACATGGGGAAGGGAGGGGCCTACCAAGTCTTCATCCTCCCTCTCTTGTATATACCTTACCCTGAGTAGCTTGAAGTCACCTTCAGCTGTGAAAGCTCCCTGTTCTTCTTCCTCACCCATAGCTATTCCTGCCACTGTCCAGCAAACTATCACAGAGGATTCAGCTGAATTATTTGGGCACAGCCTTAACCACTTGCTATATGTGCACACCCCAAAATACCCTTTTCATGATAATCCCATTCTACTAGCCCAAGCAATGTCCGAAGAGCACTTATATTGCAAACTGGGCAACTCATGCTGCTGTTCCATTTTATAGAGCCAGTAAACCCTGGTGCCATAAGTGTAGGTTCCCTTTTTTAATTTTTCTCTCTCACATGTAAAAAAGGAAATGAACAGAAACTTTAGGGAATCATTCCTGGCCATGGTTCTACTTATAGAAATTCATCTTTGATACCACTGTGAAAGAACTCATCAGTGGCCTTACTGCAGAGGCTGCACAAGCAGCTGTGTGCTTTCAATGAGTAATGTGATTATGTTACAAAGACAGACTCTGGGGAGCTAGGATACGTGTTGCCCCTTTTAAACAGGCGACCAAATCAGTGATTAGTGGTACAAACCCTCTCAAGTTTTTGGCCTTCTCCTATTCTCGATCTACACCTCCTCCTTGGGTCAGTTATTAGACTCCCATGACTTCCAATACCAGTTCTGAGCTGACGACACCCATATTTATCTCTCTACCCCTCGGCTCACCTCTTCAGTCTCCTCACGTATCAATAATACATGTTTTATTTTTTTCCAAAAGTTTTTATTGTGAGTATGAAAAACATAACAGGTGGAAGTATAAACGAGGACGAAGCCACTGTAATAAACATATGGATGGAACAAAGATTACATATGACATAACATAACATATATCGCTTGTCAATAGGCAAATGGTCAATTAGGAATCAATAATTTTGCGTTCTTTCAGAGATTGACAGGAGGTGTTGAGTACAGCCACGTTTTTATGATTTTATGAATTTTGTATGCAGATTCTGGTGTGGAGATCGTAGACCTGGGGATATAGGGGTTGGGGTGGGGATATATCAAGGGGAGGGGGGCGGTAGATATCAAGGAGGGTGCCTAAGGTCTAGTCATATGATAAGGAAAAGACAGAAAAAAAAGGGGGGATCCAAAGAGTTACCTATCCCATTACCTTACCACAACTTCCGAGGCCATTTTAGGTTATAGCTTGTTTTTATTTGTCTGTCATGACATAGTGTAACCAGCAAGATCATAGTTTGCTAAATTTAGAGGGGGTGTCTCCTACTTTATGTATTAGTTCTTTCATTTCCACATATTTTGTATATGTCTAAGCCAGTCTGCTACAGACTGTGGTTCTGGGGAGCACCATTTAGCTGAGATACACATCTTCGCCAGATTTACCATATGCATGGCAAGTGAGTGAAGGTAAGCATTTTTTGGGATCAAGGAGGGAGGTAACAAAAATTGCGCTGGTGAGTAGGGATGAGCCGAACACCCCCGCATTCGGTTCCCACCAGAACCGTCGAACAGACCGACCGTTCGCGCAAACATTTAGAACCCCATTGAAGTCTATGGGACTCGAAAGTTTGAATTCAAAAACGATCATTTTAAAGACCAATATTCAAGTTTTTGTTGAAAAACGTCTTTCAGAACCCAGGTTTTTCCCCAGGGAACATGTATCAATGGAAAAAAGTAGCAGGACTCCTGAAAAAACAACCGTTTTTAAAACATATTTTTCCATTGATACATGTTCCCTCGTGCAAGACCCGGGTTCTCAAAGTCGTTTTCACAGGCAAACTATAAACACCCAGCAGGTACAATATTTAAAGGAATTTTTTTTTATTTTTTTTTAAGTTAAGCATCATTAAAATCACTGCTCCTGGAGCAGTGATTTGATTGATGCTTAAATAAAAAAAAAATCTTTCTTTAAATATTGTACCTGCTGGATGTCTATACCTGTGATAACATCTTTAAATAGCACAATCACCTGCCTGCCAGTAAATTAGGAAGAACTGATCTAGCTAAGCTATACAGTGTATAAATATATGTACAACTCCTAGGGATGTATATATATATATCCTCTACACACTGTAAAGTAAGCTAAACTGACTAGCCTGCCTGCCTTCTCTATCTAGCTATATAAAAAGACTATCTCTCTGTCTCTCTGACTGCTCTCATTAACAACCGCAACACACTACACGAGGCTGCCCAGCAGGCGGCCTTATATAGTGTGGGGCGTGTGCTAAAGCACTGAGCCATAATTGGCCAAAGCCACCCTGGCTTTGGCCAATTATGGCTCTCCGTTTTTTGCGCGCTGTGATTGGCCAAGCATGCAGGGTCATAGTGCATGTTTGGCCAATCATCAGCGCGCAATGCCGCAGTGAATTATGGGCCTTGCGCGTCACTCGAATTTGGCGAGAAAACCCTGTTTTGTCCGAAATTCGTCGAATGTACAAACAGACAATGTTCGAGTCGAACATACGTTTGTATCGAACGCGGAGCTCATCCCTACTGGTGAGAAGTCAAGAGTGGTTATCTGGTATGTAAGTCTGTGAATCTCCTTCCAGAAAGGTTGTCGTTTAGGACATATCCACCAAATATGCAGAAGCGATCCCAGCTCCCCTCACATTGCCAACATTGTGAGGTGAGGGAAGGCTATATTTGGTGTAGCCTAAGGGGGATTCTTCTATCATCTTGAAAATATTTTGAATGCATTCTCTTGTGCGTATACATTTACCATTCCCTTGTGGATATATGTATATATTTTCTCATTCTTGGTCTGATAGATCGATTAAAAGTTCTTGTTCCCATTTGCGGCTGTCAGAGTTCAATTTGGGGTTCTGGTCTGTATATAGTAAAGCGTATGTGTAAGAAATTAGGTGACATTGGAGTTCAGTTTTTAAGCATAGCGATTCAAAGGGGGTGATTTGTCTTGACCATTCAGATCGGGATTGGGTTTGTCAAGAAAGTGTCTGATTTGTATGTGCCATTTGTCATCTTAGTAGCTAGTTTGGTTTTGGAGATGAGTTGGCCTCTTTCAAAGAATTGCTCTGCTCAGATAGTCAGGTGTGGCCATAATCCTGTCAGAAAGGATGTGGAGACTCCTGGTGAAAAGTCTGGATTGTGTCAAAGTGGAGTCATGTGGCCTAAAATCGATGATATTTTATATTTGCGGCAAGTTTCACAGAAAAAAATTAATGTTGGGTGAATGAGCAGTTTTTTTGCATGTCACATGGGTGTGTTTTGGGGATATCCAGGGGGTTTGAAACAGTGTGAGAAAAGACATAGTGTGTTCTAGCTGAACCCAAGCTTTAACCTTGGAGTGTATGTTCCAATCAATAACTTACTAGGTAGATGGTAAGCTTGTTGGTATTTCCAGTCTGGGAGACCTATACCTCCTTTGAGTTTAGGGATGGTGAGTGTCAGTAACAGGTGTGACCAGAACTGTGTGGATTGCAACAGAGGGAACCAAACACATGTAAAGTGAATAATAAAGATTATTAAGAAAAGTGAATACTAATAAACACACTTCCAATACCAAACTGTGTACAACAAACCAACAACAAGACGATGACCCACAAACAACAATAGACTAAACAAGTAAGAACAATAGAAGGGGAATACTGGAATCGTAAACAGGCCAGGGTCATACAACGGAGATCAGCAGATGGGGCAAGGAGCAAGACAGGACAGGGAGAAGGTGGATGGTATCAGGGTGCAGGTCAGGGATACAGGATAACAGGGTCACAGGAGGGACAGGATCAGGTAGAGGTTCACAGGATCACAGGATCACAGGATCACAGGTTCAGATCAGGGCTCAAGGACAATACCAAGGCGGTAAGTGTAATCATCATCCGGGTATTTATACACACATCTGCAATTAGCCTCAGGTGATGACTGATCACAGGTGGTGATGTCGGCTCCACACTGCCGGGGGACACCCGCTGGTGGACATCGGTACTGCGGCCCTAAGATCTAACAGTGCCACCAGCAGGTGAAACTTTTCTTGCTAGCTCCAGACTGTTAGGAGACCAGTACTGCAATCCAAAGAAACAACAGCACCACCAGCAGGTGAAACCTTTCCTGACAGTGAGTCTAGAGTAGCTTAACCTCAGGCGTGACATGCCCCAGATAAAGTCTATACATGCTGTTTTTTACGCTGATAAAAAAAAGTGGACAGGACTTTTATTGGGACAGTTTGTAATAGGTACAAAATTCTAGGCAAAATGTTCATTTTAATGATAGCAGCCCTGCCAAACCAAGAGAAAAACCATGTGGACCACAACTTTATATCCCTTATTATGTTTTGTATCAATGGTAGGTAATTTGTGGAATATAGGTCTGTAAGGCCGCGTACACACGAGGGGATATGTCCGCTGAAAACGGTCCGATGGACCGTTTCAGCAGACATCTCCCCTCGTGTGTATGGGCTAGCGGACAGATTTCTCCACCCGACAGATTTCAAAGCAAGCTTTGAAATCTATCCGGTGGGGATCTGTCCACCCGACATGTTTGCTGGTTAGTACACTTACCAGCAGACATGTCGTCCCCCACCGCCGCCGCGCCGCTGCCGAATGGATTCGGCGCATGCGCGGAAGTGTTTTACTTCCTGGTGCGGTGACGTGGCGGTGACGCGGCGGCGTCAACGTCACCGCCGCGTCACCGCCACGTCACCGCGCCGTCCGGCGGCGGGGAATTTGATCCGATGGTGTGTACACGCCATCGGATCAAACTCCCGATCGGACATATCCGATGGAAATGGTCCGCGGACCGTTTTCATCGGATATGTCCGATCGTGTGTATGGGGCCTAAGGGTGGATGCCTAGGTATGTGATCATATGTTTATTCCACTTGAATGGGAAATTTGATTGGAACTGCCCGCAGGTGTCTGAGTGTAATGTGACATTTAGGGTGTTGGTCTTTGTAAAATAGATTTTTAGGTTGGTTAGAGACTTGAAAGTGTTGAAGTCATTGCTTGAGGTCCTAGGCACACATGCAGCTCTGTCAGCTTATTTTCAAAGGCTTTTTTCATAGGCTTCTGTGGAGGGTGGAGCTCTCACACTAGTTAGCATCCGTACCATAAGGCCTTGTACACACGAGGGAATGTATCCGGTCGGAAACATCCGACGGATATTTCCCAGCGGATAAGTCAAATTTGTCCGTTGGTCTGATGAGCGTACACACCATCGGACCGAAATCCCAGCGGACCAGAACGCGGGCACGTAAACCACGTACGACGTCACTATAAAGGGGAATGACAAAGCCATCGGCGCCGCCCTCTGTTCCGCTTCTGCTAGTTCCGTGTTAGCGAAGGTTTGGTTAGAGCTGATTCGTGCTTTTCAGTCTCCGCGCTTAACAGGTCGTATTTTCAGGTTCAGTGTGTGCTTGTGGGCTCGTATTTGTCATTCAGTGTTGCCGTACGCGGCGTTTCTGCTTTGCAGTGCCGTCCTGTACGGTCGTATCTGTTTGACGTGCGATCTTTGCAGGTCTTGCTGGATTTGGGGGGTGCTTTCTGTTTGAGTGTGTTCTTGACTGACCAGCGGCCGGTTTGAAGCCATGATGGAGCAGCAGCGCGACTTTTCACGAGTTTGTGCTGTTTATGGGTTTTGTTCTGGGAGTCTGTGTGCATTCCAGTGATTTGGACAGGAACAGTAGGAGGAGGAGTTCCTGGGCCAAGAATTGGTTGCGGCAGCGTAATCGATTCTCTCATATGTCTCTGCTTAGGGAGATCCGGGAGAATAATCCTGATGACTTCAGGAACTTTCTCCGTATGACGGACCCCGTTTTCCACCGTCTGCTGGATCTCCTGTCCCCCTATATCACGAGGCAGGACACTGTGATGCGCCAAGCCATTCCGGCTGAGCAGAGGCTTATTGCCACGTTGCGGTACCTGGCGACTGGGAGGAGCCTGCAGGACCTCAAGTTCTCAACAGGCATCTCTCCCCAGGCGCTTGGGATCATCATACCGAGACGTGTTCTGCCATCATACAAGTCATGCAGGAGGAGTTTATTAAGGTAAGTTTCCTCCTTTAACATCACAATCTGTGTCTTTAATAATGTTTGCATATTTTTCTCACCTTTTTGTGTTGGTTTTCCTAGTCGCCATGATTGTAATATGCTGTGTGCTTAATGTTCCCTTTTCTCCCCATGCATGTTGTTAAGCTTTCCAGGTGTATGTGGTTTGGCCTACCTGCATATTTTTACCTTCAACACTACTAACCTGTCCAGCATCATCTCCTAGGGACAAAAACACCTTCTTTTTTATTTTTGGTGTCCTGCTCCATTGTAGTTCAACTCCCTCCCCCTAAAAAAGTGTATTGCCCTATCAGCGGGATGTGGAGTCTGATAATAATTGTCTCTAGATTTGTTGCCCTAAATACTCTCTATACACTAATTTTTTGAAATGTTAATACCGTGATGTTGCAGAATGTTGTTTTTTTACTAGTGTTTGCAATGTTGTTTCTGTGCCAAAGTGCTAATTGTTATTTTGCTTTTGTCCCCACAGTTTCCCTCATCGCCGCAGGAATGGCAGACTGTGGCTGGCCACTTTGCCCAGCGTTGTGATTTTCCAAACTGCGGAGGGGCAATTGATGGGAAGCACGTCCGCATAGTGCCGCCACCTCTTTCGGGCTCGTACTATTATAACTACAAAGGTTTTCATAGTATCGTGTTGATGGCGGTGGTGTCGGCAGACTACGAATTTTTGTATGTGGACGTGGGGAAGAATGGCCGGCTGTCTGATGGGGGATGTGGGGAGTTTCGCGCGGACCGAATTTTTACAGGCGTCTACAAACTGGTGGTCTTGAACTGCCACCGGGATGAAGACAATGTGGAAGGGACTTCCGTTTGTTTTTTTAGCGGACAGAGGCTTTTGGACTTGGACCTCACCTCATGCGGCCTTTTCCCCAGACGGACCCTCACCCCCGGAGAGGGAGAGTCTTCAATTTCCGGCTGGCCAGGGCCCGGAAAGGTGTTGGGAGTTCGAGAAATGCCTTTGGGATACTCGCCAAGCCGGTTTCCCCGCCTGTTCCAGACAGCGATACATCTGGCGGAATATAAATTTAAGGGACTCTGTTATTGGTTGGCCTGGGGGCTGCATATTGGGGCATAATTTTTTTAGAATGGCGCCAGGCATTCCCAGACGTACCTACCCAACATCGGTGCTGAGACAGGACTACCCTCAGATATACCCTTCCTGGGCTGGACACTGGTCGCGCGTGGCTCGGTCACCCAATCTGCTCGTGAGGTACGCGACAAGTATATTGTTTGAGTACTTTATGGGTCGGGGGGCCATAGCTATGCCAGAATTAATATTTCTTTATAAATTCGTGCCCCCCAAAATAAAGAAATATTTACCACAGAACTAATAAATAATGTTGTACCCATTGGACACATTGTATACAGTTGTTTGTTGGTCATAACTATTGCTTTTTCTCTTTTTATCTTTGTCGGTTCCAGTGTTCTGGAAACTAGTGCATTTCTTGTGCCCAATTTAGTTAGCAGGTTTATAGTAAATTACCACACAATTACACATTCTAGTCTACTCTATCTACAAACTGGTTTTGTATTGAGGTATAGAAATAAGAAGCCACTGGTGTGTGTTGTGTTTATTGAGTATAGGAAAGGTTATTTTTATTTCTTGGGTTGTTGATTTACGAAAATCTTTGTGTTTTAATTAGAAAACTTGGTTTAGAAAGTATTTATTTATTCAAAAAATATTTTGTGGTTTTTTTTAGAGCTGTGGTGTAAAGTAGATGGGCCAAATGGTGAATTTTTCACATTTTGAGATCCCATGCGAGAAAACATGTTCATCATGTGCTAGGAATCTGCCATCATGGGGTGATCAATTGTATGTGGCTTTGTGGGGTGCAACCCCTTGATCTGGTCACCTACTTAAGATAAGGTAAGGAAGGGGTTGCACCCCTACAAAGCACATACAAGTTTGATGTGCCTGTGATGGCAGATCGCACATTGTGATACACACATTGGGGTTTATTTACTAAACAGTCCAATTGACTCAATGGGCGGCTTATTGTGTTGCATGGATAGGAGCCAATCAGCTTCTTAAATTAAGCTTTAGTCCAATTACTAGACTTTGCATCCAAACATTTCGGGTAATTAAGAATGCATAACAGTGTTGTTTTATATGACCAAGTGATGCTGCTTTTGCACCTTATAGCTTTAGTGAAACTATTTAACCCGTGTGTGTATCCTATCATTAAATTTTGGGGGATATTAAACGATCATATACAACATCTTTGAGAGTGTGGTGGTTAGGGGTGAGGGCAGGGGGGCAGGGGGGGGGCATGGGGGGCAGCTGGGGGGGATAGTCTTCTATATACGTCCCAAAATATCGAGCATGTGTTTTTGAAGTTTTGGTCCATCACCACCATCCTTTCCCTCATATTGGCCAGATCGGTGCTGCACTCCATTTATCTGCTGTATTAGGATTTGTGCACTTGCACGAGAAAAAATAGGAGCGACAGATGTGCTAATCCCATCTTCATCCCCTAAAAATGCCAAAGGAAAAACACAACATTGTAAGTAAGTAAGGTGCAGGCCTATCTACATCTCTTTTTCCCTGCAAAGCTGGGGTGTCACTGACCTGTTGTACTGACAAGTTCAACATCTTCTACAACTTCTCCTTCTTCTTCAACTTCTCCTTCCTCCACTAATCCGCCTTCCTCCTCCAATCCGCCTTCCTCCACTAATCCGCCAAATTCCACCAAACCGCCTTCCTCCACCAATCCGCCTTCCTCCACTAATCCGCCAAATTCCACCAAACCGCCTTCCTCTATTAATCCACCAAATTCCACCAATCCGCCTTCCTCCACCAATCCGCCTTCCTCCACCAATCCGCCTTCCTCCTCTCTCCCTTCCTCCTCTCCTTCTTCCTCCTCTCCTTTCTTCATCATCCTCCTGCTCAAAACAATTTTTTTCGGGCCGTTTGGGAGACAGTGTGGGCCTCCCTGACTCCTCATAGCGCTGTCCTCTTCTTTCCCCTAAAAACAACCAAAAAAATATAAAAAAAAACATCAGCAAACAGATCTTTTTGGAGGGACTAATTTGCAAACATTGCTTAGAAGTGGCGTTACAATTCTAGTTTTGGCCTTATTACAGCACAAACCATGTTCCTTTTTTTTGCTAGCTGACGTCTCCCTAGCTGTGATATAATGAGGCTTTTTGGGGAAGTGACACACATGTCTGGCCTCCTGAATAAGTCTTTTTTGGAGTCCCTTCTCCTAAACTCCAAATTACTATTTTATGTGGGTAGACAGGTTTTCTAAATTACAGATGTCCAAACAGCTGCATATTAATTTATCTCAGCACTGTGTGAATTACAGAATCCTGATTGCCTTTTTAAATAAACTTATTAGTTTGCACAAACACATCATATTTTCAACATTGTTTCTGAAAACGATGTTTTTCTCGCCAAATAGCCTCGTCCAGGTGTGATGTTCTGGACCCGCGGATTGAGGATAAACGATGTGATTGGAACGAGGTTGACTACGATCGTGGCAAGTCGTCGGATTTATATTAGACAAACATTACTAAATTTACAAGGCAGGGTTTAAAAAATACAAGCAGGCCAACGAGGCAGAGCGAAATATACATGGCAAAACATTTTCGCCAAAAATAGGCACTCCAAAGACATTTTAAAGTACTTACTTTTTTCAATGATTTTTTTTATTTTGCGATACTGCTCTGGCTCGCACAGTTTTAAGTCGGACCAGCGTTTCCGGAGCTGCTCTTTGGACCTGGTGACCCCAAACATCTCATAAAGTTCCTTGCTGCCTTATCCATAATTTTTGACTTCTCCGGTTAGGGGTGCTGTATGGGCCATGCTCACCATCATAGTCCTTCCGTCGCAGGATGGACACCAACTCCACCATCTCTTGTAGAGACATGTTTGTGGCCTTGTAACGTTTTGGCCTGGATCGGGACGTTCCGGCCTGTGTCCCTTCCTGATCCCGATCAGAGGCTAATGTGCGCTCGTGTGACATCGCCATATTTTCCAATCAACGTTGCAGATGGGCGTGGAAAGCAGAAATTGGTACGTCATGGGCGGGGGAGACGAGGGCGGCGTTTCTTGATTGCGTGGGGAATATAATTGAAACGACGTGATTACGTAGGTTACGCGGAGATTACTCGAGCGAGAAACGAGGAGAGAGAGAGACGAAGGTAAATGCAAACATCGGATCAGAGGCCTATAATTTGAACAGGCATGGGGGATGGAGCTTTTCTATGTTGTTTGACACCCTTTTTAGGCCACTGTTATTTATGTATTTTGGGGCCCACCATAACATTTAGAGAGTAAAGTGCTTGGACACATCACTTCATCAAGATATATGTAGAGAATGCTCTTTCCTCTTTATTTTGTATTTTAGAGTATGCAGTCAGATCATGCCAGTAGTGTTGTGGTATTGGTTGGACAGAGATAAGTAGGTAGTGTTTTCTGCCATCAATGCTGAGGGGCAATGATAGCTACACATGAACTAGTGCCTTGAGGTGAATGCTAGCATTCATATTCATGGTGGATGTGTTCTTAACTACATGCTACAACTTGCAACATGGACTCTGAATGCCAACTTTTTGGGGGGTACAACAATGCGGCAGAGCAGCCCCAGCTATGTAGCAGCATAAGACACTGTGTTTGTATAAAGTAGATGCTCTAAAATGAATGAATGTGCACATATTTTAAGAATGACAAAGCTGAGCCTTTGGAAAGTTGTGCTTTGTGTTTGATTGGCAATTTCTATTCTAGACATTACTATTGAGAAGCGACATTTCTAGAAGCAGCCCAAAAGAATGGATTTGCTCAAAGGGAAGGAGGCAACAATGGAGGTTAATAACACGGTATCGGGATATGCCCCTTCTTTGGGACACCAGGCACACCCATTATTTGGACACTGGAAAGAGAGAGGCAGCACTTGATGAGATTGCGACATACCTGCACACTGGGTGCCAAGTTGCACAGGCGACATGGTGAGAGGAGGACAAATTCAGTAACCTCAGGAGAAGCTACAGGAATGTATATAAAAAGCGGAAATATCCAAAATCAGGATCAGTAGCAGCTAAGAAGAAGGAACCCAAGCTCTGGTACTACAAAGAGCTCAGTTTTTTGAATGATGAACTGGATGGCAGGGCTTCGGTTTCAACACTTCCTCCCAGCGGAACTTCCCCGGATCCCAGGAGCCCTGCAGAATCAGAAGCAGGGCTGGCTGACATGGAGCCAGATCTGGCCATCTTCAGTGAGGTCTAGTATTTTCAAAACTAGTTTTGTGCTGCTATTTATTTTGAATTCGTGAGTTAATCTTGTAAACAAAAAACAAACAGGGATGCCAAATGCAGGGGTCAGAAGGACAGTCTGTTTAATTTCAATTAATACTAACTAAAAAATAAAAAATAAAAAAATAAAATAAAATGTGTGTGCTTGATTGTGCCAAAAATTACAACATGTTGCCTTTTTTATACACAGGAAGAAGAGACCAGCCAGGAGGTGGCAGCTCCTGAGGCCCATGTCAGCCAGGCGGTGGAAGGGGTGAGTGGCAGCAGGAGGAGGCCGGGTCAAGTGAGGTGCAGCAGGTCCCCAGGCCAGGCTGTGAGCACAATCAGCCAAGTTCCTCCCCTCCAAATGAGGCCACCAACTGCAAGGAGGCGCAGAAGGGAGGTGCATGATGAAAGCCTTCAGGTCATCCGGGAGGCTGCCGAAATCATGAGAGCCCCCCTCAACCCCACGGAATGCTATAGCGCATTTGTGGCCAATGAGCTGAACCAAGGGGGGGAGGAGCAAAAAAGCCTGGCCAAGGACATTATAAATCTGGTCCTGGCCAGGATGAAAAGGAACGAGCTGACCAGGGACACTGTGCTGTGGGACCCGGCTTGGCCTGCTCCCCATCATCATCATCCTCCTTCTGCCACATCAGCCCCACCTGCAAGGTTCCGTGGACGGACCCGTGGAAGTTTCGCTGGAAGGAAGTCTGCTAGGAAGTCGAGAAGATGAATCCCTGCCATCCAGTTTATTGTCCAAAAAACTGAGCTCGTTGTAGTAGCACAGCTTGGGTTCCTTTGTTCATGTGCTGCTGATCCTGATTTTTGATATTGACTCCTGAGGTTACTTAATTTGTCCTTCATCATGTTGTAATTCCCAAGTATGCATGTATGTTGCAATCTCATCAAGTGCTGCCGTTCTGGTGATTTCTAATTTATTTTTTGGCCGGAAATAAATGGCTTTTGTATTTACTTTCAAACCTTGTCTATTGTGTTTTATACTGTGGTGAGTAAGCATCAGACATTTGGCAAAGAAAATGTGGCATTTGCAAAAGACCCAAACTCCTTTTAGGGGGGGGGGGGGGGACCTTTTATGTTTGAACTTGGTAAACCCAAAAGAAGCGTAAATTTTTGATAAAAAAAAAAAAAAGGATGAAACTACTAAATTACATAAGTTGGTGAAAAAAGGGACATTAAAAAAAAAAAAAAAAAGGGTGAAAAAAAAAAAAAAAACTAAATTTGAAATATTCCAAACACGTTAAATCCAAATCTTCAAAAAAAAAAAAAACGCTCAACATTAAGTCCAAATAGACATTTTAAAAATGTGGAGAACAGAAACAAATGTGGGGACATCTGGCAAGCAAACTGTGTCAAATAGAAAAAAAAATAATGAAAATACAAGCTAGCAGTATGTGACATCTGGAGAAAATTGCTACAGCGGGTTCATTCTAGCAAGAGAAGAAAGCACAAAAAAACGATCTAAACGGAACACTATATAGAGAGTTTAGGTGACGAATGTGCCAGGTCCCAAACAAACGCGAGTTTTACCTGAACGAGTGCTCCCGTCCCATCGTTTTGACTGAGCATGCGCGGGTTTTTGGTCCGAGGCTTTTGTGTACTAACGAGCGGACATATCCGACGGACATGGGTCCGGCGGAAATATTTCAAAGCATGCTTTGAAATTTTTCCGCTGGAAAAATCCGGCCGAAACGGTCCGTTTGACCATACAAACGACCGGATCTTTCGGATGAAATGGTCCGTCGGACCAGTTTCAGCGGATTTATTCCCTCGTGTGTACAAGGCCTAAGGGCTGTGCACAGCCTCGTCATCAGCAGGTGCTGGTCGACACCAAAATGTGGACATGTGGTTGGAAGATTCAATTTGCTCAATACTCTGCAAAAGCTTTCTAACTCCAGGACCCTGACTAGGCTTTACCAAACCTAGATGAAACTGCCAAACACCCTTTCCACAAAACCCACAAACACTTCATCACCATTTACAATATACAGTACGCCATAATGTATACCTTACTGGTTAACATACTACATTTAGATAATCCAAATTACCTTTTCCCCAGTTTTGCATTTAGACCATAGATTTCAAGTATGATACATTAACTATACATATATTATGGCAACCCCTGTTTCTGTTTTCCATTAGAAAAATATAAGGCACTCTGTACTGTCTTACAATAATTTACAACAAATATGCCATACATACATTTATATTTATCCAGATTTTTTGGAATATTTAGAATCTTCATCATTATTTTAAAGGGCAGCCCATTTATATGTGGATGGCTAAGCCTTTCATCTTACTGCATTCCAAGAAATCTAGGTCTTTAAAGTTATAAAACACATGATGTTGCCTAGAGCAAAAGAATAACTCATTAATCTGTAAGGCCAAAGATGTCCAGAATGTTTCAAATAAAATATTATGGTAGCACAGTTACCATATGCTATGTGGCAAGAGTGTAGTGGATTGAAAATACCAAAGCAATCAGTTAACTCATGTTTGCTATTTGAGTGCATAGTTCCTATGGTTCTTGACATTATACATGTTCATGGACTTGACATTTTCATCAGTCATACAAATTATGAATATATTCCTTCCCAAATATTATATTATGAAGTCTATTGCAAACTTTTTCTTTAGATTTGTGACAAATAAAATATGGTTATCTGAATTCTAAAGTAGGTTGGGCGATTTTTATTAGCAAAAAATATTGATGTTCTGTATAACATCATCCAACATTCCAATGAGAGTTGAAATGTGTATTGAGTGCCTAATTTAGTCCACTAAAGGAATATCAAAGAAGAAGCCAGGTCAGAAATTTAGTAAACCCCTGTTATTAGAATATTAACATCATTTATCAGCTTTTGTCAGCTAAAGATTACCAAGAAGAAGCCAGGGTAGAACCTGTTATTACAATTGTTATTACAATTGTAATATCATTAACCCACTCTAGATCTAATAGATCTAATAGGATTCATGAATTTAGTCCTGTTACAAGAGAATAAATGCCAGGACTACATCCCCAAAATATAGTATTCAAATAAATAAATGAATAAATAAATGAATAAATAAATAAATAAATACATAAGTACATTCAGTAAATAACGGTGTGCCATCTGCTTTACAGTACGTTCTTTAACCAGTAGCCGACCAGCCGCTGTCATTATACTGCATCAAAAAAGTTTAAAAATATATTGCGCTAAACAATTCAGTGTAAATATATAGTGTAAATATATAGTGTATAGGCAGCCAACACCACAGTGGATAAAGTGTAATAGAAAAAAGAAAAAAAGTGTAGCGCCAAAACTATATAGATGTAGGAAAAACCATAAATGGCCAGGGTGATGTAGCTACCAGCCAAAATACAGTAAGACCTAAGGTGCAGCCTTCGTGAAGAAGATCATAGACTATAAGCTATGAAACACCAGCTATTGAGCTGGGTGAAACAAATAACAATATTCAAAAAAAACACAAACTGAAGGTTATGTGAAAAGTGTTGCAACAAAATAAGTGCAGCTGAAAACAAATGCAAGAGGTCCTGAAAACAGCAAAAAAAAGGGGGGAGGGGGGATAGGTGTAGGTTTGAGGATGTTGATATTCCAGTTTCCCCAAAACAGACTGATTGTTCATTCAGTTTGAAACACCTCATCCATATACATGGGCAATCCTTTCCCTCAGAAACAGGTCATCTTCCCAGGACATTCCTTGCATATATATATTAAGGTACTCTTACCGACTTTGTGTTGACCCACGGCTACGTGTATGGTGGGTAGGTCTTCAAAGCTTGTATAGGCTAGCCGCCCTCCGATCATCCCAATGGGTAAATCGGGTATGTGTCCAGGTTGTGATGCTGTAGGCAGATCCCAAAAGGAGAGCAGGTATCGCTGGCCTCAGGAACGTCAGACAGAACAGTGAAGATTGTGAGACTCCGTATTTCATGGAAGATGATGAAAAAAAGAGGGCGAGAAACACCTCCTCATCGTGTAGAAATTTATTTAAAAGTTGATCAAAAAGTATTGACACAGCAAAGAGATCTGCAAATCTCATTAAAAATTCCAAGCAAGGATACAGTCCATGTACCAAAATATAAAAGCAAAAAAAACCCAAAAGATAAAAAGTTTCCACACTGCACATCAAGGAAACCACAGCAAGCAAAAAAATCCTGGTAGTAAACGCAATAGTGGTGATAAAAGTCCAGTTAACCGACCGGTTTCGTCTTCACAGACATCTACTGGGTTATGGAACTGAACCGCATCATCACCTGTGCCATTAAAGCCCCCTGATTGCCATACCTGTGATCAACACCTGTTCACACGTCAACGTCCATCTGGCATGCGTCTCACTGCTGGTGCTTCCTCCCCCTGTGTTCCACCACAATAGGAAGTGGAAAAAAGGAAAAACAGGAAACACAAATATGGAAGCCAATCACAGCCCTGTGAGCATTGTGAGTTCCTCCTCCCGTCCCTTGTGACTCCCTCTGTCCAATGTGAGGGCGCGGGACAAAGACACCCCGCCCTCGCTCATCCCGGCCACCAGAGCCTCCAGCACAACACTGACAGCCCATCTACAAACACAGGAAGGCGGCGGCGGCGATGATGGAAGCGCAGATCACACAACGCTGCGGCATGCGTGTCATCCGACGCCTTAGCGTGATGACGTATGCGCTCCATCTTGGTGTCTATTAGGGATTCATGGGCAAGGTGTTTTAGCTATGGCCAAAAAACCCTATGGTCAGACGGCTATCCAACGGAGCTCAGAACTTGACTCTGGGGCCCTGGGCGTGTGTGAACAGGGGAAACCACAGATGTAATTCTTCGATAACAGTAAATAATAAATTAATGTTTCTATATAATACATCCAACGACTAGGCATGATGAAATAACATCAATATGGCAAAAAACATATTAGGTGTGGGTGGATATATAACTATTCAGCAGAGCTTCCACACTACCCAAAAATTCAAAAAAAGGGGGGATATTGAAGATAATTCTATATAATACATCCAGCAATTATGCATGATGAATTGACATCAATAGGACAGATAACAAGTTAGGTGTGGGTAGATATAAAATCATGCCGCAGAGCTTCCCCACTACCCAAAAATTTCTTTTTTTTATTATACTGCATCAGGTTGCTCTCCTGGGCAAATCGGCACAGCTGTACTTTGGGCGCACACACACCTGGCGCACCCACGGCAAATCGGATTCGCTTTAGAACCAAAAAATCTAAAGACCCAAGCCAATGATTTCTGGCCTAGACCTGGTGATCGGTTCTTGCGAATGAGAGACTGTCCTCTGCCTGTGTAATGTAAACACAGGCAGAGGAAGTGATGTAACCTTCCTTCGTGGAATCCTTTTTGGTTCCAGAGAGTGGATAGAGGGCATCCAAACGCGAGTTGCACCCACACTACACTGACACAATACATGTAGGCACACATTTCACCCCCCGATCTCCCCCAATTAACCCCTTCACTCCCTGTCACTGTGTCACCAAGGGCAGTTTTCAGATATTTCACTGATCACTGTACTGGTGTCACTTGTGACACTAATCAGCATTAGGGCAGCTAGTAGAAGGCCCAGGTAGGTCTAGGGTACCCCCCTAATAAAGGTTTAACCCCTTGATTGCCCACAGTTAACCCTTTCACCCCATGGCACAGTGTCACTAATATAGTGTACAGATGTCTTTTGTGATCGCTGTATTAGTGTCACAGGTGACGCTAGTTAGTTAGTAAGTTTCACCGTCAGTCTTTAATAGTGTCAGGGTACCACCATATAACACCAAATAAAGGTTTTAACCCATTGATCACCCTCAGTTAACCCTTTTACCCCTTGTCACCAGTGATTACAGGTGATGCTGGTTAGGTAGGTAATATATGGTGGTTGCCCTGACGCTATAAAAAACTAATAAAGGTTTAACCCCCTGATTGCCCAGTGGGGTTTTAGCGCCAGTTAGGGTCAGCGTCAATCCCACTTAGGGCCAGATTCACGTATTCCAGAGCATCTTTGCTCTGGAGTAACGCTTCTGATTTGCGTTGCGCTGCCGAAATTTTAGGAGCAAGTGCTGTCATTCACGAAGCACTTGCTCCTAAAGTTGCGGCAGCGCATCACAAATGAGCCGGCGGAATTCAAATGTCGCGGGTACGGGGCGTGTAGTATGCTAACTACGCGCGATCCCGCCGCCAACGTACTGCGCATGCGTCGAGTGTCAAAACATCCCCGTGCGCATGCTCCAAAATCTGTGAATGAACGTCAATGACGTCACATTCCCATTCATGACCGTTTTACGCAAGCGACGTTTTTATTTTTTTTCCCCGACGCGATGACGACGCCTATACCTAACATAGGATACTCCAACCCCATGTAGGTATATCTATGCGCCGCGTATCCCGTCCGGGGAACGTCGTATCGTCATTGCGTCGCGCCGGATTTTTCGATCGTGAATTGCCGATTTCCGCTCATTAACATATTTTTTGAGCGTAAATCGGCGGGATGGGGAACGCCCCCGGCGCCATTTTTAATTGAAGTAACGATGCGATGGCGAAAACTCCAGTTACGCTGCTCGCATCGGAACTTCAACCGGCGTTTCTTGTTTTCTGGTTACAGAAAACAGAAACGCCGGCTCAAAGCCACAGTTAGGCTGGCGGATCACTCGATCCGCCAGCGTAACCTTTCCTGAATCTGGCCCTAAGTGTCAGATTAGTGCCAGGAGCACTAATGCCCACGCGCACCATACACCTCATTTACTAGTATAGTGTCTGAACGGATCAATGTCTTTGATCTAGTCTAATTTATATTAGCGTTCCCAGTAGTTTAGTGTTCACAAAAACATGGCGTTAGCAGGATAAGCCCAGATACCTGCCAGCACCTGCATTTAGCCCCTCCACCCCACCCAAGTACAGTATCAATCGATCACTGTCACTTACAAAACACAACACACATTTTTGGTAGCGTTTGAAGCAGGCTGTGACAATCAGGTGCTCTTTTTGCCTGTGAGTCACACGAGCTGTACCCAAAATTAAAAAGTCAAAAATGTCCAATCAAAGGTACACTAGTTAAGAGGTGTACACATTGCTGAGTATGACAGATGAGAACGAAGGGGAAAGAACAAAGAAAGCGGCGCCCTCTAAGCGTAGTATTACATTTATTAGGAATGAGTAAACAAAAAAATTCATATGAGATGGGTACTCACAAACATGCATGATTTTGGGGCGTATCAATACAGAGTCATCCGTGTATGGGATCCCGGATAGATGAGGTCCGCTTGAAGTGATGGTGATGATTCTTCTCTCAGCAAGAAGAAGCATTCAGCAGGTGGTTCCTCCGGCGCATACAGGTAACAATCTATGTGAAAGTCCCTGGATGGTCATCCGACGCTGCTGGACCAGGGAACGACAGGGAAGCCGTGTAACAGCCGTGTAGTAGCAGAGGAATGCAGCCGTGGAACGCAAGACGGCGGGACGTCACTTCCGGGATGGGTCACGGGGCGGTGCGCGCGTTCGAGGCATGCTGAGCCTGACGAAGAGGCACGCATGCCTCGAACGCGCGCACCGCCCCGTGACCCATCCGGGAAGTGACGTCCCGCCGTCTTGCGTTCCACGGCTGCGTTCCTCTGCTACTACACGGCTGTTACACGGCTTCCCTGTCGTTCCCTGGTCCAGCAGCATCGGATGACCATCCAGGGACTTTCACATAGATTGTGACCTGTATGCGCCGGAGGAACCACCTGCGAATGCTTCTTGCTATGCTGACCCATACCGAGAAGACGTATCTCGTTTCCACGGCATCTACACGGCTTTACACGGCTTCCCTGTGGTCCTGGTCCCAGCGGAGATGGAGCCCAGACTCATCTATTGTGACCGGTATCCGAGGTCGATGTGCCTGATACTTCTTGTGACATTGGGGCCTATAAATACGATCTACTGTCTGTATTGATACGCCCCAAAATCATGCATGTTTGTGCAGTACCCTCTCATATGAATTTTTTTTGTTTTATTCATTCCTATAAATGTAATACTACGCTTAGAGGGCGCCGCTTTCTTTGTTCTTTTTATGCTTTCAGATTTGCTTCTTCTCGACAAGCTGGCAGCCCCCTCAGCATCAGTTTTATTTTTCTTTATGACAATATAAACGTGATCCATTTGGACAGAACTTTTTTATATGAACAATCTGTTCTAATCCTGGAACTTGTTATCCCTCCACATGCCCACACCCGTTCTTTTATATGCAGGCATTTTGTTTGTGAGTGTATATAGAAGACTTCCCAATCTAGCATCGTAGTATTCTCACTCCTTCCAAAGAGCGCTTGATTTCTATGTTTGAGAACGAAGGGGAAGCTGCCTCACTGTCAGAATCAGGCTCAGTATACGAATCAGTAGACAGCAGTGGCACCCTGACAGATAGTTCTGACGATGGAGTAGTGGTCCCTGCTAAGTTCAGGCGTACCCGACCCTGTTCTTCTGTTGTTGAGGTGCAACAACCGCAGGGCTCTTGTATGGAGAAGAGAGTAAGTACTAGTGCCGCTTGTCCTTCTGGTGAACTGGAAAGCACCAGCGGCCTAGTACAACCTGGTCTTAAACAAACCAGCACTGCAGTTTCATGTGGGAATGTGGCAAGTCCCAAAAGTGCAGTTCAAGCTGGTGTGGTGGCTAGCACAAGTAGTGTCCTGCAGCCACCAAGAAGATAAAGACAGGTCCATTTAGCCCATAGTGCCATTCCCGCTGCATTTGCCAATCCTAGTTGGGAGCCCACCACTTCTGCAATGCCTGTCCTTCCCCTATTCATAAGACAACCAGGAATTCAGGTGGAAACAGTTGATTTTACGTCACTTGATTTTTATTCGCTGTTTTTCATGAAGATCGCTATAGATCTATTGCAGACCAAAGAAATCTGTATGCTGGTCAATCCATCACCTCTAATCCCCAGTTGACCCTTGCCACATATTGGAAACCTATTACTGTTTTCCAAATTTAAGACCTTGCAGTCATATTGGTCCACTGACAAGAAAAATGTATCGGTCTCTGTGCCTCTGTGATGTGCCACATCCATAAATTTTGAGTCAAAAGAAAGAGAGATATCCCCTGATTGGACTTTATTTCAAATAGTTTTATTGAAATTTTCAATGTACAAGTATGTAATTGCAGTAACAAAATTTAAGAGATAATATAGCAATGGTAATGTACGTAGAGTGAACAGTAAACGTGCAATAGACATGCACCACTCAGGTGTGCACAATCCAGTACAATGTAACAGGAGAAGCGTATAAATGAACATAAACCAGACTGGAATTAAATTGTGGTAGTAATAGGCGTATGTTGTAGGGTCAAGAACAGAGCAAGGAGGTGGAGGGAGGGGAGGATAAAGAAAGGGGGGGGCAGGGCCAGGGGGGGAGCACCATCAAAGAGCTAAGAATATATCATAAATGTATCAGTTATTGATTCTGTTTGTGTACCAAAGAGTCCATGGCTTCCAGAGGTTGAGTAGCCCAGTATATGTGGATTTCCCTCTAGCTAGGATAGTTTCATAGGTATAGTGAGTTTGTACTAAGTTAACTTCTTCTGTGAGACTTGGAGCATCTTTCGTTTTCCATTTCCGGGCAATTAGCAGTCTTGTTGCTAACAAAATATAAGTAGCCTCTATTCGGTGGTCTGGGGCCAGATCATCGATAGTCAAGTTGAGGATAGCTAAGTAAGACGACAACGTCACAGGGAGGTGAATGATCTCCCGCAGCATCGTCTCCACTTCTGTCCAAAGTTGTCGTATGTGTGGGCAGGACCAAAAAATATGTATGAGTGTACCAGGCTGACTGCATTCTCTCCAGCATGCGTTTGAGGTGTGTGTGCAGAATTTAGCTATCTTGTGGGGCGTCATGTACCATCTCATTAGTATTTTTTGGGTAAGTTCCCACAGGGAGACGCATGACGTGTATTTGTAGACTGATTTGATTGCCCTTTGCCATTGCTCATCAGAGAAATGGACTTTGAACATCAGCTTCCCAGTCATTAAGGGGTTTTGGTCTTCTGGGAAGATGTTCTTATCCTGCAAAGTGGAGTATACTATGGAGGTACCCCTAGAGTTCCGTGTGTCAGAAAGGAAAGTTAGTTCCAAACCTTTAGAGGCAGAGATCCTTCTAAAGAAGGGTTTGCAGTCAGGGCATTTTTGTATTCCGTAATAAGTAAGGTAATCCCCGACAGGTGCATTGAATTCTCTTTGGATATGTGGAGAATGGGGTAGTAGCAGCAATGGAGCGGAGGTCAGATGTAACAGTAACATGGTCTGTTAACCAGGTTGGGGTGGTCAGATCTGGAGATAACAGTTTTAGCGTCCCAAGGGGAACAGGTATGGGCTTGGTCAGGTGATTCGTCCATTGAGTGTTGTGGAGAATTCTCCAGGCCTTGACGGAGGCTTGGATGGTAGGAGAGTAAAGTGTCAATGGCGTGTTTCTGGTGGCTACGCTAAACAGCCATTCGGACAGGTTTGGGCCCGGTGTCATGGAGTTTTCTATATTGCCCCAAAGTGTAGTCGGTGACGCAGAGAACCAGTCTTTCATCTATGAAAGGATATTAGCTAGGTAGTAGTCCCTGATATCAACGTGTCCCATCCCGCCTACTGATCTGTGTTTGACAAGTTTAGCATGACTGCACCTCGACTTTTTGCCTTGCCACACAAAGTGAGTCAGTATGGATTGTAGCGAGTTGAGGTATGAGTTTGAAAGAGGTGTAGGTAGAGTGCGGAAAATATACAATAGCCTGGGGAGCAACATAATTTTGAACGCTGCTAGGCGACCGGCCCATGAGAATTTGTGTTTAGAAAGTTTAGCCGTTTCCTTAATCAGCATTTGTCTAAGGGTAGTGTAGTTGTGTGCAGCGAGACCTTTTGTTGATTTAAAAAGTGTGATACCCAGGTAGGGTATTCCAGTGTCTGCCCAGGTGTCTGCCCAGGAGTACGGGTATGTGTTTCTGAGGATATTGCTTGTGACGGCATCTAAGCCTAAGTCCAGAATGTGAGATTTATGTTCATTTACCTTGTAATAAGAAATATTACTAAATCTTTGCAATAGTGATTGAACCGAAGCCAGGGAGGAGAGGGGGTCAGTTAGCATCAGTATCACGTCATCCGCGAATAAATTAATTTTGTGATCTATAGAGCCTATTCGAAAGCCTGTTATTTCGGAGTGGGCCCTGACGTGTTCTGCTAGGGGTTCCATCACCAAGTTGAATATGAGCGGGGACAGCGGGCAGCCTTGGCGGGTGCCATTAGTGATGGAGAACGGTCTAGAGAGCATCTCAGAAGTGTATACCTGGGCTGAGGGGGAGGAGTATAATGCCAGTATGGCAGATATTATAGGTCCCTGGAAGCCAAATTTAATGAGGGTCGCTTTCATGTATTCCCAATGTACTCTATCGAACGCCTTCTCTGCGTTCAAGGATAGGAGCAGAGAAGGTGTTCGTGTCGAGTTAGCACCATGGATAATGTTGAGGATCCTGCGGGTAGCATCAAATGTTTGTCTTCCTTTTGTGAAACCTGACTGGTCATTGTGTATGAGTGTGGGCATCAGGTCAATCAGCCGATTGGCTATGAGTTTAGCATAGATCTTGGTGTCTAGATTGAGAAGTGATATGGCTTCGGCAAGTGTGATAATCAGGGCTGATAACATTTCAGGAGGGAGAGAGGAGGACGAGGCAGCTTCATTGCACACATTAGAGAGGAAGGGTGACAGGATGTTCCCCAATTTTTTGTAGTAAGGCCATCAGGTCCAGGGGATTTGTTGGAGGGTAATTTTGAGATTGTACGCATAATTTCTTGGGACGTAAACGGGGCATTTAACAATGTTAGGTGGTCCTCAGAAAGACTAGGGAGATTGATTTCCTCTAGGAACGACAAAATATCGTGTGGGGTGGGTTGTTGTATAGAGGAGTCGTCCTTTAAATTGTAGAGGGTAGTATAATAGTGGCGGAAAGCTTCCGCAATGGCGGAGGGATCTATTAGTTTTTGGTTCGACGTGGGGTGGTAGAGGTGGGTGATCTTGGTTGTAGAGTAATGGCCTTTGAGTCTATTGGCCATGGCTTTCCCTTCTTTGTTACTCGTGGAGTAATGTTTAGCTTTGAAGTGGGTGTGGGCCCTTTCAAAGGAGTCCAAAAGGTGGGCTCTCAGTTCTTGCCTAAGGAGATCTAATTTGCGTTTAGTGGCCAGGTCGGGGTGGGAATGGTTTTGAATTTCTAGTGAGGTGATCTCGACGTGAGGGTGTCCAGATACTGTGATCTCCTCCTCCTCTCTCTAGCTCCCAGTTGGATGAAAACCCCACGTATGTATGCCTTATGGGCATTCCAAAGAACAGAATTATCACTAACAGAGCTAGCATTGAGGGCAAAAAATTCCTCTAAGCAGTCTTTTATGTATCCTGAGTAGAATGGTGAGTGTATGAGCGTTGCGTTAGCTCTCCAAATCCTTGTACCTGAAGTGGACGGGGAATCACTGACAGTTATTGTGACCGGGGCGTGGTCCGACCACGTAATGGTAGAAATCTCTGACGCTGACACGTTGGGTAGGGTCCGTTTGTCAACCAGAAAATAGTCAATCCAGGTGTAAGAGTTATGACATGGAGAGAAGTAGGAGTAGTCCCTTTCAGTAGTATGATGGCATCGCCACACGTCATACAGATCGTGTGAGCGAATGAAGGCACCCATAGGCGATGAGGGGCGCCTGGTTTTGGACGAAGCATCAATGGAGTTGTCCGGGACAATATTATAGTCTCCGCAGATGATGAGGTGGCCTTGCTTAAAGCGGTCGATTGACTTCAGTAATTTGGACAGAAAACTGATTTGTTTTTTGTTGGGTGCGTATATCGTCACAATGGTATACCTGACCCCATTCAGGGAGCAGTCTAACGGCAGGTATCTGCCATTGGGGTCAAGTAGGGTATTGTGGAGTTGAAGAGATACCATGTTTTTAAAGGCTATTAGGACACCGTTCTTCTTATCAGGCCCGGAGGCCTTATAGAGGTTGGGAAAGTGTTTGTTGGTACAAGAGGGTTCTGCAGCAGCCTTAAAGTGTGTCTCTTGTGCACAGAGGACATTGCATCGGAAGTCTAGTGCCGTTTTCCACATAGAGGCCCTTTTGGCTGGATGGTTGAGGCCTTTTACGTTGAGCGAGAGAAATTTTGGCATCTTGAAAGGTGTTGCGTAATGTATGAAGGTAGAGCAGTACTCACAGTTTGTGCATAGTAGATTTGAATCAAGAGGGGATCCTGCAGGTTCGTCGGATCCTGAGGTTCACGGAAGCTGGTCTGTCAAGGAAAATCACAGTGTAGTAGACTCGTGCTCTCCAGGAATCAAGGAAGGTAGGGAGGGAGAGAAGGACAGTTAGTGTTAGGTCTATGCAAGGGCAACAGAAAGGGAGTACTGAGGAGAGGAAACAATAAGATAACAACAAGGGTCAGTAGTATACCAGTAGAACTACTGAGCGCTGGTGGGGGGAGAAAGTTTGTGTACTATCTGCAACGAGCAGGCACCGAACCGGAGGTCATGTGTAATTATGCATAATGATGCACTGATCCAAAGATCACTTGCCCGCATTGAAGCGGGAGCTTTTGGTGTGGGGTTGAGATTTCCCAGTAGAAGGCAGTTGCGAGGATGCGTCTCTGTCAGGGAGGATTTTCCACTTCCTAAGTAGGGTTATACCTTCTTCCACTGTGTGGATGTTGTGTTTCACCCCATTTTTGGTTACCATAAGTTTGGTAGGGAACCCCCATTGATAGGGTATCTTGTGATGGTTGAGTGGTTTGGTGATGGTTTGGAGCTGGCGTCTTTGTTGTCTGGTGTATTGGGAGATGTCAGCAAAGAGTTGCAGCACAGAGTAAGGCGGTGGCAGTCGTTCCATGCGCCTGTTTTTAGCTAAGAGCATGTCTTTAGCTTGAAAGAAGTGGACCCTCATCAGAGTGTCTCAGGGAACCTCTGCTGGCAAATGAGGGTGTTTTGGCAGGCGGTGGATGCGGTAAATTATGGTTTCCATGGGCGGAAGATCAGGCAGCAGAGTGGAAATCATCTTTCTAGCGTAGGAGTTCAGATCGGACGGAACGATCGTTTCTGGTATACCGCAAATTTGACGTTATTACGTCTCGATCGGTCTTCGAGATCTGCCATTTTGGCCCGTACCCACTGCTGTTCCTCTCTAACGTGGTCATGTGCATCTACCAGGTCATTCACTGTAGTCGTCATGGTGCCCATTTTGCTTTCAATGTAGCTCATCCTGTCCCCCATGTGCACCATTTCTGTCTTAAATGCTGTGACCATAGTGGCAATATCGCTGTGCAGGGAGTTGTGCAGTGAAATTAACATGTCCTTCAGCAGCGTATCTACAACCGGCTGGTTAGCAGTGGGGAAGGCCACAATGGGGGGTGGTGTAGGTGGCGGTGTGAGGAGACTGTCCAGGGCAGGCCCTACCTCAGAATCCTGGGCTCCTGTGTCGAGGCGCATCCGCGCTTTCGCCGGACTGTTGGAGGCAGAGAGTGGCCCTGTGAGAGTGGAGGGATTCGGGGACAGTGTCTGTGTTCGGTCGGGTGTATCCTCCTCATCAGGCAGGTCAGTGTAGGCCCGATCTCCGTGAGGTGAGCGATCGCGAGCACCATCTTGGATTCGTTTCTGGGCTGACGGTAATCCTTTCTTTTGCGGGAGGTCCCGGTCTGGTTCCCCGATGTGTAGGGGTCCTGGCACTGCATATGTGCCGTGTGGATCAGTGCTGCTATAGCTATTTAGACCGGTCCGTGCAGGAGCTGTGGGTTCAGGCTTCCATTCAGCTCGGCGGTTAGCCACACCCCCCCCCCCCGATTGGACTTTAAAGGCACAGAATATTTTACCAAATTTAAAAAAATATATATATAAAATGTATTATAAATATACAAGAAAAGTACATAATAAAATAACGTTACATATATATATATATATGGAATGTGTACAGTACAACAACAGAGTTATAACCAAATGTAAATATCAGTAAAGGACATGCATTTTCCTTTACATGAAGTTTAAAAACTGAGAAAATTGAGCAGAGTTGCGTCCTGGAACTACTCGTGCACCTGTTACTCAATAGTTGTAATTGAGTTATTGTTTAGCACCTCCCATGGGAGTCCCCATCCATTACCGCTGAAGTCAGCCCGACCTCAGCCCTTCAGCAAGTAAATCACAGTGATTGAACTATATTGCTGAAACCGTTTATTTATTTATTTAAATTGTATTTAAATATATTGCCGTTCCAGCAGTTTGTCTGGATGTCGGAGCGTCTCCCCACACTTGATCCAATACATGTGGACACCGGTTTCAGCAATATAGCTTAATCACTGTGATTTACTTGCTGAAGGGCCGGTGTCGGGCTGACTTCAGCAGTGATGGATGAGGACTCCCATGGGAGGTGCTAAACAATAATTCAATTACAACTATTGAGTAACAGGTGCACCAGTAGTTCCAGGATGCAACTCCGCTCAATTTTCTCAGTTTTTCAACTTCTTATGGAATGTCAAATATACAGAGTAGTTCCAAATATTTGGCTGATTTTTCCACATACCCCTGAGGAAGGAGAGCCGTCTCTCTGAAACATTGGGTGAATTCTGAAAAATATGGTTCTTTACTGATACTTACATTGTATAACTCTGTTGTTGTACTGTACACATTCCATATATATGTAACATTATTTTATTATGTGCTTGTCTTGTATATTCATAATAAATTTCATATATATATTTTTTCAAAACTTGGTAAAATATTCTGTGCCTTTAATGTCCATTCAGGGTATATCTCTCTTTCTTTTGCTTCATATTGGTCCATTGACCCAATTCATCATATGCCTGTGTTCTCTGCTTCCATGACCAGGGTTGGATATGAGCAGATCATGCGACTTATGTACCTCAAAGACAATGAACTCTGTCGTCCTCTGAGCGACCCTGGATTTGATTGGTTCCACAAAATTAGGCCCTTTGTAAACCACTTTAACCAATATTTTGCAGCCTTGTTTCCTGATCTAGTTGTATGTTTTGATGAGTCCCTGATTAAGTTTTCGGAACACTTGTCTTTCAAACAGTATCTCCCCAGCAAGCACGCAAGATTTGGGTAAAGTTGTATAAGCTCTGTGACAGGACTACAGGCTATACATATACAAAGATCAAGGAGTTTGGGACTTTAAAGGTGCAAAGACACTACAACATGAATAAAAAATATATAAATGTATTTGGAAAATATTAAAAGTGACATAAAGACATAAGAATGTCCAATATGATCATTCAATACATAGACAGATGCAAACTGATTGAATCTCTACATATTCCACCACACCGATGGCTTCTTCAGAGAATTATTATCAGACACTGTACATATGATCACTAAAATCAAGAAATAGAAAAGATTTTTTGAGACAAGAAATAAATTACACCAATTACAAATAATAAACATATACAAACCCTTTTAGTTTTATTGTCTACATTGGCAAAGTGACTGAGCAGCAAGTCCTGGGTCAAATAAATTACCTCTATGTTCAATGAATAAATTAAAATAATTATACCGGCTCCAGAGTCATAGGGATGAAACAATTTACATCATTTGTGAAACCATAGGGAGGGATATAGATAGATGCCCCCTAGTGGTCCGTCTATGGAGAAGATAATGGATAATGAATATCAATGAGATAGAAATCAATATAATTTGAATATATAGCAAAAAAGCCTACCTGAGGCTAACAATACAGGTTCAGGTAATGGGTCCAATTCTTTAGGCGCTGAGTCAAAGACACTAACATAGATGAATCAAAACCTGTAAGACTCCCAACACCCCGAAATAGGACCAAATAAATGGTGCCTCCAAGAAATATGAGGCTACCTGCCTTGGACAGATCTCCAATTGTCCTCTCCCCCTTCTATGCAGGGTCGTGGCAACTGACATGTTGCTGGCATCCCTATATATCCCCCTCCACCTCCAATGTCGACAATTGGCACCAAATGGAGGTGTGGACGCCGTTTGAAGCCAGTGCGCATGCCCCAGCTGCGCAAGGCATGACGTCAAAGACATCAGTAGGCATCAAAATTCAAAGACGTCAAACATGGGTGCTGGCGCCATGATGGTAACAATGCCTGAAGGGAAGGCACGGTCAAATCTTTAACCCTATGCCTACCAGAAACCGCACCTGGGTGGAAAAGGCTGCAGATTTCTAAATAGAGACAAGTACATATCCAACTGACAAGTGGCGCCACCTAGTGGAGTCCAAAGAAGTGGCCAGCACCAAAATGATGCTCTGGGCGTCTGTATGGTCACCTGATCTGGATCCAATCACCAATGGTTCAATCTAACAGCTATACAATAGTAGGTATCTCAAAAATGAGAAACATCATAGAAAACTTACAACAAAAACAACTAAGGAACCAAACCTAATTCAAAATTATTAAAATATATATCAGACCCATACAGGAGTAATGCTCAATGTATTTTGCCAATCCAGGTTACAGGTCAACAACAAAAAAAACTTTTTTATTTTGTAAGAAATATAAACAAACAATTATTAACGAGAAATTAATCTCATAGATAATAGCCAAGGTTATCATATAGAAAAGGCTTGAAGCTGATGGATTCATTCCAACCCTAATGGATCACTATGTTGATGGCAATAACACACCCAAAACCCATTTCAAAGAAACAGCTGGCAAATCTTATCTCCATCAAAAGAGTTGGCATCATCCAAAATGGAAAGAGAATATACCGTACAGTCAATTCTGCTGGTTACAATGAAATTGTATTAATGTTAAAGACTATGGGCCAGATTCAGGTAGGACAGCTGTTCTTTATTTCGGAGTAACGTAAGTCATTTACGTTACTCCGCTGAAACTTTAGGAGCAAGTACTGTTATTCACATAGCACTTGCTCCTAAAGTTGCGGCGGCGTAGCGAAAATGAGCCGGCGGAATTCAAATTGGGCGGGTAGGGGGCGTGTATTATTTAAACTAGGCGCCATCCCGCGGCGAACGTACTGCGCATGCGTCGACTGTCAATGCGCATGCTCCAAATTCTGTCAGTGAACGTCAATGACGTCAATCCCCATTCACGGACGTTTTACGCAAACGACGCTAACATTTTTAAATTTGACGCGATGACGACGGCCATACTTAACATAGGATACTCCACCTAGGGGGCATGTTTTTCTTTACGCTGCGTATCGCTTAAGGAAACGTCGGAAAGTCACTGCGTCGGGCCCGCGTACGATCGTGAATTTCCGTCTCTCGCTGATTAACATATTCTCTGCGTTAATCAGCGGGAACGCCCTGAGCGCCATTTTTAAAATTGCAGTTCCGATACGACGGCAAAATACAATTACGCCGCTCGTATAGGAACTCCAACCCGTCGTTTCTTGTTTTCTGCTTACAGAAAACAGAAACGCCAGCTCAAAGTGAGAGTTATGCTGGCGTATCACTGATACTCCAGCCCAACTCTACCTGAATCTGGCCCAATGAGGTAAATTAGGCCATCATGTTAACTACAAAATTCCTAGGAAAGGGATATGAACTACAGCACATCCAAAAGGCAGCAGACCAATATGAACAGGGGAATTACTACCAGGGATGAGTCCACATCCACCAAAGATCAATATAGTACCCTCTTTATTACAAGATTCAATGACCAACATTGGGCCATTAGGAAAGCAATTTAAAAACATGAAAAAGATTTGGCTCATGTATAGAGGCATGCTGTTGCCAACATCCCAAAGTCAAATGGAAAGAATGAATACCTCTGAAGAGGTGGGACTTTCTAGGCAACCATAAATAGTGATGACAACTAGGTCATAAAAATATAAATTTATTACAAAATATCACAAGACTATAGAAAATTCATTCACAGTAACATGTTGGTATACAGATCAAATTAGAAACAATAAAACTGCCAAAGATCATCATAGACCCCAGGACAAGGCTAAGGGTATGGATGGTACATAATACAGAAAAACTTTCATAGTCAAGCATAGCATCGCAATATGTGGACAAGAGGGAATCCATGGGGGCTCACAGATCAAAAAGAAGAAAAAAGGAACTAACCTCTTCCCAGATCAGGAGCACCTTGGTAATCCCTGGGGGGGCTGTGGGTGCATCAAGACCAGGGGGGCACAGACCGGATGACGTCTCCCAATGCTTGTGGAACTTCTCCAAGAACCAGGGGGGGCTCCAAAACCATGGGGGGTGGTGGGATGATATTAAAAGATCACCATTTGGGTCAGCAGCCAAAAAGAACCCAAGAAAAACCCAGCTAAGGGGAAATATATGAATAAAAATCACTAAGAGATCATTTGTCAAGCAGAGTAAAGCAGGACAAAAATAGAGCCTAGGGTATACTCACCACTCCTAAGGACCCAATTCTATTAGAGAACGAGCCGATATTGCAGTGGAAAGTCCAACATCAAAATATAGCCAGATACCAAAATAGCCTCCCACTCCAACAGGAGATGGGAGGAAAATGAATGCTGAGATTCCCCCCTGACTTCCTTTTATACTCACCTGGAGAATACTAATTGGCCCCAGGTGTGACTATACCTCCCCTTTCAATGAAGTAAGTGTCCTCAATGAAGGAATCTTAGCACTGATCTCAGTGAGTCAAAACAGATGTGTCAGGTGCGCAATCGCACACCCCCCATTGTGTTACCAGGGGGATTAGACGCTGAAATGGTGCTTGACTCAGCGCCGGACGGTGACGTCAGTGCATCTTTGGCAGTTTTATTGTTTCTAATTTGATCTGTATACCAACATGTTACTGTGAATGAATTTTCTATAGTCTTGTGATATTTTGTAATAAATTTATATTTTTATGACCTAGTTGTCATCACTATTTATGGTTGCCTAGAAAGTCCCACCTCTTCAGAGGTATTCATTCTTTCCATTTGACTTTGGGATGTTGGCAACAGCATGCCTCTATACATGAGCCAAATCTTTTTCATAACCATAGGGTGGACAATACACCCATATACCTCGCCTAGGCTCATGTCTTTTGGCATGGATTCTACTTGATTAACCATAAATTCTTTTTCATACTCTGGTTTATATACTTTCCCAGACTCTATTGGGTATTCCCAGGAGAACAGGTTCCAGAGTCTATGTAAACTGTTGTTACCTGTTTATTTTCTCTTCGGAGAATTAGGAGCTACAGCTTTCTCTTTTTGTTTAATCATTTCCTGTTTTGACTCTTTTTATTTTCTTGTGTCCGTTCACTAGGAGGGTTACCTGTGGAAGAATCCACACATCATGGGGGACCTCAAGGGTGGTGAGTGGGAGGAGCTCATGTCCAAAATTGAAAAAAATTATCAAGGTAAGGAACAACTCACATCTGACCTGGCATCCCTATTTTTCAATCTGACCAAAGTTTTAGAGAAAAAAGCGGCCCTACACTGGCATATACAATCTATGGAAAGATACATCAGTGAGCATATTAATCCAATAGGATTACGCATCCAAATCTTTCCCATTCTGGACACGATCAGTAAAGAACTGAAAAATAATTGGGAGGCCAGGCTGGATGAGTGCTCCAAAAACCTTATGCAGTTATTACAAAATGATTATCGTCAGCAGCTCCAACTATTAGACAAGGAGATTGAAGCTCTCTATACTAAACTTACTCCATTGAAAATTTTAGATGAATACACTAACCTTGAACAGAAATTAAAAGATCATTTGGAATCCTTTAGTAAAAGTATACTAATAAAAAAGGAGAAAAAATACTGGAGGGATAAGAATGCCTTTCGTGAAGGGAGGGCTTATAAATGGGACAATATCAAAAGATTTAGAAATAAGAATCAAAACAATCCAAAAAAAAATCCCAAAGTTGATAGGGATGGGAGAAACAAGGACTACTCCTCCGATACTCCCTCCAATTCCTCCTCCTCTGTGTCCTCTAATACAGGGCGTGGAGCAACAAAAAGAAAAGGAACTTCCTATAAATCCAATGCGGAGGGTGAGGTGAATCAGGCCAACAAAAAGGCTGCCACAGCCTCACAATCTTCGTTGCCACCAACTTCCAATAACCGAAAATCAGGGACATCCCTAAATGAAATAATCAATGGAGATACAAATGATCCTCCATCAAATAGGAATAGACTATTCCCAAAAAAAGAGAGTGGGGCCATTCCCAAAGTACAACGTACAATACTGGACAATTTTTTGGACAAGAGGGGGATGCCGGTGACATCCCCCAATATGACAGCAATAAATACTCCTCCTGTCTCCCTAATAGTGAGTCAGGAGGCGGTCTCAACATTATCAACCTGTCCTCCCACAACCTCACACCCATAGAATATGAAATCCTGTCACTAGGACTTTCCTTTTGTCCCAATAGCTGTATGGATACATTTGATGCTGTGAAGGACATACATTTATTTGCCCGTAGGCTCATTTACAAGAGCCTATATGCGAAACATGTGGATCCCACCCAAGATATAGCCCCTAACCTCAAGGCTGCAGATTTTAAAGCCTTGAGGGACTTAAATCTCCTGCTTCAGGAGAATGCAACATTAGATGGAGCTTGGGATAATGAAACCCTTGAGGAAATGGAAAATGAGGACAATAATACAAATAAAAGTAAAGACGTAATTTGTAGATTTAAACGAAAGTCTAACAAATTCCCCCTTCTCAATCAAAATCCAGCCATTTCCCTCTTTGTCAGACAAACCTCAAAAGAACTTGAGGCTATGAAAAAGGACAATGTCCACAAAAACTTAAATTCTGAGCAACAACTAGCATTGAAAACCCTGAGAAATCTCTCAGATGTTACGATCAAGGCTTCTGACAAAGGGGGAAATGTGGTGTTGATGGATAATAATAATTATGAGAGGATGTGTCTCAAAATCTTGAACAACAAACAATGTTATCGTAAAATTACTTCAGCTCAGGCTGATAGCTTCAGTAAAGATTTCTATGACCTCGTTGACGACTTTTTTCACCGGGGGGTCATAATGAAAGATCTCTGGGATTTTGTACGAATACAACATCCCAGACAACCTACTTTCTATGCCTTGCCGAAGGTCCACAAGAGCATGGTGGACCCTCCAGGGAGACCTATAATCTCCGGCAATGGTTCGATCTCGGAGGGTGTCAGCGAGGTCATTGACCAATACCTAAGACCACACGTCCTCAATTTACCATCTTATACGAAAGACACTATTCATCTTTTACAGATGCTTGAGGACATGACGGTACCAACGGATGCCATTTTGGTTTCCGTGGATGTTGAGACCCTGTACAATAGCATCCCTCACCAGTCTGGATTGGATGCTATTGGGCAGGTTCTAAGGCAACGACCTACAACTGATTGGAAGTTCAACACCTTCATCCTTACTATGTTGGACTTTATTTTACATCACAATACCTTTCTCTTCCAGGGCTCCCACTACCTCCAGGTACAGGGTGTGGCTATGGGGACGTGCTGTGCGCCTACCTATGCCAACCTGTACCTGGGGGAGTGGGAGCGGGATTTCCTCCTGGGAGAGAATGCCTCTATGTGCGCTGCCCATATTTTAATATGGCAGCGCTACATAGATGACATCTTCATTATTTGGGATGGACCGGAAGACGGCCTAACTGAACTTTTGAGACTTATGAATATCAACAAATTCAATTTGTTCTTCACAATGTCTCATAGTTGCTCAGAGATTAGCTTCCTGGACATCAGTATCAGAAAGAACTTAGATGGTAGGATCAATTCGACACTGTTCAGGAAAGAAACGTCCGGCAACACTATATTACATGCCGGCAGTTTTCATCCTGAACCTCTCAAGAGATCAATACCCTTTAGTCAATTCCTCCGAATTAGGAGGAACTGCTCTCTGGAAAACGACTTCCATGAACAGTGTAATGCACTTTCCCGTCGCCTATCTCTGAGGGGATACACAAAAACTTGTCTCCGCAAGGCGTTTAACAAAGTAAAAGCCATAGATAGAAGAAATTTGATCTTCAAGACTAAATCTCAGAAGGTCAGACCTGAAGAGAATAATTCAAGAATCATTCTAGGATTCTCTAATGAACATACGAGAATGAGAAAAATAATAACCAAATTTTGGCCTATACTTACTGAGGATCCCATCCTCAAAAATCTACTTTTGGATAGACCCCAACTTACTTTTAGGCGTGCAGACTCACTGGGGACCATGTTGGTCCAAAGTGAATATAGGGGAAATTCTGCAAAAGATCCTTGCAAGACATATGGAACTTTTCCATGCGGACACTGTGCACAATGTGAGGTCATTGGTAGAAGGACCACATTGGCCCTCCCCAACGGGGAGATTTTTTCACTCAAACACTACGCGAACTGCACCACACGTGGGGTAGTTTACCTCATGCAATGCCAATGTGACTCCTTTTATGTAGGCAAGACTAAACAACCTTTTTATAAAAGAGTGGAAAAACATATGCAGTCCATGCGAATTGGCAACCTGTACTTACCTCTTGGAAGACACGTTGCCAAGAAACATGGATATCATATGCCAAAGGTTAATTTCACGGTCCTGGACAGAATACATATCCCCCTACGTGGGGGGGATTGGAACAAGGTGCTACTCCAGCGTGAGATGCGCTGGATAAGGCGCCTTAGGGCAACATCCTGTCCAGGACTCAATGAAATGGAGAGCTTCAGGCCCTTCCTGGAGGGCTTTAGTTCGGGAAAAACAGATTGAATTTACCCCTTTTCTTACCAACCTATCCCTTTCCCCCTCCTCCTATGCATTCTGTCCTCCGTTTCTCGTGATGTGAATTTTTTCCCCTTTCCTTCCCTTCCCTTCTTTTCCCTCTCCCTGTACGGGCACAGGATTTTTAAGGTGTTAGTGGACATGTACACAAGTAGGATTTCTTGTAAAATTATTGTATGTTAGTACTTCATGATTGTACAGATTTAAATATACTTTGACATGTACAGTATGTTAATTATTTATAGATAATTTCTCCTTTGGTCTATTCATAGCCAAATATAGCATTGCCCTTGTATTATACTTTTTGTGGACCTCCATCGGGGAGACGTGGTGAGCACCACTCCAGGGCGGGTGGCTTGTTGATGCTTATCCTATGGGCTTATAGTGCTCGTGGGCTCTTCTCCTCTCAGGGGATGGCTTCACCATCCACTGCCGGGGGAGAGTAGCACTGAGGTGCTTTGCCCTGGGGCAGATCACGCCCCATGGGTAATTTTTTCTCTCTCCCGGCAGTGGTGATTTTATTCCTTTAGTCTCCTTTTTCCTACCAATTGGTTGGAAAAGTTGTGAGACACCCTGGGGGGGGCCCCCCTATCTCATCACCCTCTATATATAAGAGTTATATCAATTATCCTCATTGGTTGTACTTTTTCTATATAAATTTAATTTAACTTATTCTTTCAGGATTTGTCCCCTTGTCCCATAACAGTGAGGAAGGCTTCCTTTGGTATCCTTTCAGGATACGTCTCCTGCCAACCTGTAGATATGTCTCTGGATGGCGGAGGTTTTGATCGATAGCCTGCCTCTTTTGTGCAGACACCCACGTCTTCCTTCACAGGAGATATGATGTGGCTATTGGACGCCATGGTTGCGCTGTCACTGACGCGCTTGAGGGACGACACCGGATGCTAACTTGGGTTTGCTCATGTCACATGACTGACGGCGCCCTGATTGGTTGCGCCGCAGTCATGTGACGCGCTGGGACGCTGGCGTCGACTTGGTGCGGCGCGCCGGATGTGACGCGCGATGTTTTTGATTCGCCGCGCTTTAGTCACGTGGGGCGCCGTGCACTGACGTCACCGTCTGGCGCTGAGTCAAGCACCATTTCAGCGTCTAATCCCCCTGGTAACACAATGGGGGGTGTGCGATTGCACACCTGACACATCTGTTTTGACTCACTGAGATCAGTGCTAAGATTCCTTCATTGAGGACACTTACTTCATTGAAAGGGGAGGTATAGTCACACCTGGGGCCAATTAGTATTCTCCAGGTGAGTATAAAAGGAAGTCTGGGGGGAATCTCAGCATTCATTTTCCTCCCATCTCCTGTTGGAGTGGGAGGCTATTTTGGTATCTGGCTATATTTTGATGTTGGACTTTCCACTGCAATATCGGCTCGTTCTCTAATAGAATTGGGTCCTTAGGAGTGGTGAGTATACCCTAGGCTCTATTTTTGTCCTGCTTTACTCTGCTTGACAAATGATCTCTTAGTGATTTTTATTCATATATTTCCCCTTTTTTTTCTTTTTTCGTTTTTCTTGGGTTCTTTTTGGCTGCTGACCCAAATGGTGATCTTTTAATATCATCCCACCACCCCCCATGGTTTTGGAGCCCCCCCTGGTTCTTGGAGAAGTTCCACAAGCATTGGGAGACGTCATCCGGTCTGTGCCCCCCTGGTCTTGATGCACCCACAGCCCACCCAGGGATTACCAAGGTGCTCCTGATCTGGGAAGAGGTTAGTTCCTTTTTTCTTCTTTTTGATCTGTGAGCCCCCATGGATTCCCTCTTGTCCACATATTGCGATGCTATGCTTGACTATGAAAGTTTTTCTGTATTATGTATTTTTTCATCTTTTCAGAAAAAACCTTACTGCCTACCTTCCCTGAAGAAGAATGTAGAAGTAACATTCGAAACGCGTCGGAAACGACCATCCATACCCTTAGCCTTGTCCTGGGGTCTATGATGATCTTTGGCAGTTTTATTGTTTCTAATTTGATCTGTATATCAACATGTTACTGTGAATGAATTTTCTATAGTCTTGTGATATTTTGTAATAAATTTATATTTTTATGACCTAGTTGTCATCACTATTTATGGTTGCCTAGAAAGTCCCACCTCTTCAGAGGTATTCATTCTTTGCAATTTAAAAACATTGGCCCATCCTGGGACAAGACAAAGCACTGGGGAGAGTACTCCTAAGTAAACCCCAGGTTGTTTTTCGACGTGCTACTAATGTCAAAAGTTTTTTTGCATCTAGTTGTCTAAATATTCCTCAATTCTTCAATATTATAGGATGCTATACGTGTAAAAGTACCAAATTTAAAGCCTGTAGGTTCATCTCACATGGTCAAAAATCATTTTGTAACAAAGAAAGATGTACTTTTCACATTAAACAGTTCATTTGTTGTAGTACCCAGTTTGTTATATATGGACTGAAGTGTTCATGTGGGTTTCTCTATGTGGGCAGGACGGTGCATGCCATGCGGACACGTTTTGGCGAACACCGTAGGCGCATAGCTTTTTTATTAATAATCAAAAATAAATAAAAATATTGACAAAGTTGCAGGCAGAGCCATCTGTTAACATCAGACAAAGCAATAAGTCAAAAAACACATTACATGTTGAAGATAAGAAGGAGCAGATGTATCTCATTAAGTTATTGCGGAAGTTCCAAACTCCTGAGGAAGGAGGGAACCTACCAGCCCCAGCACCCCTCAAAGGATCTAGCTGTGCTGGGCAGGTGGGGCCCATCTCCCCCCAACGGAGTACAGTCATGATTACAAAAATCTGCTACAGGCAGGAGGAACCATGAGAGAGATAGATATATAATACATTGAAAAGATAAATGAAAAAGAACAACTGTGCTCAAATTGTAATAACTCATTAAACTGCTTTGTTAAGGCATTTGAGTGAACTATTATTGGTGGACAAAGTACATACATTTGGATGTCCAAAGAACAGGAGATATCAGGCAAAAAAAGCCAAGAGGTGTTCCAACTGCTAATGGTAGATGAAATAGTCTGTCTTTTACACAGTGGAGCAAAATAGAAAATGTGTCCCAGAGGGGAATACCTGCAATCGTACCTATATGTAAGCAGTTAGAAGAAGTGGAAAAGAAAGAGAAAGAAAAAGAAAGAGAGAAGAAGAAAGAAAAACAAGAAAAAAAACAAGCTTAATATTAGACGGTGTGGAACTCGCTCATCTACACAAACCCGAGTCGGCAAGGCATGGCAGAAGTCTGAGACAAGTATCTGGTCCATGGTTCCCAGGTGGCTTCATGTTTGTCAGCAGTATCCAATAGGATGCTAACTGTTTTCTCCTGGGCCATGATCCATGATATCTTCCTTTTGACCAAGAGAAAAGACACCGTGGGTTGCTTCCAAGTGCGAGCAATCGTCAGCTTGGTCCCAAGGAAAACAAACATGATCAGGCGTTGGGCTAGCTTAGGAACCTTGGGGATAGGAAAGTTTAGGAGGGCGTAATGAGGAGACTGTTGGGCCGGAAAGCCAGTCATTTTCCTAATGATGTGGAATATTTTATTCCATAGGCCCCTGATCCTGGGGCAATCCCACCAAACATGAAGTGTCGACCCAATATGTCCGCAATTACGGAAACACAGAGGAGAGGCGTTCGGATAAATTTTGGCAATTTTCAGAGGAACCATATACCACCTCATTAGGACTTTCAAATTTGCCTCAATTAAAGCTATGTTTAGAATGCCCTTAGAAGCTGCAGTCGAAGTCCTGTGCCATTCCTCAATGCTCCAAGTATGTTGCAGGTCCCTTTCCTATTCTCTCATATAGAGTGTTTTGGTGTCGGCCCTAGCAAGTGAATGGTAAATCACTGATATTCCCCCCCTCTACTCCATAACTTGACCGCACCAAATTTCGTATCGAGAGTGGGGGCGTTGTGGAAGACCGCAAGGACCGGATAAAATGACCGATTTGGTGGTATCTAAACCTTTCCGATGTAGGCATGTCGAGTCTGCTAGTACAGTGGGCCAGAGTGAGAGGCCCCGCTGGGTTGACAAAGTGTCCTATCCTATACAGTCCTTTATCCAACCACCATTGGAAAGCTGTAATGTCTAAACCAGGAGGGAACAAGGTGTTTCGAAAAATATGCGACAGTGGGTGCCAATGCGAGATTAGGAGTGGACTCGTTTTGAGAGAATCCCATAGTGCTTGGGAATGGGAAAGCGTGGGATGCCATAATAGCAGGTCTGGATTTAGCAGGACACCAGAGAATATAGTCCAGGGTGTATTGGGGAATAGCTTGTCTCCCCATATGTACCCAATCAGGGTGAGCTATTTTAGAATATATAGTGGAGAGTTGAGATAGCTGTGCTGCCAAATGATACCAGAGGAGGTTAGGTAAGACCACCCATCCCTGGTCTCAAGTCCTATACAAGGTCCCTTTGGCTATTCTGCGCCCCTTTGTTCCCCATATAAATGTTATAATTCTAGATTGGAAATTCCTAAAGTGGTCCTTGGGGACAGGGATAGGCAGCGATCTAAATAGATAGAGGATGCGTGGCAGAAGGGTCATTTTAACTGAATTCACTCTTCCAAGCCAGGAAAGGCCTTATTTATCCCAATACAAGAGATCTTCCTCCAGTTTGCGAAAGATAGGGGGGAAATTTGCGGTATATAATTTGTCTATAGATGCTGTGAGATTAACTCCCAGCAGGGCCGCCATCAGGGGGGTACAGGCAGTACACCTGTAAGGGGCCTGGAGGTCCCCAGGGGCCCAGAGGCCACCAGGGCCCCAGATGGCAACCCCCTCTTTTTTTATTTATTTGTTTATAAAAAATATATTTTTTTATAAAAAAATATATTTGTAATATATTTTTCTTTTATTTTTTTATTAAAGGGCCAATTTTTTTTCTTTTATTTTTTTTAGAGGTCCGGAGGTCCACAGGGCCCCACATGGCAACCTCCCTTTTTTTATTTATTTTTTATAAAAAATATATATATTTTTTAATATATTTTTATTTTTATTTTTTTATTAAAGGGCCTTTTTTTAGAGGTTTGGAGGTCCCCAGGGGCCCTGAGGCCCCCAGGGCCCTGTATGGCAACCCACTTTTTTTTTAATATATATTTTTTAATATATATTTTTTTTTTTTTTTTTTATTAAAGGGCCTTTTTTTAGGGGTCTGGAGGTCCCCAGGGGCCCGGAGATCCCCAGGGCCCCAGATGACAACCCCCCCTTTTTTTATAAAAAAAAAATATTTTTATATATTTTTTTATTTCTTCTATTTTTATAATATATTTTTATATTTTATATATATATAATTATTATTATTACTTTTTTTACTTTTTTTATAAATGTTTTTTTTTTATATTATTATTTTATATATATATATATATATATATATATATATATATATATGTATTATTAAAGGGCTCAGAGGTCCCCAGGGCCCCATGTGTCAAACCCCCTTCTTTATATTTTTTTATTTATTTCTGTTTATATATTTTTTTTATTAAAGGTCCCAGAGGTCCCGGATGGAAAGCCCCCTTTTTTTGTAATTTCCTTTTATAAAAAAAAAATGAGGTCCCCAGGGCCCCAGATAGCAACCACCCTTTTAATATATATATATATATATATATATATATATATATATATATATATATATGTATATATTATATATACATATATATATATATATATATATATATATATATATATATATATTTTTTTTTTTTTCTCTCTCTTTTTATTTTTATTAAAGGGCACAGAGGTCCCCAGGGCCCCGGATGGCTAACACCCCTTTTTTATACATATACTATCCTTTATTTCTTTATTTCTTCTTTTTGTAAAGGGCCCCCCCACTTCTCATTTTGCGGCAGCAGCCAATCCCCCCCGCTTCTCAATTTCATGCGGCAGCACCCCCCCGGTTCTCTGCTCCAGGGGGCCCATGCCTGAAGCTGTGTAAGGGACCCCAAAATTCCTGATGGCGGCCCTGACTCCCAGGTAGGGGATCGATGTGTCATTCCAGCAGAACCGAAAGTTTTCTTTAAGCTGCGCTACCAGCGTTGCAGGTAATTTAACATTAAAGCGGATAGCCCATTAAAAAAGTATATTAAAAGCCAGCAGCTACAGATACTGCAGCTGCTGACTTTCAATATTAGGACACTTACCTGTCCTGGAGTCCAGCGGCGTCCGCAGCAGAGGACGAGCGGGCGCTCGTCTCTCTGCTGCTTCCCGCCATCCATGGTGAGGGAACCAGGAAGTGAAGCACTCCGGCTTCACTGCCCGGTTCCCTTAGGCACATGCGCGAGTCGCGCTGCGCCTGCCGATTGGCTCCCGCTGTGTGCTGGGAGCCGAGAGTTTCCAGCACACAACGGGGGGGCGACGGGATATGGCAAAAAAAAACGACTTTTGCCCGAGACTGCGGGCCGGAAGTGGGTGCAAATACCTCACTTTAGGGTGGAGATCCGCTTTAAGTGCCAGGGATTTTGAATAGTTAACCTTGAGACCAGTAACACTGCCAAAGTCATCAAGAACCCTGCAGATATTTGGCAATGAAGTAAGGGGTGAGGTGACAAAAAGCAATACATTGTCCGCAAAGAGAGCGCATTTGTGGGTCCGTGGCCCGCACCGTACGCCATGTATATCCGGGTTGTCACTGATAGCGATAGCTAGGGTTTCAATAACCATGGCAAAGATCAAAGGGGATAAGGGACAGCCCTGTCTTGTGCCGTTTAGAATTGGGAAAGATGTCGAGTAATAGCCCTGCATTTTGATTTTTGCCTCCGGGTTGGAGTAGAGTGCTCTAATTGTGTTCAGGAAGGAATTGCCAAAACCCCCTTTCTGTAGGATCGGGAACAGGAAAGACCATGAGACGGAGTCAAATACTTTCATGAGGTCCAGAGAAAGCAAGAATCCCTCCTGTGGGGGTCCCCTATCCCATCTAGAGCCCAGCAAAGAAACTATGTCAATTGCCCTTCTGATCTGATCAGGTTCCTGTCTGCAAAATGGATATTTAAAGTGAGTTCTGTGGAGTTTCCCAGAACGAAACAAGCTGGATCTATCATCTGGGATCTTTAAAGCCGCATGGATTGAATGCAGACATAGATCTTAACTGTTTTTTGGCGAACCCATAACCAGCCCAATTGATGAATCTCAGTTCCAACATTCACAGCCCTATACCTAGTAGCAATGGAAGTACAATTGTGGAACACTAGGCCTAGAATTCTACATTATATAGTGCTATCCATGGGATTTTTATTCCCTCTCTTCTCTTCAAATGACCCCCCTGCTATATAGGGTTATCCATTCTCTATATGATCAAGCTGGTAAGATGGCTCAGCAGGCTAATGCTCTGTTGCAGCAATCTGTGATCACCTGAGCCCTCAGGGTCACAGGTTCGATCCCGGCGGGGTCCACTCAGCCTTCAATCCTTCCGAGGTCGGTAAAATGAGTACCATTGATTTGGGTAATAGTGACTATGTTACTATATAAGCGCCTCGAGACCCGATGAGCTACAGCTTCGGCTGTGGCTTCAGAAGCTTGCCTGGCAAGAAGCTCGCCTGGCTTCATAGCTTGCCTGGCAAGTTAGGGTAAGACAGCGCTATATAAGACTTGCATTATTATTATTATTATTATATGGACACCCCAGACACCATAGAGAACAGATCCACAGAACTCACTTTAAATATCCATTTTGTTATGGGGACACCTATCTTTGTTCTCCTCAACTAATTTAGTTAATGATTTCTACTAGCTTCAATATTGGAAAGATGTATACATACACCATTGGCACAGACATGCCAACATAGGGTATGCCTAGATAGAGCATTAAATTTTCACTTCTGTGAGGCCTTGTACAAAGGTTGTAATTTATCCGGTCGGAAACATCCGACGGATATTTCCCAGCGGACAAGGCAAATTTGATGAGCGTACACACCATCGGACAGAAATCCCAGCGGACCAGAACGCGGGCACGTAAACCACGTACGACGTCACTATAAAGGGGAATGCCAAAGCCTACGGTACCGCCCTCTGTTCCACTTTTGCTAGTTCCGTGTTAGTGAAGGTTTGGTTAGAGCTGATTCGTGCTTTTCAGTCTCCGCGCTTAACAGGTCGTATTTTCCGGTTCAGTGTGTGCTTGTGGGCTTGTATTTGTCCTTCAGTGTCGCCGTGCGCGGCGTTTCTGCTTTGCAGTGCCGTCCTGTACGGTCGTATCTGTTTGACGTGCAATCTTTGCAGGTATTGCTGGATTTGGGGGTGCTTTCTGTTTGAGTGTGTTCTTGACTGACCAGCCGGCCGGTTTGAAGCCATGATGGAGCAGCAACGCAACTTTTCACGAGTTTGTGCTGTTTATGGGTTTTGTTCTGGAGTCTGTGTGCATTCCAGTGATTTGGACAGGAACAGTAGAAGGAGGCGTTCCTGGGCCAAGAATTGGTTGTGCCAGCGTAACCGATTCTCTCATATGTCTCTGCTTAGGGAGAGCTGGGAGAATAATCCTGATGACTTCAGGAACTTTCTCCGTATGGCGGACCCCGTTTTCCACCGTCTGCTGGATCTCCTGTCCCCCTAAATCATGAGGCAGGACACTGTGATGCGCCAAGCCATTCCGGCTGAGCAGAGGCTTATTGCCACGTTGCGGTACCTGGCGACTGGGAGGAGCCTGCAGGACCTCAAGTTCTCAACAGGCATCTCTCCCCAGGCGCTTGGGGTCATCATACCGGAAACGTGTTCTGCCATCATACAAGTGATGCAGGAGGAGTTTATTACGGTAAGTTTCCTCCTTTAACATCACAATCTGTGTCTTTAATAATGTATGCCAATTTTAGAAACTTTTTTTGTTGGTTTTCCTAATTGCCATGATTGTAATATGCTGTGTGCAGAATGATCCCTTTTCTCCCCATGCATGTTGTTAAGCTTTCCAGGTTAATTTTGTTTGGCCTACCTGCATATTTTTACCTTCATCACTACTAACCTATCCAGCATCATCTCCTAGAGACAAACACACTTTTTTTTTTGGTCCTGCTCCATTGTAGTTCAACTCCCCCCCCCTAAAAAAGTTTATTGCCCCATCAGCGTGATGTGTAGTCTGATAATAATTGGCTCTGGATTTGTTGCCCTAAATACTCACTACACACTAATATTTAGAAATGTTAATACTGTGATGTTGCAGAATGATGTTTTTTTACTAGTGTTTGCAATGTTTTTTTATGTGCCAAAGTACTAATTTTGAATTTTTGTTTTGTCCCCACAGTTTCCCTCCACGCCACAGGAATGGCAGACTGTGGCTGCCCACTTTGCCCAGCGGTGTGATTTTCCTACCTGCGGAGGGGCAATTGATGGGAAGCACGTCCGCATAGTGCCGCCACCTCTTTCGGGGTCGTACTATTATAACTACAAAGGTTTTCATAGTATCGTGTTGATGGCGGTGGTGTCGGCAGACTACGAATTTTTGTATGTGGACGTGGGGAAGAATGGCCGGCTGTCTGATGGGGGAGTGTTCGCGCGGACCGAATTTTACAGGCTTCTACAAACTGGTGGTCTTGAACTGCCACCGGATGAAGACAATGTGGAAGGACTTCCGTTTGTTTTTTTAGCGGACGAGGCTTCCGGGCTTTTCCCCAGAGGACCCTCACCCCGGAGAGGAGGGTCTTCAATTTCCGGCTGGCCAGGGCCCGGAGGGTAGTCGAGAATGCCTTTGGGATACTCGCCAGCCGGTTCCGCCTGTTCCAGACAGCGATACATCTGGCGGAATATACATTTAACTCTGTTATTTTGGCCTGCTGCATATTGCATAATTTTTTACGCAGGCATTCCCAGACATACCTACCCAACATCGGTGCTGAGGCAGGACTACCCTCAGATACCCTTCCTGGGCTGGACACTGGTCGCGCTGGCTCGGTCACCGAATCTGCTCGTGAGGTACGCGACAAATATGTTGAGTACTTTATGGGTCGGGGGGCCATAGCTATGCCAGATTAATATTTCTTTCTAATTCGGCCCCCAAAAGAAATAAATATTACAAAGAACTAATAAATAATTTGACAATTGGACTTTATTCAGTTGTTTGTCATTATTGCTTTTTCTCTTTTGATCTGTTTTCCAGGTTCTGAAACTAGTGCACTTCTTGTGCACAATTTACTTAGCAGGTTTTAGTAAATACACACAATTGCACATTCTAGTCACTCTTCTACAAACTGGGTATTGAGCCTACAAATAAGAAGCCACTGCTTTTTGTGTTTTTTTTTGTTGAAAAAATTTTTTTTTTATTTGGTGTTTTTCCAAAAAATCTTTAGGCTTTTCGTACAAAAATGTGTTTAGAAAGGATTTTTGTCTTCAACAAAATTTTTTGGGTTTTGACAAACATATGTAACAATGGAACTTACAAAGTTCAACCTTTTATTTAGCATACCAAACACAGACGACATGGTCTAATGTCACCCCGGAATCCGCCAAAATTTGAGGATGCACACATGCTGTGTGTGTGATGTGCCAAATGGTGTATTCTCGCCTGAGATCCCATGCCAAATGTTCACATGTGCTATCTGCCATCATGGGTGATCAATGTATGTGGTTTGTGGGTGCAACCCCTTTCTCTCACCTACTTGATAAGCGAGGAAGGGGTTGCACCCACAAAGCACAGACAATCGATGTACTGTGATGGCAGATATCACATGAGAACACACACTGGGGTTTATTTACTAAACAGTGCAAACTCAGGCTTATTTCTGCATATAATTGCAAATTGAGCTTATTCAATTCAGCTTTTGCATCTAAACATGGAAGCTGATTGGTTTATATGCCAAGTGAGGCTGCTTTTGCACGTTATAGCTTTAATAAATAAACCCAAGTGTGTGTGTGTGCATCCTCAAACTTTGGCATATTTTAATGTAAAAATATACAACATCTTTGAGAGTGGGGTGGTTGGGGGTGAGGGCAGGGGGGTGGGCCAGGGGGGGGGGGCAGATGGGGGGGATAGTCTTCTATATACGTCCCAAAATATCTAGCATGTTTTTGAAGTTTTGGTCCATCACCACCATCCTTCCCCTCATATTGGCCAGCTCCGTGCTGCACTCCATTATCTGCTGTATTAGGATGTGTGCACTTGCACGAGAAAAATAGGAGCAACAGATGTGCTAATCCCATCTTCATCCCCTAAAAATAAAATAAAAATAAAAAAACATTGTAAGAAAGTAAGGTGCAGGCCTATCTACATCTCTTTTTCCCTGCAAAGCTGGGGTGTCACTGACCTGTTGTACTGAGAAGTTCAACATCTTCTACAACTTCTCCTTCTTCTTCAACTTCTCCTTCCTCCACCAATCCGCCTAATTCCACCAATCCGCCTAATTCCACCAATCCGCCTAATTCCACCAATCCGCCTTCCTCCACCAATCCGCCTTCCTCCACCAATCCGCCTTCCTCCTCTCCTTCTTCCTCCTCTCCTTCTTCATCATCCTCCTCCTCCACATTTTTTTTGGCTGTTTTGGAAACAGTGTGGGCCTCCCTGACTCCTCATAGCGCTGTCCTCTTCTTTCCCCTAAAAACCAACAAAAAAAAGGAAACTCATCAGCAACCAGATATTTTTGGAGGGCCTAATGTGCAAACATTGCTTAGAAGTGGCGTTACAATTGTAGTTTTGGGCTTATTCCAGCAAAAAGCATATTTTTTTGGTGGTAGATGACGTGTCCCAAGCTGTGATATAATGAGCCTTTTTGGTGAAGTGACACACATGGCTGGCCTCCTGAATAAGTAGTTTTTGGAGTCCCTTCACCAAAAGTACAAATTAGTATTTTATGGGGGGAGACACAGGTTCTCAAAATTGCAGTGTGAAAACAGCTGCTTATTAGGTTATCTCATCAATGTGTGAATGAATGAATCCTGTTTGCCTTTTAAAATCAACTTTGTTTGCACAAACAAATCATATTTTCCTCATTGTTTCTCTAAACGATGTTTTTCGCCAAATAGCCACGTCCAGGTGTGATGTTCCCGGACCCGCGGATTTTGGAGAAACTAGGTGATGGAACGATGTTGCCTACGATCGTGGCAAGTCATCGGATTTATTAGACAAACATTACTAAGTTTACAATGCAGGGGTTCAAAAATACAAGCAGGCCAACGAGGCACATGGCGAAATAGACATGGCAAAACATTTGAAAAAACAATAGGCACTCCAAAGACATTTTAAAGTACTTACTTTTTTCTATGATTTTCAGGATTTTGCGATACTGCTTTGGCTCGCGCAGTTTTAAATCGGACCAGCATTTCCGGAGCTGCTCTTTTGACCTGGTGACCCCAAAAATCTCAAAAAGTTTTGTCGCCGCCTTATCCATAATTTTGGACTTCCTCCGGTTAGGGGTGCTGTATGGCCCATGCTCACCATCATAGTCCTTCCGTCGCAGTATGGACACCATCTCCACCATCTCTTGTAGAGACATGTTTGTGGCCTTGTATCGTTTTGGCCTGGATCTTGACGTTTCGGCCTCTGTCCCTTCCAGATCCCGATCAGAGGCTAATGTGCGCTCGTGTGACATCGCCATATTTTCCAATCTACATTGCATAGGGGCATGGAAAACAGGAATTGGTACGTCATGGGCGAAGACGAGGGCGGCGCTTCTTGATTGCGTGGGAATATAATGGAAACGACGTGATTACGTAGGTTACGCAGAGATTACTCAAGCGGAAACGAGGAGAGAGAGAGACAAAGGTAAATGAAAACATCGGATCAGAGGCCTAGAATTTGAACAGCCATGGGGGGATGGGGCTTTTCAATGTTGTTTGCACCCTTTTAGTGCTACTGGTATTTAGGCATTTTGGGGCACACCATAAAATTTAGAGAGCCAAGTGCTTGTACACATCACTTCATCAAGATATATGTAGAGAATGCTCTATCCTCTTTATTTGGATTTTAGAGTATGCAGTCAGATCATGCAAGTATTGTTGTGTGTTGGTTGTACAGAGATAAGTAGTTAGTGTTTTCTGCCATCAATGCTGAGGGGCATGATAGCTACCCACAGGGCCGCCATCAGGGGGGTACAGGCATTACACCTGTATAAGGGGCCCGGGGGTCCCCAGGGGCCCGGATGGGAACCACCCAAAAAAAAAATATATTACTAAATATTGTATTTTTTAGTAATTTTTTTAGAGGTCCGGAGGTCCCCCGGGCCCCGGATTGCTACCCCCTTTTTTTACATATATTTTCCTTTATTGCTTATTTTTGTAAAGGGCCCCCCCGCTTCTCAATTTGCGGCAGCAAACCCCCCCCCCCCGCTTCTCTATTTCATCATGCGGGAGCACCCCCCACCAGTTCACTGCTCCAGGGGGCCCATGCCTGAAGCTGTGTAAGAGGCCCCAAAATTCATGATGGCGGCCCTGGCTAAACATGAACTAGTGCCTTGATGAGTACTAGCATTAATATTCATGGTGGATGTGTTCTTATCTACATGCTACATGCTACAACTTCAACAAATGGCTCTGCATGACACCTTTTTTGGGGGCTACAACAATGCGGCAGAGCTGGCCAGCTATGTAGCAGCAGAAGACACTGTGTTTGTATACTGTAGTTGCTCTAAAATGAATGAATGTGCACATATTTTGAGAATCTCAAAGCTGAGCCTTTTTTAAGTTGTGCTTTGTGTTTGTTTGTCTTTTTCGATTATAGATATTACTATTGAAAGAATTTTTAGGAGGTGAAAGCTGGTCAAGATGGATTTGCTGAAAGGGAAGGAGGCAACAATGCAGCTTATAACCCGCTATCGGGATATGCCCCTTCTTTGGGACACCAAGCACCCAGAATATTTAGATACCCAGAAGAGAGCGGCAGCACTTGATGAGATTGCTACATACCTGCACACTTGGGTGCCAAGTTGCACAGGCGACATGGTGAAGGATAAATTTAGTAACCTCAGGAGAAGCTACAGAAATGTGTATAAAAAACGAAAATATCAGAAATCAGGATCAGCAGCAGCTAAGAAAAAGGAACCCAAGCTCTGGTACTACAAAGAGCTCAGTTTTTTGAACGATGAACTGGATGGCAGGCCTTCAGATTCAACACTACCTTCCAGCCTTCCTCCCAGCGGAACCTCCCCGGATCCCAGGAGCCCTGCAGAATCTGAAGCGGGGCTGGCTGACATGGAGCCAGATCTGGCCATCTTCGATGAGGTATAGTATTTTCCAACATATTTTGGTGCTGCTATTTATTTTGAATTAGTGAGTTGATCTGGTAAACAAAAAAAAAACCTTGGGAAGAGAAACCAAAGTTGTGGGCCTACAAATAGGTGTCAGGGATGCCAAATGCAGGCGTCAGAAGGACAGTCTGTTTAATTCAAATTAATACTAACTAAAACAGTCTAGAGAAAGAAAATGTGTGTGATTGATTGTGCAAAATATTACAACATGTACCTTTTTTATACACAGGAAGAAGAGACCAGCCAGGAGGTGGCAGCTCCTGCGGCCCATGTCAGCCAGGCAGAAGGGGGGAGTGGCAGCCAGGAGGAGGCGGGGCCAAGTGAGGTGCAGCAGGTCCCCAGGCCCAGGCTGAGCACCATCAGCCAAGTTCCTCCCCTCCAGATGAGGCCACCAGCTGCAAGGAGGCGCAGGAGTGTGGTGCACGACGAAAGCCTGGAGGTTATACGGGAGGCTGCAGAAATCATGAGGGCCCCCCTCAACCCAACAGAATGCTATAGTGCATTTGTGGCCAATGAGCTCAACCAAGGGGGGGAGGAGCAAAAAAGCCTGGCCAAGGACCTGATTAATCAGGTCCTGGCCAAGATGAAAAGGGACAAGCTGAGCAGGGACACTGTGCTGTGTGACCCGGCCTGGCCTGCTCCCCATCATCATCATCCTCCTCCTGCTGCCACATCACCCCCACCTGCAAGGGTCCGTGGACAGACCTGTGGAAGTTTCGCTGGAAGGAATCTGGAAAGAAGTCGAGAAGATCATTCCCTGCCAAAAAACTGAGCTCGTTGGAGTAGCACAGCTTGGGTTACTTTGTTCATGTGCTGCTGATTCTGATTTTTGATATTGACTCCTGAGGTTACTAAATTTATCCTTCATCATGTTGTAATTCCCAAGTATGCATGTATGTTGCAATCTCATCAAGTGCTGCCGTTCTGGTGATTTATAATTTCTTTTTTGGCTGGAAATAAATGGCTTTTGTAGTTACTTTCAAACCTTGTCTAATGTGTTTTATACTGTGGTGAGTAAGCATCAGACATTTGTAAAATAAAATGTGGCATTTGCGAAGGACACAAACTTATTGGGGGGGGGGGGGACCTTTTGTGGTTGAACTTGGTAAACCCAAAAGAAGCCTAGAAATTTTTCAAACCCCCCCCCCCCCCCCCCCCCAAAAAAAAGGAAAAAAATAAAGGATGAAACAACAAAATGACATAAGTTGGGAAAATAAAAGGGAATTTTAACAAAAAACAAACAAACATGATGAAACAACAAAAATAACATAATTTGGAAATATTCCTAAACCGTAAAATACAACTAAAAAAAAAAGCACACCAAAAAAATAAATATGATACCCTCAACATTAAGTTAAAATAGACATAATAAAAATGTGGAGAACGGAAACAAATGTGGGGACATCTGGCTAGCAAACAGTGTCAAATAGAAAAAACACTAACGAAAATGCAAGCTTTCAGTATGTGACATCGGGACAAAATTGCATCAGCAAGAGAACGGGTTTCGTCTAGCAAGAGAACAAAGAACAAAAAAACGCTAGAAACGGGACACTATATAGAGAGTTTAGGTGACGAATGTGCCAGGTCCCAAACAAACGCGAGTTTTACCTGAACAAGTGCTCCCGTCCCATCGTTTTGACTGAGCATGCGCGGGTTTTTGGTCCGATGCTTTTGTGTACTCACGAGCGGACATATCCGACGGACATGTGTCCGGCAGAAATATTTCAAAGCATGCTTTGGAATTTGTCCGCAGGAGAAATCCGGCCAAAACGGTCCGTTTGCCTATACAGACGAGCGGATTTTTCGGATGAAATGGTCCGTCGGACCAGTTTCAGCGGATTTATTCCCTCGTGTGTACAAGGCCTTACACTACCTATAGATTAGTCCTTTTAAGAGGACATTTCTCTATATTAAATCAATCACCTACACACTTGCTTTCACGTATGAATTACATTATTCACTACTGCTTCACCCTCACAATTATCATATTACACTATGTTCTTTATGACCTTTTATGTTTATACATTTGTATTATTAGTAGACATGTTATAATGTCAAAAGTATGTGTATTATACAGAATAGCTAGTATTCTATATGTAATCTCTTTGAATAATTTCAATATCCGATCATACTTCCCAGAGGCGTAACTAGAAACTTCGGGGCCCCGGTGCAAGAAATCGTGAAGGCCCCCCCCCCCCGAAAAGCATGATTTTGATACATTATTTTTTTGCAATGTATAACTAAGTAGTGGAAGTGCTAGTGTTGATGGGGGGGGGGGGGTGATAGCGGTTGTATTTGAGGGGGGGTGGCTGCGGTGGTGCCATCCTCTCTCACCACCACCTGTGCCTCTTACTGATCCCATCCCCTCACCACTGATCTCATCCCTATCCCCCTATCACCTCTGTTGCAGAAGGAATGAGGGGGATAGGGATGAGATCAGTGGTGGGGGGATGGGATCAGTAAGGAGGCACAGGTGGTGGTGGGAGAGGATGGCACCACCACTGCCACCAGCCTCAAGTACCACCACGGCCACCCACCCTCAAATACCACCGCTACATCCCTCTTTAAGTACCACTGCTGCCACCACCCCTCAAGTATTACCGCTACCACCCCCATCAAGTACCAGCGGTGGTACTTGTGGGAGGTGGCAGTGGTCCTCTCCCATCACCACATGTGCCTCTTACTGAACCTATCCCCTACCACTGATCTCATCCCTATCCTCCCCATCACCTATGTTGTAGAAGTAATGGGGGGATAGGGATAAGATCAGTGGTGGGGGATGGGATCAGTAAGAGGCACGGGTGGTGGAGGATGGTATCAACTGCTGAGCTGAGCTCTGTCACTCTTGATTGACTTACTGTCAGTCAATTGATATCCTTTGATCTGTTCTGTGGCCTGGGTCTGACTGAGTCACTGTGTGCCTTCTCCCCCCAGGATGCCTTGCCTCATGCCTGGGTAGACACCGGGTAGGTACCCCACGCACGCTGCCGCAGAGGGGAAAGCTCCTCGGCGTCTTCTCTCATTTGCTGCAGAGTCTGCCCCGCTCCCTACATCTGTGTCCCTGGATAGGCGGAGACGGTCCACAATCTCAATCAGTGAGTGCTGCCTCAACCTTTGCATTGTTTTTCTCTTACCTCCACGGCAAAAGCACAACCCGCTCAGCCGCTGAACGAACAGCGCGCAGTGCGCACCGCATCATCAGCCGCTGCCAACATAACACACTGTGTGACTGCAGTCAGGGGCCCCCCGGACTTGGCGGAATTACAGGGCCAGTCGCAAATGCGACTGTTGTGACCATGAAAATTCCACCACACCCCTCTTTAAAGAGGGGGTTCACCCTTAAAACTACTCTGTGTGATCCCATCCAGCATATTGGCGTCAGCGCCAGTATGCTGTTTTTTTTTTTTTTTTTTAATCTTCGTACTTACGGTTTAATTGATCATTTTATTTTGTGCCTACCGCAGGTGAATGGCGCGTCTATTCAGCGTCACGGCTTGTAAAAATAGCCGACTAGCACTCGGGTATTCCCAGCGCCTGCGCACAGACCTAGGAGCTGACTGCGCAGGTGCCGTATATATCCGAGTCCAATGGCTATGGCGCTTCACGACCTCCGAAAAAAGCCGAAATAGGACTCGGATATATATACGGCGCCTGCGCAGTCAGCTCCTAGGTCTGTGCGCGGCCGCCGTATAGCGCCGGGAATACCCGAGTGCTAGTCGGCTATTTTCGGAAGCCGTGACGCTCCATAGACGTGCCATTCACCTGCGGTAGGCACAATATAAAATGGTCAATTAAACTGTAAGTACAAAGATTAAAAAAAAATAAAAAAAAACTGCATACTGACGCTGACCCCACAGAATACTTTTAAGGGTGAACCCCCGCTTTAAGTACCACTGCTGCCACCCCCCCCCCTCAAGTATTACTGCTACCACCCCCCCCATCAAGTACCAGCGGTGGTACTTGTGGGAGGTGGCAGTGGTCCTCTCCCACCACCACCTGTGCCTCTAACTGATCCTATCCCCTACCACTGATCTCATCCCTATCCCCCCTATCACCTCTGTTGTAGAAGTAATGGGGGGGATAGGGATGAGATCAGTGGTGGGGGATGGGATCAGTAAGAGGCACGGGTGGTGGAGGGTGGGATCAATTGCTGAGCTTTGTCACTTACCGTCAGAGTCAATCAGGATATCCTCTGTTCTGTGGCCTGGGTTGGGTCTGACTAAGTCACTGTGTGCCACTGTGCCTTATCCCGCCTGAATGCCTTGCCTCATGCCTGGGTACGGGTAGACACCGGGATCGGGTAGGTACTGTCTCCACGCACGCACGCACGCTGCCGTCTTTTCTCATTTGCTGCAGAGACGAGTCCGCCCCGCCTCCCTACATCTGTGTCTCACTGACTCACTCTCTGGATAGGCGGAGGCGGAGGTGGAGACAGGGACGGTCAGTGAGTGCTGTGTATTGTTTCTCTATTGAGGAGGTCTTACCTCAGCGGCAAAAGCACGCCCCGCTGAACGAACAGCGCGCAGTGCGCGCCGCTTCATCAGCCGCTGCTAACATGTCATGAATGAACATAACACACTGTGACAGTCAGGGGCCCCCCCGGACTTGAGGGCCCAGTCGCAACTGCGGCTGCTGCGACCATGAAAATTCCGCCACTGATACTTCCTGTGAAACGCCAATATGATTACTAGTACAGCTATTGGGGTTATTCTGACTCTATATGATCGTTTTAAAATGTAGTCACTCTATGCTGGATTGATTAATAACAGCTATAGACGTAAGGATTCAACATATGATAGGATATTGAATCCGCTATCGCTTATTATACTTGTCACTCTCTTATTTGCAGCAGATCCGATATAACGTTGAAATCTTAATGTCATAAGTATAATATTTTTTGAATAATTTTTCTGAATAATTCCAGTGATCTATTGCACTTCCTGTTATGATTGTTGCTGACAGGGTCGTTAACATGGCAATCAGTAAAAACTTCCGGGTTACATGCTGGATTGGGCAATGGTAGTTGTATACACGTCTCCACTAAACGTAAGGCTTTGCCTTACGATAGGACATCGAATTGTTATAGACCACCCAATGTTAATGAGGAGGTGGAGACTCGGCTCCTTGCACAGATGGAAAGGGCTGCAAGGGCAGGGACGGTGATAATAATGGGGGATTTTAACTACCCAGAAATTGACTGGAATAATGGAATTTCTGGGACAGTTAAAGGACAAAAATTTAAAAACCTATTGCAGGACAATTTTATGGTCCAGTTTATTGAGGCCCCAACTAGGAATGATGCTCTGTTGGACCTGGTAATCTCAAACCATGCAGAGCTCATTACTAATGTTCAGATAAAGGAACACCTGGGTAGCAGTGATCATAACATGATTTTGTTTAACGTAAACTATAAGCAAGAAATACATACAGGAAAGATAAAAACACTTAATTTCAAGAGAGCAAATTTTCAAAGCATGAGGACTGCTCTCCAGGGCTTGGACTGGGAGGGAATATTGACACCGATGAACACAGAACAGAAATGGGAATTCTTCAAAAAGACTCTTTGGAACCTCACTGCAAAGTATATTCCCATGGGCAATAAGTTTAAAAGGCTAAAGATAAAACCTATGTGGCTCACGGTCAAAGTTAAAAAAGCTATAAACAATAAGAAAATAGCTTTTAAAAAATATAAAAATGAAGGAACACTAGTGTCGTTTAAATGATACAAAGAATATAATAGAATATGTAAAAAGGAAATCAAGGATGCAAAAATTCAAAATGAACGACAGATTGAAAAAGATAGTAGGACAAACCCAAAAAAAATCTTTAAATATATTAATAGTAAAAAGGTCAAGTCTGAGCATGTATGCCCTTTACAAAATAATCTAGAGTGGGTGACTGAGGACATAGAGAAGGCAAATGTATTAAATGCTTTCTTCAGCTCTGTGTATACAATGGAGAATGGGGGAGCTCATGTCGATATAGGGGGTGGGAGTGACACAGCCCCAAATCCACAATGGCTCAAAAGTGATATGGTCCAGAAATATTTAGACAGAATAAAGGTGGATAAAGCACCTGGACCAGATGGCATCCACCCACGGATCCTAAAAGAATTGAGCTCTGAAATTTCAAAGCCACTGTATCTAATATTTAGGGACTCATTAATGACAGGAATAGTACCACTGGATTGGCATAAAGCCAATGTGGTGCCCATATTTAAAAAGGGAACATGGGCCCAGATTCACGTAGATCGGCGCATTATCGGTCCGGCGTAGCGCACCACTTTTCCGTTAGACTTGCGCAATCTAGCCGCGTAATCCCACGATTCACGTAGCTTTTGCGCAAGAGATTGCGCAAGCGTAAGGTTTTTTCCTGAGGCGTAAGGAGGAGTAATACAAATTGGGAGGGACGTGGGCGTGTTACATTGAAATGAGCCGTGACCCCATGCAAATGAAGGGCCGGCCGACTCGCGCATGCGCGCGTGAAGGAAACCATGTCAGCTCCGCTGTGCGCATGCTCACAACTCGGGAGCGGCGCAATCAGTGAAATTGGAAATGGACTAGGGCAACGTTGTGAACTACGCAGACAGCATAAATAGACACACACAAACGCACTTCCATTGCAAAAGTACATCCCTTTGTGTCCCTTCCCATTGAATCAAGTGCTTTTGCTCTGTTGTTCGTTAGAGTGTGTTTTGTAGTTGTCAGATTAGTGTTCTGTGTGATCTAGTGCTTGTTGGTAGTTTTGTGAAAGTGAGTTTTGATAAGTGTTTGAGACTGTTTGTTTGATTGATATATTTCTGAGCGTTTGTTTTCTTGCTTTATTTTTTCATCTGATTTTTTTGTGTCTGTTTCTTGCTGAGTGCTAGTGTGATTTTTGGGTGTTCTTTTTCTCTTTGTGTGTGTTCTTGTCTGATTGGTTGTGCTTGTATTTGTGACAGATTTTTGGTGACTGCTAGTGAGTTTGTTTGGAAGTATGACTGAGAGAAAAAGAAAGCTTAATTTTACAGTGGGGGAAAAAAGAATTCTTGCCCGGGCCATTAGCGAGTATGGGCGTTTTCTCCACGGCCCGCAGAGTGCCACCACCACCCCGGCCAGGAGGAGGGAGATATTGGATATGATCACGGAGCAGGTCAATTCATCGGGGGAGGGGGAGACACGGACCCGGTCTGGGATTGAAAAGAAAATAAATGACCTCCGGCGTGAGGTGAAAAAAAAACTGGCCGCAATAAATGCCCATGCCAGGGGCACAGGAGGGGGCCCACCATGCCGGATTAGATTTACAGCGACGGAGCGTGTGGTGGCCCTGACCTTTCACCGGCATGAAGTGGAGGGCCTGCCAGGCTTTGACACAAGTCCGGTCCCCGCGGTGCCAGGTAAGGTTTTTATTTCTCTCAGGTGTGTAGCATGTGTGGGGGAGGGGGTGAAAGGGAATATGTGGCAAGTGTGTGGATCCTCCAACCTGTGAATGGTTTGTGTCATCCACAGCTGTGCAGGAGGGTGCAGGGCCATCTGGCCTGACCGCTCCAACGCCAGGACAGCAGCCTAATGAGGCCCCCCCAACAAGGCCAGAGTCCGCGGAGGAGGAACAAGAGGAGGAGGATGATCATGCGGAGGACGATCATGAGGAGGAGGAGAATCATGAGGAGGAGGAGTCCATGGCAGGCACTGGACGTTTGGTTTCTGCGGACTCTTCCCCTCTGGCTGCAAGAAGCCTGCCCTCCCTAAGGGGGAGCCTCCTCCCCCAACATGGCTCCCCTCACAAGGGCCTCCCCTTCTCCCCGGCCACAACCATCAGCTGGAGCCAGGAGGTTATCCCAGAGCACCAGGGGGGCGCCCAATCTCCTGCCCGCCTGTCTGAGAAGGAACCTGGCCACCCAGACCCGCCTTCTGAGACAGCTCTGCCAGACTATGGGGCGGGTGGATCAGAGCCTGTCCTCCATCAACGATAGGCTGGGTAACCTGGACTCCCACTCCCGGGCCTCCACAACCTGCCTAAATGACCTGCAAACTACAGCAGCAGGCGTTGGGCAGGATGTGAGGGCCCTTACCCAGGCTATCCAGGGCAACACGGCAACACTTGGTGCTGCCCTGGACAGAATAGCCGTGGCCTTGGAGGGCAGGCCGCCAGGTGGGCAGATCTCAGGGGCTGCTCCTCCTTCCCCGGCTTTTCCCCTCCCCCATGCGTCTCCCCTGAGGGTCCGGGGCCGTGGCCGGGGGCGCCCCAGGCGTGGCTCAGGCAGAGGGCATTAATTTTTTTTCCCCCTTTTTTTGGTTTGAAAGCATTTTTATTTTTGTTCTCTGCCTTTTTTTTTTTTCTATGCCTTTTTTTTTTTTCTATGCATTTTTTTTTTTCTATGCATTTTTTTTTTTTGCTGACATTTTTGGCATATTTTGGGTTGTGAATGATGTTTGAATGTGGGGGTGACATTCCTGCTGGAAAAGGGGTGTCATCCTCAATTTGGGTGGAGAAGGGTTCCCCAGGACCAGGGAGAAGTGATTCCCAGGTCCGTGTGAATGGTGTATGAATGTACAGTGACATAATTGGAGCCTTGACGTGGCGTTACTGCTCACCAGTCTTGCATGGTGGACTGGTGCCAATCCAATTTGATGAGGATGTGGGGTGTGTGTGCTAGGGACCATAGTGGTGTGCATGCATGCATTCTCATTGTGCCATGATTAATGTGTGTGTTTAACGTGCAAAGATGCATAATGTGAGCTGGCATGAGATGGGGTCATGAGATGGGGTTCCAGTTCATATGCAGAGTCACCTTGAAGGGAAAAGACAGGAGGATGTTAGTCATGCATGTGCCACTTGTGAGGTGTGCATCACGGGAGGGGATAGTCATGCCTGACTCCCATGTCACTCACCAACCAGCCAGCTGTCCCCATACATGTTCTGTTCGAAATCTGTGGGGATGGGGCTCTGATTGTATATGTAGCTGTCATGGGTGTCATGGGTGGTGTCATGTGTTGGGCTGCTGATGTCCTCCTGCAAGGTTGTGGTAATTCCATGATGGCATGAGGGGTGAATCTGAAGATGCGAGACACCTCAGAATCACTCATGCCAAAGATGTCTATGCGTGTGTGATATATCAAGTGAAGAGTGAGGGGCTTGTATCAGATAAGAATATTGTATTAGATTAAATTGTAAATTTTATATAAGCAAATAAACAATAAAAAAAAACATCTCCCGTGCCCTCCTTAGTGCCATCCTCCGTGCCCTCCTCCTTCTTTGTTCATCTAAAGTCAGTAGTATAGCTATGCGCGACGATGCCCCTGGCATGTTGGCATACAGATTGTTGGGCAACACGTGTGACTGCTGAACTCCTCACTAACAGTGTTGCTTTATCTGACAATTAGACTTTTTTTCAAAATTTAGACCAGCTTTTAGGTCCTCTAACTTTAGACAGAACATTTTGCTGTTGCGCACATCGCGTAGCCTGCGCAGCAACTGCGTTTTTTTGTGAATCCCCGTAACTCCCTCATTAGCATATTTGACTAGCAAATCAATGGTGTGTCTAGCGCAGTTTTGCGCGAAGGGAAGCGAATGTCTAACTCAATTACGCCGGACCAAAAAACGTAGATTTCTGGCGTATATTGTTTTGTGAATCGCGTGCAACTATACGCACGCGCACATTTAGACTTACGCACGCGCAACAGCAGTTGCGCACGCGTAATCGCTCTGTGAATCTGGGCCAAAGTCTTTACCTAGTAACTATAGACCTGTTAGTTTAACTTCTATAGTTGGGAAGATACTGGAACGTTTAATAAAAGACCACGTGGATGAGTTCTTGCTGGAAACAAACTATTTAAGCAGCAGACAGCATGGATTTATGAAAGACAGAAGTTGTCAGACAAACCTGATTTCCTTTTATGAAGAGGTAAGTAAAACCCTGGACAGAGGCGTAGCAGTGGATGTGGTATACTTGGATTTTGCAAAAGCGTTCGATACAGTTCCCCACACACGGCTCATGTGTAAGGTAAGGTCTACAGGATTAGATATATCAGTTTGTAAATGGATAGAAAACTGGCTGAAAGACAGAATTCAGAGAGTTGTGGTTAATGATTCTTACTCTGAATGGTCCAAGGTTATCAGCGGTGTACCCCAAGGTTCAGTGTTGGGTCCCTTACTTTTCAATATATTTATAAATGATATTGGGTCTGAGATCAAAAGTAACATTTCTGTCTTTGCAGATGACACCAAGCTATGCAGTGGAATAATGTCCTTGCTGGATGTCTCCAATTTACAAGCCGACCTCAATGCTCTGTCTAATTGGGCGACTAAGTGGCAGATGAGGTTTAATGTTGATAAATGTAAAGTTATGCACTTGGGGGCTAAGAATATGCATACATCATACATGCTAGGGGGAGTTCAACTGGGGGGATCTGTAGTGGAGAAGGATCTGGGTGTTTTAGTTGATCATAAGCTCAATAATGGCATGCAATGCCAAGCTGCGGTTTCCAAAGCGAGCAAAGTCCTTTCTTGTATTAAGAGAGGCATGGACTCCAGAGATAGAGATATCATTTTGCCCCTGTACAAATCATTAGTAAGACCTCATCTGGAATATGCAGTCCAGTTTTGGGCACCAGTTCTCAAAAAGGATATCGGAGAACTGGAGAAAGTGCAGAGAAGGGCAACCAAACTGATAAGAGGCATGGAGGAGCTCAGCAATGAGGAAAGATTAGAGGAACTGAATTTATTCACTCTTGAGAAGAGGAGAATAAGGGGGGATATGATCAACATGTACAAATACATAAGAGGTCCATATAGTGAACTTGGTGTTGAGTTATTCACTTTAAGGTCAACACTGAGGACAAGGGGGCACTCTTTACGTCTGGAGGAAAAGAGATTTCACCTCCAAATACGGAAAGGTTTCTTCACAGTAAGAGCTGTGAAAATGTGGAACAGACTCCCTCCAGAGGTGGTTCTGGCCAGCTCAGTAGATTGCTTTAGGAGAGGCCTGGATTCTTTCCTAAATGCACATAATATAACTGAGTACTAAGTTTTGTAGGTAAAGTTGATCCGGGGTAAATCCGATTGCCTTTCGGGGGATCAGGAAGGAATTTTTTCCCCTCCGGTAGCAAATTGGATCATCGCTCTGCTGTTTTTTTTTGCCTTCCTCTGGATCAACTGTGGGTATGGAGTTGGGTGTATGGGAGGATGTACTGTGTTTTACTTTGTTTTATTTTTATTTATTTTTTATGGTTGAACTGGATGGACTTGTGTCTTTTTTCAACCTGACTAACTATGTAACTATGTAACTATGTAACTATGTGAATCCGCTGCCTCCTGCCTGATTGGGCAACAGCAGCTGTATACACGCCTCTAGTCGACGATATCCTAAACATTCGATAGGATATCGAATCTGCCACTCCACATTCGATTGGACAACGCCATTGAGCGTCTGCAAATTGCCATGGTGACGCCCTCTATTTATACAGCCAGCTATGGTATGCGTGTATCCGCTTCCGAAGACGTAACGAATACGAAACCTGCGTAAAGCGGCCACACGCACACCTACACGCACTTCCGGGATTACCAGCGAATTGTTTATGGAACGCACGCCGTTCCCACGCTGGTGTGATCAGCTAATCGGACATTTTTAGTGCTTGTGTATCTGCAGTGCCTATGTGCGTTTAGAACATAGGCTGCTGTCAATTTGTTTTTATACTTTTTATTATTTTTTGTGCTTTATGCCATCTTGACTGCTGACTGTGCTGGAATCTTGTCTCAGCTTGGTGTCATGATTTTTATTTATTTTAAACCTTTTGTATTTTTGCACTTGTGCCTATGTTAATTCTTGGCAGTGCCAATAAAATTATTTTTATACCGTTAACGTACCACACTATGGAAGCCTTTCTTCTTTTTTGCTTTGGAGGAACTTATTGAACCCCATACCATTAACCACTTATATCAAGGACACACATCAGGAATCCAGGTGATTCATTCGGAATCCAGGAAAAGGAGCCACGACACGGTGGAACATTCGTTTGACTGACACGCATTCTACCCCTGCAGGGGTGATTGCCTCTGGTGAGTGGGGACCCATAAGGGGGAGCACCGGACCCACTGCGATATTCACTTGATGTACCACCTATTCATAGAGGTGCACCTTGACTGTCACATCACCTACATTCACCTGCTTTATGATTTATGGACTATTTTATGTGAATCAATTCATTGCTTAATTTGATCACTGTTTTTGCACATATTTAGATTTGTAAATTAGTTCCTGCTAATTGTAAACTAGTTCCTGCTAATTGTACTGTAGTACGGCGTGGTTCTGCCACTGCAAGAACACACCCATTTACAAATCTTTCTCATATCGGTGACACCAACACTACTGGTAGCACTTAGAAGCATTACCACTGTTGCTCACTTAAGGTTATCCTTTTTTATTTTTATTACTTTAGGGAATGTTGTCCCATTAGAACTTACCCACCAACCCATTGGGTCAGTTAACAACATACTAGTGACAGCGCCATCACCCCCATTACCTCTTTATTTTATGCAATGTTGAACCCAAACAAAATTTCCGTCCTTTTTTTCAACCAGGTAGAGCATTGATTTGATGGTATTTGATTGCCTCTGCGATTTTTTGTGTGCAATATAAATGGAAAAAGACAGACATTTAAAAAAAATGATATTTTCTACTTTTTGTTGAAAAATCCAATAAACTCAATTTTAGTCATACATTTAGACCAACATGCATTCAGCCACATGTCTTTGGTAAAACAAAATATCAATAAGCGTATATGTATTGGTTTGCGCAAAAGCCATAGGCCCAGATTCACAGAGCGATTACGCCTGCGCAACTGCTGTTGCGCGTGCGTAAGTCTAAATGTGCGCGTGCGTATAGTTGGACGCGATTCACAAAACAATATACGCCAGAAATCTACGTTTTTTGGTCCGGCGTAATTGAATTAGACATTCGCTTCCCTTCGCGCAAAACTGCGCTAGACACACCATTGATTTGCTAGTCAAATATGCTAATGAGGGAGTTACGGGGATTCACAAAAAAACGCAGTTGCTGCGCAGGCTACGCGATGTGCGCAACTGCAAAATGTTCTGTCTAAAGTTAGAGGACCTAAAAGCTGGTCTAAATTTTGAAAAAAAGTCTAATTGTCAGATAAAGCAACACTGTTAGTGAGGAGTTCAGCAGTCACACGTGTTGCCCAACAATCTGTATGCCAACATGCCAGGGGCATCGTCGCGCATAGCTATACTACTGACTTTAGATGAACAAAGAAGGATGAGGGCACGGAGGATGGCACTAAGGAGGGCACGGGAGATGTTTTTTTTTTTTTTGCTTATATAAAATTTACAATTTAATCTAATCTAATACAATATTCTTATCTGATACAAGCCCCTCACTCTTCACTTGATATATCACACACGCATAGACATCTTTGGCATGAGAGATTCTGAGGTGTCTCGCATCTTCAGATTCACCCCTCATGCCATCATGGAATTACCACAACCTTGCAGGAGGACATCAGCAGCCCAACACATGGCACCACCCATGACACCCATGACAGCTACATATACAATCAGAGCCCCATCCCCACAGATTTCAAACAGAACATGTATGGGGACAGCTGGCTGGTTGGTGAGTGACATGGGAGTCAGGCATGACTATCCCCTCCCGTGATGCACACCTCACAAGTGGCACATGCATGACTAACATCCTCCTGTCTTTTCCCTTCAAGGTGACTCTGCATATGCACTGGTACCCCATCTCATGACCCCATCTCATGCCAGCTCACATTATGCATCTTTGCACGTTAAACACACACATTAATCATGGCACAATGAGAATGCATGCATGCACACCACTGTGGTCCCTAGCACACACACCCCACATCCTCATCAAATTGGATTGGCACCAGTCCACCATGCAAGACTGGTGAGCAGTAACGCCACGTCAAGGCTCCAATTATGTCACTGTACATTCATACACCATTCACACGGACCTGGGAATCACTTCTCCCTGGTCCTGGGGAACCCTTCTCCACCCAAATTGAGGATGACACCCCTTTTCCAGCAGGAATGTCACCCCCACATTCAAACATCATTCACAACCCAAAATATGCCAAAAATGTCAGCAAAAAAAAAAAAAATGCATAGAAAAAAAAAAACGCAGAGAACAAAAATAAAAATGCTTTCAAACCAAAAAAAGGGGAAAAAAAAATTAATGCCCTCTGCCTGAGCCACGCCTGGGGCGCCCCCGGCCACGGCCCCGGACCCTCAGGGGAGACGCATGGGGGAGGGGAAAAGCCGGGGAAGGAGGAGCAGCCCCTGAGATCTGCCCACCTGGCGGCCTGCCCTCCAAGGCCACGGCTATTCTGTCCAGGGCAGCACCAAGTGTTGCCGTGTTGCCCTGGATAGCCTGGGTAAGGACCCTCACATCCTGCCCAACGCCTGCTGCTGTAGTTTGCAGGTCATTTAGGCAGGTTGTGGAGGCCCGGGAGTGGGAGTCCAGGTTACCCAGCCTATCGTTGATGGAGGACAGGCTCTGATCCGCCCGCCCCATAGTCTGGCAGAGCTGTCTCAGAAGGCAGGTCTGGGTGGCCAGGTTCCTTCTCAGACTGGCGGGCAGGAGATTGGGCGCCCCCCTGGTGCTCTGGGATGACCTCCTGGCTCCAGCTGATGGTTGTGGCCGGGGAGAAGGGGAGGCCCTTGTGAGGGGAGCCATGTTGGGGGAGGAGGGGGGGGGCTCACCCTTAGGGAGGGCAGGCATCTTGCAGCCAGAGGGGAAGAGTCCGCAGAAACCAATCGGCCAGTGCCTTCCATGGACTCCTCCTCCTCATGATTCTCCTCCTCCTCATGATCGTACTCCGCATGATCCTCCTCCTCCTCTTGTTCCTCCTCCGCGGACTCTGGCCTTGTTGGGGGGGCCTCATTAGGCTGCTGTCCTGGCGTTGGAGCGGTCAGGCCAGATGGCCCTGCACCCTCCTGCACATCTGTGGATGACACAAACCATTCACAGGTTGGAGGATCCACACACTTGGCACATATTCCCTTTCACCCCCTCCCCCACACATGCTACACACCTGAGAGAAATAAAAACCTTACCTGGCACCGCGGGGACCGGACTTGTGTCAAAGCCTGGCAGGCCCTCCACTTCATGTCGGTGAAAGGTCAGGGCCACCACACGCTCCGTCGCTGTAAATCTAACCCGGCATGGTGGGCCCCCTCCTGTGCCCCTCGCATGGGCATTTATTGCGGCCAGTTTTTTTTTCACCTCACGCCGGAGGTCATTTATTTTCTTTTCAATCCCAGAGCGGGTCCGTGTCTCCCCCTCCCCCGATGAATTGACCTGCTCCGTGATCATATCCAATATCTCCCTCCTCCTGGCCGGGGTGGTGGTGGCACTCTGCGGGCCGTGGAGAAAACGCCCATAGTCGGTAATGGCCCGGGCAAGAATTCTTTTTTCCCCCACTGTAAAATTAAGCTTTCTTTTTCTCTCAGTCATACTTCCAAACAAACTCACTAGCAGTCACCAAAAATCTGTCACAAATACAAGCACAACCAATCAGACAAGAACACACACAAAGAGAAAAAGAACACCCAAAAATCACACTAGCACTCAGCAAGAAACAGACACAAAAAAATCAGATGAAAAAATAAAGCAAGAAAACAAACGCTCAGAAATATATCAATCAAACAAACAGTCTGAAACACTTATCAAAATACACTTTCACAAAACTACCAACAAGCACTAGATCACACAGAACACTAATCTGACAACTACAAAACACACTCTAACGAACAACAGAGCAAAAGCACTTGATTCAATGGGAAGGGACACAAAGGGATGTACTTTTGCAATGGAAGGGCGTTTGTGTGTGTCTATTTATGCTGTCTGCGTAGTTCACAACATTGCCCTAGTCCATTTCCTATTTCACTGATTGCGCCGCTCCCGAGTTGTGAGCATGCGCACAACGGAGCTGACATGGTTTCCTTCACGCGCGCATGCGCGAGTCGGCCGGCCCTTCATTTGCATGGGGTCACGGCTCATTTCAATGTAACACGCCCACGTCCCTCCCAATTTGTATTACTCCTCCTTACGCCTCCGGAAAAAACCTTACGCTTGCGCAATCTCTTGCGTAAAAGCTACGTGAATCGCGGGATTACGCGGCTAGATTGCGCAAGTCTAACGGAAAAGTGGTGCGCTACGCCGGACCGATAATGCGCCGATCTACGTGAATCTGGGCCATAGTGTCTACAAACTAGGGTAAATCTAATGGATATTATGCAGCTTTTAGTTTGACTGCTCATTTCTTGAGGTGCTAAAATAGCAGGGCAGTACAACCGACCCCCAAATGTCCCCATTTTGGAATGTAGACACCCCAAGGAAATTGCTGAGAGGCATGTTGAGCCCATTGAATATTTTATATTTTGCCGCAAGTTGTGGGAAAATGAAAAAGTATAACACGTTTATTATTTTAATGAAAAAATTGGTCACTTTAACCACTTAAGGACCGCCCCCTGCACATATACTTTGGCAGAATGGCACGTACAGGTACGTCCTGTGATAGTGCCCAGCCGCTGGTTGCGGGTGCGCTCCAGTGACCCGGTCCAAAGCTCCGGGACCGGGATTCGGAGACCCGATCGCCGCTGGAGTCCTGCGATTGGTCCCGGGAGCTGAAGAATGGGAGGAGCCATGTGTAAACACGTCTTCCCTGTTCTTCACTGTGGCGGCGTCAACGATCGTGTGATCCCTTTTATAGGGATACACAATCGATGATGTCACACCTACAGCCACACCCCCCTACAGTTGTAAACACATATTAGGTCACACATAACCCTTTCAGTGCCCCCTTGTGGTTAACTCCCAAACTGCAATTGTCATTTTCACAATAGAAAGAAAAAAAGGAAAGAGGGCGCCAGGGGGTTAAACGACAGATAGCTTTAATTGGTTTTTAGAACACAGCATCCACTTACATATAAAATATTGAAAGTCCAGTATGTAGATCCTGTGTACAAGTCTTTATTGTGGCGTCCTTCCGCGCTGGTTGTTGGCTGAGAGTGCTCACGAGCCTCACGATGTCCGTCTGCTCGGATCGTCGGTAAACCGGCTAGCATGGAGGGACTGACTGAAAGCGAGGCCTGGAGCGCAGCTGAGTCGCGGTGACGTCACTGGGTTGCGACGACGTTTCAGAGCTTGCGCCTGTAGGCAAATAGGCGCGCTCCTTTCTCAAGTAAGCCAACAACCAGCGCGGAAGGATGCCACAATAAAGACTTGTACACAGGATCTACATACTGGACTTTCAATCTTTTATATGTAAGTGGATGCTGTGTTCTAAAAACCAATTAAAGCTATCTGTCGTTTAACCCCCTGGCGCCCTCTTTCCTTTTTTTCTTTCTATATATCCTGGAGTCTGGGCTTTTGTCTCCCCCATCTGTGAAGGCCTGCCTTGGGACAACGACCAGGACCATCAGCTTTAAACAGAACCAGCATTCTCTCCTCCATGTTTCCACTTTTCATCTACAGGTCCTTTTTATCCTCATATATATATTGTTTTTAATATTTTGTCTCTATGAAGGACTTCCTTAAAAAATAGCGGACTTTTTAACTGCTACATACTGCTGATTGTTTTTGCGCCACTATCTGTATCTTTTGTGTCATTTTCACAATAAACAATGCATTTTAAATGCATTTTTTGCTGTGAGAATGACAATGGTCCCAAAAATTTGTCAAAATTGTCCGAAGTGTACGCCATAATGTCGCAGTCATAAAAAAAAAATCGCTGATCGCTGCCATTAGTAGTAAACAAATAATAATAATAAAAATGCAATAAAACTATCCCCTATTTTGTAAACGCTATAAATTTTGCGCAAACCAACTGATAAATGCTTATTGCGATTTTTTTAACCAAAAATAGGTAGAAGAATACATATCGGCCTAAACTGAGGAAAAAAATGTTTTTTATATATTTAAAAAATATTCTTTTTTTTTTCAAAATTGTCACTCTATTTTTGTTTATAGCGCAAAAAATAAAAACCACAGAGGTGATAAAATACCACCAAAATAAAGCTCTATTTGTGGGAAAAAAAGGACGCCAATTTTGTTTGGGAGCCACCTCGCACGACCGCGCAATTGTCTGTTAAAGCGATGCAGTGCCGAATCGCAAAACCTGGCCGGGTCCTTTAGCTGCCTAAAGGTCCGGGTCTTAAGTGGTTAAGAAGCAAGAGATTTTAACCACTTAGGGACCCATTCACGCTGATATACGTCAGCAGAATGGCACGGCTGGGCACAACCATGTAATGGAGCTGAAGAACGGGGAGAGGTGTGTGTGAACACACCTTCCCCGTTCTTCATTGTGGCAGTGTCAGTGTTCGTCTGTTCTAGACATGTGCATTTTGTTTCATTACGAATTCGAATTTAAACAAATTAAAAAAAAAACGCAAACGAAATTCGAATTTGAATCGAATTCAAAAACAAATTTGAATCGAATTTGAAAAAAAAAGAAATCGATTTTCTAAAAACTACAATGCAATAGAATATAAAACAATAAAGCAATAGAATCAAAAAGAATAGAATAGAAGTTAATAGAATGTAATATAATAGAACATGACAGTCTTCTGAAATTTGAATAGTATAAATTTGAATTCTAGAATAGAATAGAAAATAATTAAAATTTATGGAAACTAAAATATAAAAGAATAGAAAAACAATAGAACAGAATAAAATCAAATATAATATATATATTATATTTGATTCTATTCTCTTGTTTTTATTTTCTATTCCATTTTAATCTTTTCTATTCGAATTTGAATTCATTTTATACGAAATTCGAATTTCTTATTGAATGAAATCAAATTTGAATAGAAAGATTATAAAAGATACGTTTCATATTAGAATTTGAAAAAAAAATTGACCGAATTCCTAAAAAGTCGATCAAATTTGAAAAATTTAATTAGATTAAAAATAATCTACTGCATTCGAAAAAATTCTACCGCATTTGAAAAAAAATCTACTAAATTAGAAAAAACTACCACATTCAATTTTTTTTTACATATAACCATTTTACAAAATTCGAATTTCATATAGAATGAAATCGAATTTGAATAGAAAAGATTAGAATAGAATAGAAACAAATAGAAAGTCAATAAACTAGAAAAACAATAGAACAGAATAGAATCAATTATAATATATATTATATTTTATTCTATTCTCTTGTTTTTCTTTTATATTCTATTCTAATCTTTTCTATTCAAATTTGAATTCATTTTATACAAAATTTGAATTTTTATTTGAATGAAATCGAATTTGAATAGAAAAGATTATAAAAGATTAGTTTCATATTAGAATTTGATTTTTTTTTAAATGAATTCTTAAAAAAGTCGATCAAATTTGAAAAATGTAATTAGATTAGAAAAAATCTACTGCATTCGAAAAAATTCTAGCGCATTTGAAAAAAATATACTAAATTAGAAAAAACTACCACATTCGATTTTTTTTTTTACATATAACCATTTTCCAAAATTCAAATTTCATATAGAATGAAATCGAATTGGAATAGAAAAGATTAGAATAGAATAGAAAATAATAGAAAAGTTAATAAACTAGAAAAACAATAGAACAGAATAGAATAAAATATAATATTTTATACGCTTTTGTTCTATTGTTTTTCTAGTCTATTCTTTTAGATTATTTTCTATTCAAATCATTTCTATTCTAATTCAAATTCATTTTATACGAAATTCGAACTTCTGAAGCCATCTTCCAAAATTAGAATTTCGTATAGAATAAATTAGAATCGAAAATAATCGAAAAAAAGAATGGCATAGAAATATATATATATATATATATATATATATATATATATATATATATATATATATAAAAAATATATATATTTTTTTATTATTCTGTTCTATTGCTTTTCTATGCTATTCTTTTCTATTCTATTCTAATCTTTTCTATTCAAATTCGAATTTCGGAAGATGGCTTCAGAAGTTAGAATTTTGTATAGAATGAATTTGAATTTGAATATAAAAGAATAGAAAAACACTAGAACAGAATAGAAAAAATATATAACACCTTCTGAAATTTGAATTTTGTGTAGAATGAAATCGAATTTGAATAGAAAAGATTAGAATCAAATAGAAAAGAATAGCATAAAAAAAACAATAAAACCAAACAGAAAATGTGTGTGTGTGTATATACCATCTTTCAAAATTTGAATATAGCATACAATGAATTTGAATACAAAAGATTAGAAAAGAAAATAATAGAAAATAATAAACTAGAAAAACATATTATATTTTATTCTATTCTGTTCTATTGTTGTCAAATTCTATTATTTGCTATTTTCTATTCCATTCTAATCTTTTCTATTCTAATTCAAAATCATTCTATACGAATATCATTCTATATGAAATGAACTATCGTTCTATACGAAATTCGAATTTCAGAAGAGGTTATATATAAATATATAAATATATAGAGAGAGATATATATATAAAAAAAATTCTGTTCTGTGCTATTGTTTTTCTATACTATGCTTTTCTATTTTTTTTTCGATTCTAATTTAATCTTTTCTATTCAAATTCGATTTCATTCTATACGAATTTCGAATTTTAAGGAAATGGTTATATATAGTTTCGTTGAAATTAATGTGGTAGCATTATTTCGAATTTGATAGTTTTTTTCGAATTCGGTAGATTTGTTTTCAAATACGTTAGAATTATTTCGAATGCGGTAAAGTTTTTTCGAATGTAGTAGAATTTTTTCGAATACAAAATGAATACCAAAAACTAATGTAATGGATGCAACAAATTTAACTTAACAAATTTAATTAAATAACGAATCGAAACAAAACAAAACATTTTTTTCATCCTGCACATGTCTAATGTTTTTACAAGGAATTTACCTAGGGCTTATTTTTGGGGTAGGGCTTATATTGCAGCCATCCCAGAAACTCACGCTAGGTCTTATTTTCGGGGTGGGGCTTATTTTCAGAGAAACAGGGTATCTTCCACCACAAGAGAATCGTATGGGAGAATTCTACCATGATCCTTATAGATATTGTGATAGAGATGAGGATACATACAACCAATCCCCATACCATTACAGCTATGGGCATTTAGGCCCCTCTCACTATCCAGGTTTTCCCAGGTCTATACAAGAACAACCAGGAAAGAAGAGAGGCACCAGAGGTGGTTGGAGGGTCCAAAGCAAAAAGAAAAGGAGTTTAGTTGGCTCTGGAGTTTTCAATCTGAGCTCCGTTTGTCTAACAGATGAGGAGAAACTTGTACTTGATAAGAGTCTGAAATGTGTCCCTCCAAGACCTCTCCACATTTATAGATGTACTGAAGTTCATTAGAAAGCTCAGGATTCAGAGACACTTCTTGACCTTTCCCTCCAACAATACCCCTGCGCTGAATGATTGACATGTGCACACAGGACTCTCCAATCCTTCATTATTTAACCCCCCTGGGACTATGGCACCATCTATCAATGTGTTCGGGAGTCTTGTACCACAAGATTTGGTCAAATTACCACCTAAGAAAATTTAGACTGACCCAAATATTGGAGCCGGTTTGAAGCAACTTTGTGACCGAAAAAAACTCATCATACGTCCAGCCGACAAGGGTGGCATCATTGTCGTGTTGGATAAAGGTGAATGCATTAAAGATATGGATACAATACTTTGAGACTCTAGTACATACAGTCGGATCCAGACGGACCCGACTGTACAATACAAAAGGGCTTTAACTGTATTGGTAGATGAGGGTTTTGCTTTGGGTATACTTGACAAGAAAGAGAAGAGCTATTTTGTTCCTTTAGCCCCCCCGTATCCCAGCTATCTACTACCTTCCGAAGGTGAACAAAGTACCAAGCCCATCCCCCTGGCCGCCCCTGGAGGGGATCGACTCGGTTACAGTGCAAATGGGGAAGTACATACATTTTCATCTACAACCATTGGTGAGAAAAGTGCCTTCTTATTTTCCCAGGTATCAAGTATATAACAAAGTAAGGGAAGTCCTCCACATGGTTTAAATCCAAATATACAACGGAATTTATTTAAAATCTTAAAAAGCTCAACAACTGAATAAGAAAAAATCCAAAAGTGCAATCAAAAAATCGTGGTATGAGCAGCTGGAGCTGACGTGTAAAGCCAACGCTTTTCATCTGAAAAATGCATAAACTGGGGTACACGCCAACCTGCTGCCCCCACGCTTAACCACTTAAGCCCCGGACCAATATGCTGCTAAATGCCCAAAGGCGCTTTTACAATTCGGCACTGCGTCGCTTTAACAGACAATTGCGCGGTCGTGCGACGTGGCTCCAAAACCAAACTGGCGTCCTTTTTTCCTCTCAAATAGAACTTTCTTTTGGTGGTATTTGATCACCTCTGTGATTTTAATTTTTTGCGCTATAAACAAAAATAGAGTGACAATTTTGAAAAAAATGCAATATTTCTTACTTTTTGCTATAATAAATATCCCCCAAAAACATATATACATTTTTTTTCCTCAGTTTAGGCCGATACGTATTCTTCCACCTATTTTTGGGAAAAAAATCGCAATAAGCGTTTATCGATTGGTTTGCGCAAAATTTATAGGGCCAGATTCAGAGAGCCGTAACTCCTGTCTAACTGGTGTTAGACTGGAGTACTTTCTAATTACGCGCGTTTTTTCTCTAGTTTGAATCTTCAAACCATGAAAAGACTGCTTTGCGCTTCAATCCGACTGGCTTACGTGTTCGTACGCCTTCGGATCTACGCTGCAATAAAATTGCGGCCGCTGGGTTGAGTTCCCGCCGTTTTCCGCGTCGGGGTATGCAAATGAGCTTTTGCCGACTATCCACTAAATTACGAACGTCTATCGCAATCTCTTACGGCATTTTCCCAGGTATCAAGTATATAATCAAGTATATAATCTTTTTGCTGCGTAATACTATACCTGCTTTTTGCTGGTCTAATATTAGACAGCCCATGTTAAGTATGGGCGTCGTTCCCGCGTCGAATATCAACGTTTTCCGACGTCTTTTTTTATTTTTGACGTAAAACGTCCGGGAATAGGGATGTCCGTAAACGACGCTACTCAAACAACGAATGACGTATCGACGTTATTTCGCGCAATACACGGCGGGAAATTTCTGAACGGAGCATGCGCAGTTCGATCGCCACGGGGACGCGCCTAATTTAAATGCTTCACGCCCCCTAATCGCGTATTTCGATTATGCGGCGAGAAATAGACTACGCCGCCGTATCGTACGGGCAAAAATCTACCAGAATTAGTTAGACAGCCTGGTAAAATACGGCTGCGTAGCGTATCTCGGATACGCTTCGCAAATGTACGTGTACCTGAATCTGGCCCCTAGTGTTTACAAAATAGGGGATAGTTTTATTGCATTTTTATTTATTTTTATTTTTTTTACTACTAATGGCGCAGATCAGCGTTTTTTTTTCGTGACTGCGAAATTATGGCGGACACTTTGGACAATTTTGACACATTTTTGGGACCATTGTCATTTTCACAGCAAAAAATGCATTTTAATTGCACTGTTTATTGTGAAAATGACAGTTGCAGTTTAAGAGTTAACCACAGGGGGCGCTGTAGGATTTGTGTGTGTTTACAACTGTAGGGGGTGTGGCTGTAGGTCTGAATTCATCGATCGAGTCTCCCTATAAAAGGGATCACTCGATCAATGCAGCCGCCACAGTGAAGCACGGGGAGGCCGTGTTTACATACGGCTCTCCCTGTTCTTCAGCTCCGGGGAGCGATCGCGAGCGAGCGGATAGAAACGAATAGTCACGCCCCCTTACCGGATCGATCCCCGCGAGTTTCCAACCGTCGCATGTAGTGGGGGGGGGGGTCCCAATCGAACCCCCGAACTGCGCAAAGGCAGGGACATAAATATACGCCCATCTGCCTGTACGTGCCCTTCTGTGGACGTATATGTACATGCGGCGGTCGGAAAAAGGGGTTAAAGAGAGATATTAGGGCTAAATTAGTATCCAATCCCGTGTGTGTCCCACTGTGAAACGCACTTCCGGGATCACAACGTCAAAAGGGCGTGTGACGTCAACACGTATGTAAATTACCCAATCAAACTCTGTTTACCTTGTAAATACGAGAGAGGCGTACATACAACACCGCTATTGAGGCTATGTGTCGGCCTTAGTCACGCCCCCACCACAAGGATGACTTGTTGCCTCACATCAATGGTATGTAACTCGGAAGGCAGTCCGCAGTGCAAACTGGGATGTGTAGTCTAGGGATAAGCAAAATCCCATGACTCAACCCTCCTATGTGCTGATGTGCTGGCCGCACCTCCATCATGGTAACACAACCAATCACGCCTCATGACTGCCAAGGTTTCTCGCGGTGCAGGCTGGGTTGTGTAGTCTTAAACTTATACTACACAAGCTGTAAAAAAATTATGACATAGACTTACAGTCTACTGAGGGGAGTTAGCAAATCCCGCAATAAAAGTATGTAATTGTGAGAGAGCAATAAAAAAAAAAAAAATATGTCAAAAACGGAAATCAAATTGGCCAACATGGTAAACCCCACAGGGTAAGGTGTATATTAATACAGCTGGACCATGTTAGCATAGTCACTGTGCATGTCCATAGTAAAGCATTGATCCCAGAATGCAATACCAACAGTGTGACATACACTTACAAATCATATAACAACATTAACCTATGGGTCAATATAATAATAGTCCAGTATGATTAACAATAATCATCAAGGTATAAATAAATAATCTTAACAAAGAAAGGGTTAGTAATCATATACATATCACCCAAGTGAAATATTCAATTGTAATACTCTGACCGCAAAATAATGGGTACAAAAGAGATCTGAACTTATAATAGGTTCTCATCCCTTAGAGTCACCTGTCTATATTTCATATGTTTTTTAATTGATTAATTTTTCCATGTATATCTGCCATGTCTGTTTTCTATTTTTGTATTGCATGCTATGAGCAGCATACTTAGAGTAATCTTGTGACTACCTATATATTTTATACAAAATATCTGACAATAATAATCTGTATTTAAGATTGTAATAACTAATTCATGTACTGTAACTTAATCTTTATGTTATTATTCCCTTTGACAAGACGCTCCCTCATTTAAAGTCCCACAAACCCTTCTTTTCTACACAACATACTTGGTTGCGCAAGTAGTAAAATGTTTCATTTTATAGTCCACCCCAGTGGCAGTGAAAAATACGTTTTCCATCTTTCCGTTTCCACATGTATTGAATTGACACACCTTACATCTATGACAGGGGTAGTAGGCCTTCAGATGTGAAAAGAAGACTGGAACTACTGGGGGGTCAGTTACAATTGACGCAATCTGACCCCTTAGCGAGGATGCTCCTCTATAAGTTACTCCTGCTTTGTCGGGTAGTGTAGGGCCCAAAATGTGATAGTTCTTAAGGACATCTATGGCGCAAGATTGATATCCCTTGTCTACAAATCTTGATTTTAGTATTTCATCTTAATATTGAAAATCTGACAGAGTAGTGCAATTACGTTTAATCCACAGTAGTTGACTGTGTGGTACTGATTTTAACCAGGCCAAGTGGTGGCAACTGTCGACCGAAATGTAACTATCAGTAACTATGGGTTTTCAATAGACCACCACTGGAAAAAAATCCAAATCTAGGATTGTATACTTGTGTAACTTGCTTCCTGAGATAACTTAACGCCAAACCCATTGTTGTTTAGGGTGGCCATAAAGGTCTCCAAAGAGCTCTGGTCTCCCTTCCATAGGAGGAGGATGTCGTCTATGTATCGAACCCAGAGAACAATCTTGGGTCGATTAAAAACATAAATGACGGGGCGTGTCCAAGATGGCGACGGGAGAGGACGTGTAGTGACCGAGCTCCCGCTCTGAGAATCCTTCCTGCATTGATCCCTGTGTGGATTCCGGGCCACCTTCTCACAAATCCTTCCCCTGTCTCCTAGGGAATGCGCCGGAATAGCAGGGGCTGTCGGACGCGCCGCAACACCGCCGCAGGACCTACCCCGCCGAAGTCCGGGCCTAAACACACGCCTGCCCCTCTCCGGCCTCCCCCTCCTGTCCACATGGCATCCCATCCGGACGTTCCGCGGGACGATGCGATCCAGGCCGGGTCGGCGGCCTTTGAGGCACTTATGGCGGCGATCTCCACCTGCCAATCAGCCCTAACAATCAAGATCGATCATGTCCAGGCGGACACAGCGCTCATACGCCGCGACCTGGATGCGTTCAGGGACCGCGTGGCGGAAGCAGAGAGACGGGTCTCGGACCTGGAGGACACCCAGAGGGACCATCACACTGACATCCAGTCCCTGAAGGCCAGGGTGAGGGTCCTGGAGCATAGAGCGGAAGACGCCGAGAACAGGAATCGCCGCAATAATCTCCGTGTCCTTGGCCTCCCGGAGGGGGCAGAAGGTACCGATCCTGTGGCCTTCATGGAGCAAATCCTTCCCACTATCCTCCCGGCCGCCCGGTTCTCCCACTACTTCTCTATTGAGAGGGCCCATCGCATCCCGGCGACCAGAGGCCCTGTAGGAGCGCCGCCGCGCACCTTTATTTTTAAATTCCTCCACTACCGCGACAGGGACACTCTTCTCAGAGCAGCGCGTCTGCAAGGAGATCTCAAATACCAGAACGCCAGGCTCCTGATTTTCCCAGACTACTCGGTGGAGACACAGCGCCAGCGCAAGTCCTTTGACCACGTCCGTGCCATGCTGAGAGAACGGGGGATCAAATACAGCATGCTCTTCCCTGCCAGGCTCAGAGTTCAAGATGGTGAGAGAATCCATTTTTTCACCTCCCCGAGAGATGCAGCGGCCTGGGCCGAATCCCTCCCTGGCTGAGAGTCCGGTGATTCACCCCTTCTTCAACTTTGACAACTGACTGTGAGTACACTATTCAGGGGTCCCCCCCTGGGGTATTGGGGGTTCATTAAGGTCCTGGCGGGCCCGCTGCAGATATGAGGCCTACTGACTGCCATCATCACAACACCCCTACCTGACTAACGCTGCGGAGGCATTCCCCCTTTGCTCCTGGGGGGTTGGGGGGGCCGGACCCCACCCTGTCACCTTGTTTGGCTGCCGCCTTTCCCCCCCCCCGCCTGCATCTCCCCAGCAGCGGACCAGAAGCCATAGCTGATCCTCCTCCCCATCCCCCTTTACCACCCCCATGTCCCCTGTCCTGCAGACATGCCGAGGGGGGGCCCCCCCCCCCTCCCATCTCCTCCCCCTGAAAGTTGACTCACACATGTCTTTCCCCCCTTTTTATTTTTTATTTTTAGTTTTATTTTTTGACTCCCTGTTGGATGTCCTTGTTACTAGTACTCAAGAAATGCACCCCCGGGAATCCGGGTGATCCACACACCTCATCCTCCTCTGGATTCTCAGGACCACTAACTGTTTTGTTTACAGCAGCGGGTAACCGCTTGGACACTGCCCTCGTGTCCGGCCTTAGGGCTGGGGTTTGTTTTGGGATGCAAGTCCTCCTCCATGTTAGGGGGGGGGGGCGGGGTGGGGGGGGGAATGGGAAGCCCGGTTGGCGCCCTGTTATGTTTGATTATGTTATACGTTATGACAGTACTGTTGATTTCTTGCATATTGATTGCTCTAGAGTTGGGCCGACGACTCTCCCTCGCCCCGGTGATGGGTCGGGTGATCGGTTGGAGGCTCCAGTGTAGCTCTACCCCTGTGGTTACCTGCCTAGTGGTCTGCAATGGCTGCTCTTGATGTCCTCTCCTGGAACACACAGGGCCTGAACTCCCCAGTCAAGAGGTCCCTAGTGTTCCAATTTATTAAAAAACATAGCCCGCATGTTTGTGTGTTACAGGAGACACATCTGATGGGTAGCAAAACCCTCAGCCTTAAAAGACCCTGGGTAGGTCACCACTACCATTCCACTTATTCTAACTATGCCAGAGGGGTTAGTGTTTTAGTGCTCAAATCCCTCCCCTTTAAGCTCCTTGATTTAGTTCTTGACCCCGATGGCAGATTTGTGTTGGTCCATGCTATGATCTACAATCTCCCCTGGGTACTGGTGGGCCTGTACCTGCCCCCTCCCGCCTCCCTGGCGGTCCTGGGAATACTCGCGGCCAAGTTGGCGCAGTTTCCCTGTGAAAATGTGGTCCTAATGGGTGACTTCAACCTAGTCCCAGACACTGGTATGGACAGGTTCACCCCATCGGGCGCCACTCGCCAGGGACTGGCGGAATGGGCTGACACGTACGGGCTCACGGACGTTTGGCGCTGGAGGAACCCGGGGACTCGGGCCCTCACCTGCCACTCAGCCACCCATAAATCCTTCTCCCGAATTGACTTAGCATATGTGGGGACGCCAGTACTACCCCGGGTACGTGACATTACTATCCTCCCTCGCGGGATTTCAGACCACGCCCCACTCCTCCTCTCATTGACTTTGACGACGGACCCGGCCAGCAACCTCTGGCGGCTCTCCAGGTTCTGGATCTCGGATCCGGAGGTGGAGCCCAAAATTCATGACACTCTCCGGTCCTATTGGGCGGAAAACCCGGGTACGGCTGCGGAGAACACGGTGTGGGATGCCTTTAAGGCCTCCTCCCGGGGACACTATCAGTCCCTGATTGCGGGGGTTCGGAGGGAACGCAGGGCGGAACTCACCAGGGTGGAGGGGGAGGCGGTTAGACAGGAGGCCCTGTATGTCAACACCCGAGACCTGCAACACTACTCCTCCCTACAAGCCCTGACGCAACAGGCAGTCCTCCTCCGGACAGCCTTGACTCAGAAGAAGCTTCTTCATCAGACTCAGCGCATTTTCGAACAAGGGGAGCGGACGGGGAGGCTATTGGCCTGGCTGTCCAGGGAGCACTCAGGTGCCTCTGCTGTTGCCCAGGTGAGGGATGGGGAGGGAAACTTACACTCAACTCCGCAGGAAATCAACCGATGTTTTGCGGAGTATTACCAGCAACTGTACACCTCTAGAGTAGAATATCACCTCCCGAACCTAGTGGCCTATCTGGAGGAGGTGGACATCCCGGTCCTCACGTCCTCTGCGGCGCGTAAACTAGACGCGCCATTCCAGATCGAGGAGATACAAGCTGCCCTGAAAACGATGCAAGGGGGTAAGACGCCGGGCCCGGATGGGTTCCCGGTTGAATTTTACAAGACTTACGGAGAAGACCTGGCCCCCAGGCTGTTATCCTTGTTTGCGTCGGCCTCGGATCTGGGTGTACTCCCGGACTCGATGTGCGACGCGGTCATTGTGGTAATCCCCAAGGTCGGTAAAGATCCCACTTTATGCTCCTCATACCGTCCTATCTCCCTCCTCAATGTCGACGCGAAGCTCTTTGCGAAGATCCTTGCCAATAGGCTTAACACTGTTATTACAGCCCTGGTCCACCCAGACCAGACGGGCTTCATGCCGGGTCGGGGGACCGACATTAACCTTCGACGTCTACACACCCACCTCGCGGTGGCGGCCCCGGACGACGCAGGCGTGGTGGCCTCGCTCGACGCTGAGAAGGCCTTCGACTCGGTCGAGTGGGGCTACCTCTGGGCGGTTTTGTCGCGCTTCGGTTTTGGGCCCCGGTTTTTATCCTGGATACAAATGCTGTATGCTCACCCAAGGGCACGTATCCGCACTAATGGGACCCTGTCGCCCCCCTTCTCTTTGGAGCGGGGGACTAGGCAGGGTTGCCCACTTTCCCCGGCTCTATTTGCCTTGGCCCTGGAGCCCCTAGCCGCGCACATCAGGCGCGACCCGGGGGTCCGAGGGATCAAGGTGGGACCCATAGAGGAGAAACTATCACTCTATGCTGATGACGCCCTCCTGTACCTGGCAGATGCGTCTGCCTCACTTGGTGAGGCACTGTCCCACTTTGAAAAATTTGCATCATTTTCGGGGGTGAAAATCAACTGGGACAAATCAGTGCTCCTTCCCCTCCACCCATCGCTCCCTCGCTCCGACTCACACACCTCCCTGCGCTGGGTGGACGAGTTCACGTATCTGGGGGTTAGAGTGGGCCTCGAGCCGAGGTCCTACATGGAGAAAAATGTTCTCCCGGCGTTAGAACACCTGTCCGGACGTTGTGCGGTCTGGCGTACACTTCCCCTTTCGCCGGTCGGACGGGGTAACCTCATAAAGATGGTGATACTCCCCAAGTTGCTCTATTTCTTTCGCCAGACCCCTGTCACTATCCCGAAATCCTTCTTCCGACGACTTGACAGCATAGTGACGGCGTTCATATGGGCGAACAGCCCTCCCCGGGTTGCCAGGCGCTTCCTCTATCTCCCCCTATCCCAGGGGGGTCTGGCCTTCCCAAACTTCCTTGCCTACTACTGGGCGGCGGTCCTGGTGACGACCCGTTGGTGGTTTTCCCAGGCGCGTCGGAACCCAGCGGTGTCCCTCGAGGCGGCTATCCTAGGCTCGTACGCTGCTTTATCTAACCTTCTGTTTCGGGGGCGTAGGGCACATCCATCGGTCACGGGTCCTATGGCTACTGTGATTCAGGTGTGGCGGTCCTCCAGGGCGCGTATGCTGAAGCCCAATACTATATCCCCACACACCCCGATTTGGGGGAATCCCTTCCTTCCCCACCTGAACATGGTCCCTGACCCGGGGGTCTGGGCGCGGCGGGGCATCCTAGCCCTCCGGCATATTATGCCGGACGGGGTGGTGTTGTCCTTCCGAGACCTAGCCCTTCGCTACAGGCTTCCCCCCTCCCTGGGATTTAGATATGCACAACTGAGACACGCGCTTGCGGCCCAGTTCCCGGATCCGGTTGCGCTCGAGTCGGACTCGGTCGAGCGCCTCCTGATCTCGGGTGTTATGGGGAAACCTCTCTCATCCCTTTACCTGCGATTTACGGTGGCGTATGACGCGGACACAGTGGGAATCCTGGCCAAATGGAACGCTGACATACCTGACCTGGACGAGGAGATCTGGGAGGAGTGCGTCTCTTCATTCCTCCCGTCCATGATTGCCTCTAGAGACCGATTTATCCAACTAAAATTTTTACACAGGGCCTATTACACCCCGCAGAGACTGGCGAGGATCTACCCCTCCAGGAGCTCCTTGTGCACTAGATGTTCGGGGGATACTGGGTCGTTCATTCATATGGTTTGGTCCTGTCCCAAATTGGACGCGTACTGGAGAGAGGTGGCGGATACTCTGTCGGACCGCTACGGGGTGGAGCTCACGATGGACCCGAAGTTGTTCCTCCTTAGCTACCTGGGTGAGATTGAATGTGACAGATATACCAAACTGGGCATCACCTTTGCCCTGTTCTACGCCAGGAGGGAAATCCTACTCCGTTGGCGGGGCACTGACCTCCCAACTGTGTCCTCCTGGCTGGGGACGATCAACAGAGTCCTCCCATTATACAGACTAACGTATGAAAGCAGAAACTGCCCGGCAAAATTTGACAAGATCTGGTCAAACTGGATAGATGCGTCTAGCTGAGTAATTGACGGGTCCCCTGTGGCGCATCCTATTTGTAAAGTGTGGTGGGTGGCTGTTCTCCCCCTCCCTCCTCACCTTCCCCTTACCCCCCCCCCCTCCCCCTCTCCTCCCTCCCCCCTCTCCTCGCTCCCCCCCCTCTCCTCGCTCACCCCCTTTCCTCGCCCCCTCCTTGGAGTCACCCCCCCCTCTGTTCCTCCCCCCCTCGTCCTCCCCTTTCTTGGGGGGCGGGGGTCAGCGGTGCTGGAGGGGTTGCCCTGATGGTTCTCCAGGGGACCTCACGAGTGGCGACTAATATTTATAACTATGGGGTAGAGTTGTCTGTGTCCCCTTAGCTTATGTATCACCGGCTATGTGTGTAATTTATGTTCTTTTTTGATATGCCCTGGTGCAATCACTTTGTTACCTCTGTTATCTATGTACTGTCATTGGTTTGTGTGTATGTTTGTTGTTTGTTTGAAAAAACAATAAAAACTTTTTCTGTTAAAAAAAAAACATAAATGACATCCTCCTCTCATTTTGTCTTAAAGATGTTAGCCAAACTGGGGGCAAAATTAGCCCCCATCGCAACCCCCTTTTGTTGCAGAAAGAAATTGTTATTGTACCAAAAATAGTTGCGTTTGGTTGCAAACTTTAAGAGCTTTTGGGTGCCCGAGAGATTATTGTCTCTTGACAGAAGCAGCTCTACAGCAGATAGGCCCAGTTCATGAGAAATACAAGTATACAGTGAGGCCACATCCGCTGTAATCAGCAATATGTCCTCACTGTAATCAACTTGTTGTAGCAATGAGATGGTATGTCTTGTGTCTTTAAAGAGGGGGTTCACCCTAAAAAAATAAAAAATCTTTGTCTCCACTGACATTCAGCATACTAGCGTGAGCTACAGTATGCCTTTATTTTTTTTTCTGTGCTGTACTTACAGTTTAATCTGTTTTTTTCGTTTCAGACTCCGGGCAGGAAATAGGCGTTCCTATCAAGAGGGGAACATGATTGACGGCCGGCTATGGCGCGTCACGCGTTCCGAAAATAGCCGGAGTAGGACTCGGCTCTTCATGGCGCCTGCGCACAGACTAGGAGCTGACTGCGCAGGCGCCGTGAAGAGCCGAGTCCTACACGGGCACCTGCGCAGTCAGCTCCTAGTCTGTGCGCAGGCGCCGTGAAGAGCCGAGTCTACTCCGGCTATTTTCGGAATGCGTGACGCGCCATAGCCGGCCGTCAATCATGTTCCCCTCTTGATAGGAACGCCTATTACCCCGCGGTAGCCTGAAACAAACGAATAGATTAATCTGTAAGTACAGCGCAAAAAAATAAAATATAGGCATACTGTAGCTGACGCTAATATGCAGGATGGCATGGTACATAGTTGTTTTTTAGGGTGAACCTCCGCTTTAAGATGAGACGGAATAGACTTCACAATGGGCTGTAAGTGGAAATCGATATATCTCTCTATTCGAGAGGTTATAGAGTCGATTCCACTGATAATTGGGTGACCTGGGGGTTGTTTGGCATTTTTGTGTATCTTTGGCAGGTAATAAATTATAGGGATACCTGGAACAACAGGTACTAAATAGCTCTTTTCTTTTTTGTCAAGAATACCTAGTTGTAACCTGGTGTCTATGAGATCTATTAATGCCTTTTTAAAGTCTGATGTAGGATTTTCAGATATATGTTTCAGTGTCACTCAATATTTTAGTCATTTCGATACGATCTGGTAAGCCTTTTTATCGAGGACAACAATGCCACCGCCCTTATCTGCAGGGCGTACAGTGAGATCTTTGCATCCGCAAAGCCCATTTTGATGTTAGGATCATTGTAAATTATTTTCTTTGGCAATGTTTCCAGATCTTTCAGGACCAGATCCTTAAAGCGGAGGTTCACACAAAAAGTGAACCTCCGCTTTTTGGATCCCCCCTAGTTGTGACCGGGTGTCTATGAGATCTATTAATGCCTTTTTAAAGTCTGGTGTAGGGTTTTTAAAAAGGATTTGCCTTTTTATCGAGGACAACAATGCCACTGCCCTTATCTGCAGGCAGATACTTCCATGGTATTATGGTAAAAGAGACAATTACCGCGAACATTGGAGATATGACTCACCATGTGGGAGAGGTGTTCATAGACACAATGAAAATGATTATTATTCATACCAATCTGAAAGAACACCACTTCAAACTTATAATAGGTTCTCACCCCTTAGAGAAGAATAAGGGTCTCATCAGTCCCAGAATAACTACAAGGATAGAGATGAAAACCATCAGTACAATAGATCACCATACAATTATAACCAGAACCACCCCGGACCATCTTATTCAGAGGATTTGCCAAACATTGCCAAAGAAAATAATTTACAATGATCCTAACATCAAAATGGGCTTGAAATCACTTTGCGAATGCAAAGATCTCACTGTACGCCCTGCAGATAAGGGCGGTGGCATTGTTGTCCTCAATAAAAAGGCTTACCATATCAAAATGACTAAAATATTGAGTGACACTGAAACATACAGTATGTCCGCTTATCTAAAGGCAGGGCTTTTTTTCTGGGGGAACTTGGTGGAACTCAGTTCCACCACCTTTGGCTCAGACCCTTTGGTGCCCGCTCACCACAATCACTTGTGAACACAGAAGTCTGGTTTCTGTGTTTACAAGTGACTGCTTTGTAACCCCCTGAACTCTGCACACTGTATGTAATGCGATTCTGGTATTTAATGCCCCTTTAAGACCCTTCTACTGTTTGTGAAATCTGAACGGGTCGTGGTTGAGTTCCTGCACCTATTTTCTGAGAAAAAAAGCTCTGTCTAAAGGCATTAATAGATCTCATAGACACCAGGTCACAACAAGGTATTCTTGACAAAAAAGAAAAGTGCTATTTAGTACCTGTTGTTCCACGGATCCCTATAATGTATTACCTGCCAAAGGTACACAAAGATGCCAAACAACCCCCGGGTCGCCCAATTATCAGTGGAATCGACTCTGTAACCTCTTGAATAGGGAGATATATCGATTCCACTTACAGCTCATTATGAAATCTATCCCGTCTTATCTTAAAGACACAAGACATACCATCTCATTGCTACAACAAGTTTATTACAGTGAGGACATATTGCTGGTCACAGATGTGGCCTCACTGTATACTTGTATTTCTCACAAACTGGGCCTATCTGCCGTAGAGCTGTTTCTGTCAAGAGACAATAATCTCTTGGGCACCCAAAAGAGGTATATTATGGACCTCTTAAAGTTCGCAACTAAATACAACTTTTTTTGGTACAATAATGATTTCTTTCTGCAACAAAAGGGGGTTGCGATGGGGGCTAAATTTGCCTCCAGTTTGGCTAACATCTTGATGGCAAAATGGGAGGAGGATGTCGTTTTTTCCTTTTATCGACCCAAGATTGTTCTCTGGGTTTCGATACATAGACGACATCCTCCTTATATGGAAGAGAGACCAGAGCTCTTTGGAGACCTTTATGTTCACCCTAAACAACAATGGGATTAGCATTAAGTTATCTCACACTGTTGGCATCTAGTGGTACTCTACGCATTTCCTGGCATTTCAGCCATTCATCAGGAGTGTTTTAAAGTAGCATACTGAAAACAAAAACAAAATAATAATGCCTTATGAATAGGGGAGGACAGGATGGAAACAGTTGGAGGACTTACTATATAGCCTCAAGACCTGGTTCGGTATCTGCCAAGGAAAAAGTATGTTGTGTATTTGATCACCTGCCTTTGTGGGAAACAGTATGTGAGAGATGGGGAAAAACAATCACAGTGTCCTGAGACATTATTTAGAGTCCCAAAACAAAGACCCCACAGGTACTAAGTTCCAAATCATAGATAAGTTTGTCTTGAATTGGAGGGGTGATTTGTGTCTCAGGGGGGTCTCGAAGCTGGAAACCTTCTGCATTTACCAGCTAAAAAGTTATAGGCCATATGGCCTCAATATAGCTAGAGGCACACAGCACAGCTCATCTCTCTGCTTTAGCTAGGGTAGGTAAAGGCTGCTGCTGCTCTCAGGGACAGATTTGGATAGGATTGTGCTGCTTCAGAAATCAAATTACAATACTCAGCGATCTACATAGCTTTAGCTACTGTAGGGAAAGGTTCCTGATGTTCTTATAGGGAGAGAATTAGATAGATGTCTGTCCTACTTCACAAATCTAATTGCAGCTGCACTGCATATTTTCCTGTCAGATACTATGCATTAGATAATTTAGGGTGAAGGTTCCTGATTGTGCTTATAGGCAGAGAAATATATAGGATTCAGTCCTACTTCACAAACCTAATTGCAGCTGCATTGCATATGTTCCTGTCAGATACTCTGCATATTGCAGCAGCATTGCATATGTTCCTGTGACATACTCTGCATATTGCAGCAGCATTGCATATGTTCCTGTAAGATACTCTGCATATTGCACCAGCATTGCATATGTTCCTGTGACATACTCTGCATATTGCACCAGCATTGCATATGTTCCTGTCAGATACTCTGCATATTGCACCAGCACTGCATATGTTCCTATAACATACTCTGCATATTGCACCAGCACTGCATATGTTTCTATAACATACTCTGCATTAGCTACTGTAGGGAAAGGTTCCTGATTGTGCTTATAGGGAGACAATTAGTGAGGAGTCAGTCCTACTTCACAAATCTAATTGCACCAGAATAGTGTCCCATCATTGGTATCATTGGCAGGAATAGTGTCCCATCATTTGTGTCAGTGGAGAAATAGTGCCCCATCATTGGTATCTATGGGAGGAATAGTGTCCCATCATTTGTGTCAGTGGGAGAAATAGTGCCCCATACTTGGTATCATTGGGAGGAATATCGTCTCATCATTTGTGTCAGTGGGAGAAATAGTGCCCCATCATTGGTATCATTGGGAGGAATAGTGTCTCATCATTTGTGTCAGTGGGAGAAATAGTGCTGCATCATTGGTATCAGTGGGAGGAATAGTCTCCCATCATTGAGAGGAATAGTGTCCCATCATTTGTATCAGTGGGAGAAATAGTGCCCCATCATTGGTATCATTGGGAGGAATAGTGTCCCATCATTTGTGTCAGTGGGAGAAATAGTGCCGCATCATTGGTATCAGTGGGAGGAATAGTCTCCCATCACTGGTATCAGTGGGAGGAATAGTGTCCCATCATTTGTGTCAGTGGGAGAAATAGTGCCCCCATCATTGGTATCATTGGGAGGAATAGTGCCCCATCATTTGTGTCAGTGGGAGAAATAGTGCCCTATCATTGGTATCAGTGGGAGGAATAGTATCCCATAATTGGGGAAGGTTCCTGGTTGTCAACATTTTTTTTTGTATTTTATGTTATTTTAAGTTATTTCCCGATCCATATTTGCAGCCCTCTAGCCCTTCCCCTTAGTTTTTTAGAGACATTTAAGTAGTCAAAAATTTGGGTCCCCATTGACTTCAATGGGGTTCGGGTTCGGGTCAAGTTCGGGTCCCGAACCCGGACTTTTTTCCGAAGTTCGGCCGAACCGCTGAACCCGAACATCCAGGTGTCCGCCCAACTCTATTTATAGGCCATATGGCCTCAATATAGATTGGAACATCAATGCATTTATTAATCGAGCCTATCCACTATATGCATTCTGACCAATGTTTTTAACGCTGTTAGGGATTTGTAGAGCTCCACTTTTCTGTGTGCCCTGTTATGCCATTCAGAGAGTATTGCTCCTTCACATATTTTGAGGCAAACACTAGATTGATTAATTGGATTTAGAGTGGATCATTACTCCATATAACCATTATTTTCTATTAAGATTTTTTGCATCATCTATCTTTTTTCTGATTCATTATCAGTTGCATTTTTTAGGTGTGATTCTCTGAGCAGTTTTTACAGTCCACATATTGCATTATAGGGCAGATCTCTTTTGTACCCAGCATTTTGTGGTCAGGGTATTACAATTGAATATTTCACTTGGGCGATATGTATATGATTACTAACCCTTTTTTGTTAAGATTATTTATTTATACCTTGATGATTATTGTTAATCATACTGGACTATAATTATATTGACCCATAGGTTAATGTTGTTATATGATTTGTAAGTGTATGTCACACTTTTGGTATTGCATTCCGGGATCAATTCTTTTTTATGGACACGCACAGTGACTATGCTAACATGGTCCAGCTGTATTAATATACACCTTACCCTGCAGGGTTTACCATGTTGGCCAATTTGACTTCCATTTTGACACATTTGTTTTTTTGTTTATACCTCTCTAACAATTACATAATGTTATTGCGCGATGTGCTAACTCCCCTCAGTATATATATATATATATATATATATATATATATATATATATATATATATATATATATATATATATTAGCATTTTATATGCTATAGAGTGGGGTTATCACATCTCTTTTAACACTTAGTGCTACACATTATTATTCCTATACCATACTTTGTCCACAAATAATTACTTTGTATATTTACATATTGGAATACGAATATTTGAGCTTCTCTATTTTCAATGTATTTAATGCATTCCCTGTAATTTGTATTACACTTTTGTACCCAGTAAAATATTTTTGACAAGGAAAAGGGACACCGCTTTCTACGTCATCTTCCAGATCAGACAGCTCACACTCTAACCTTTAAAACATTTTGACGATTGGACTGCTGTAGTCATTGATTACCACCTCCTTGGCTAAGGACACACTGCAGATAAAGATGCATAGGCATCGGTAGTTACTCTGGGAGATCTCACCATATAACACCATCTTCTTCCTTGCCCCAGGGGTAATACCCCCCTTCGCACAAGACACGGTTTACCCACTTTCATTGTACTTTCTATCCATCACATGACCCCCCTTTTTTTTTTATACTTTTCCTTTTACCCCTTTCCCAGACCCTCATATTCTGCTAGAGAGTTTTTCCAAACCCAAGAACTCTACATTACTAGGAGGATAACATTGACAGAGTGGATTTAAGATTCCAAACGCCCTACCGTAAAAGATCCCTCCAAGGATACTAATATGTGAGCTTTCATTCCTGGTAGGAGAAACTGTCAAATCCTACTGTATATACCTCTCATTCCCTCTTCTGCGACCCTTATCCTCTGCTATACTCAATATGTTCTACAAGCTTTCAATAGCCATTTTTGTGATATGTTGTTATAAATCTCCTAAGTTAAAATCCTTCATACTGCAGCCTGACTTTTAACCTCAGGTTTTCAAAGTATGCAACTCAAATGTAATGTTTGGTGTTACAGTATAAGCTGACACACGAAAGTGCCTTTTATTCATCTATAGAGATGGCCTGGCGGTTCGCCCGGCGATCGTTTTTCGGTGAACTTTGCTTGTCCGCTGTCCGCCGAACAGGCGGACATCTGGTGATATTGGCGGTGGTGCGCCATTTTACATTGAGAAGAACTTTGACCCATGACACATCCATCAGGTGGTGCAGGACAGCCAATTGAGACATTTCAGCACATGGACATACCCCCTACCTTATAAATGGAGCTGATCTGGTGGCCATTTTACATTATGCTTTTTGTCAGTGTAGGGAGAAGTTGCTGTTTGAAGCAGGGACAGGCTGTATTGACTCAAATAGCTATCTAAAAGGTCCACAAAAGTCCTTTGAAGGACTGGTATAGATATACTACTTGCTGTTCAGTATATAGGGGTGTAATACACTTATATACTTGTTGTCAGTGTAGGGACAGGTTGCTGTTTGAAGCAGGGACAGGCTGTATTGAATCAAATAGCTATCTAAAAGGTCCACAAAAGTCATTTTAAGGACTGGTATAGGTGTACTACTTGCTGTGCAGTATATAGGGGTGTAATACACTCATATACTTTTTGTCAGTGTAGAGATAGGTTGCTGTGTGCAGAGCAGGGACAGACTGTAGTGACACAAATTGTTACCTAACAGGTCCACAAAAGTCCTTTCTAGGACCGGTATAGGTGTACTATTGTTTGGTGTGCAGTATATAGGGGTGTAATACACTTATAATATACTTTTGAATATAGAAAGCATATTATAGTGGATTTTTATTGTGCAGCATTGTGACTGGTGGTGTATTTGGGTACTGCAGAATTTTTGTGGCTTTTGCGGCGTTACCTCTGCTACACACAGTGACAAAAATTCCTGAAAAAAGTTTCATAACATGCGATAAACCAGTGCCCCCCCCAAAACGACAGATTGAAGCGGCGTGTTATCTAAAAATATACTTTCATATTAGTGTATTTGGGTACAGTAGAATTTTTGTCGCTTTTGCGGCGTTACCTCTGCTACACACAGTGCCAAAATTTCCTGAAAAAAAAGTTTCATAACTGGTGCGATAAACCAGTGGCCCCCCAAAATGACAGATTAAAGTGGGGTGTTATCTAAAAATATACGTTCATCATGGTGTATTTGGGTACTGCAGATTTGTTGTCCCTTTCGCTGCATTACCTCTGCTACACGCAGTGACAACATTTCCTGGAAAAAAAATTCATTACTGGTGCGATAAACCAGTGGCCCCCCAAAATGACAGAATGAAGCTGGGTTTTATATACCTTCTTCCACATATACTGCACTTCTCTAGAGGCTTTTGTCACAGGGTCATTTAAAAAAGGCAGAGGAAAAAGCAGGCCCTTCCGCAAAGGTGGTAGGGGTAGGACAGAAGCACCAGGCCGGAGCCAACGTGGGAAGTGGCACAATGTTTGTTCGATTACATCAAACGACGCACCAGACTTGGTTGAGTGGCTCACCACCAACACCACCACCATATACCCTCCGCTTAAGTCACAGGAATTATATAGGAATATATATAAATAAAAAATAAAAAAATATATAAAAAAAATAGTTTTGTTTTTTTATAAAAAAAGGGGGGTTTGATCCAGGCCCCTGGGGACCTCCGGACCCCTTAAAAAAAGTCCCTTTAATAAAAAATAAAATACAAATTGAATAGCTTAATGTACCTGCAGCCACAGAATACAAAGTTGTTTGCTGTCAGGTGAACGCCTGTCGGCTAATTTTTGGGGCCTGTAATGGCCGACACTTACTTATGTATCCGGTTGTTCACTTAATACATCTGGTAGGTCAGTGTCCATGTTGTGGGACTATTTGTGCACAGCTAGTAAGTATTTTGTGGCTGCAAATATGACCTGCAGGTTTTTAATATTCGCCTGCAATTAAAGTCAATGGGGCCCGCCGCAAACTTGCGGTTCGCGGACATTTGCGAAAGTTCTCGGTTAGCGTTCGCGAACCGTCCCGTCAGATGTTCGTCCATCACTATTCATCTATCACAATAGTCTTTGATTATGGGATGTTCGTATGCGCTGTTTACCCATATACCAAATAAGATTTGTTTGGAAAAAAAAGTTCATTTAAATTTCCATTTAAAACATGTTATGCTTGCCTCCACTGTGCAGCTTGTTTTTCACAGAGTGCCCCTGAACCCGGTCTTCTGGGGTCCCTCGGCGGCTGTCTGAAAAAAAACATTTACCTTTTCAACCCCTTTAACCACTTAAGGACCAGACCAATATGCTGATAAATGCCCAGAGGCATTTTTACAATTCGGCACTGCGTCGCTTTAACAGACAATTGTGCAGTGGTGCGACGTGGCTCCCAAACAAAATTTGCGTCCTTTTCTTCCCAAAAATAGAGCTTTCTTTTGATGGCATTTGATCACCTCTGCGATTTTAATTTTTTGCGCTATATACAAAAATAGAGCGACATTTTTGAAAAAAAAAAATCAATATTTTTTACTTTTTGTTATAAGAAAAATCGAATAAAATGTATTCAGCCACATGTCTTTAGTAAAAAAAAAAATCGCAATAAAAAAATTTGCTACCTAGCGGCAACAGTGACACTAATACAGCGATCAGAAAAATTATCGCTTAGTGACGCTGGTAATAGGAGGTGAAAGGGTTAACTAGGGCGATGATCAAGAGGTTAAAACTTTATAAGGGGGGGTACGGGGGCTACCCTGGACCTAACACTAACTGCCTGTCACAGTAACTGTCACACTGACACTAAATGCAGTGATCAGTAAATATATGATCACTGCATTCAGTGACACTGTGACAGGAGGGTGGGGGGGGGTCGATCGGAAGGGGTTAATGTGCCTACATGTCCTGGTGTCAGTGTAGTGTTGTGCAGACTCACTTGTGAAAATACCGCCGAGAGGAGAGATTACATCACTTCCCCCTTCCTGTGTTTACACAGGAAGAGGGCGGGGGAGGACGCACATCGGCTGGGAGCGATCCGGAGGGGGCGGACAAAATGAACAGCCGCCCCCTCGTCCCGGATCGCTAGCACAGCCACGGGGACCGCCGCAAGTACTGGGGGGGTTCCCGATCGGACCCCCGACCCACGTCTAGGCAGGGACGTACAGGTATGCCAATGTGCCTGTACGTGCCATTCTGCCAATGTAAATATACATGCGGCGGTCCTTAACCGGTTAATGTGCAATATGCTCTCTCAATAGAATTACAAGGTACAAGCTGTTGCTTTTGGATTGATTTGTAAATATACTGTATATTTTTTTCTTTTATTTACATAGAGCAACATTCTTGTCTGAGATAATGTGTAAATAATTGAGGCAATGAGGATGATTTACTAAAGGCAAATAAGCTGTTTACTTTGCAAGAGAATTTTCCCTTAATTAATTAATGAATGTGGTGAAAACCAAAGAACACACATTCACATGAAAGGAAAACAAAAAACAGTATTTTTGATTGCAAATGATTGGGTGATGAAGCCAACAAATCTTCACCTCATTTGCTAAGCTAAGGGAACATTTTTATGCAAAGTGAATGGCCTATTTGTAAATCAACCCAATTGAGTAAATTCAGCAAAAACATTATAACTGAGTTTTAAATAGAGTGAGGCAGGATTAATATCATGTCGGGTTTACTGTTGAATGTGCCATTGGAGAGATTTTGACTCACTTCTTATTTTGGTGACAAAGCTGTCAGGGATACAGGAAGTGAAGTGAAAGAATCTGCATTGTGGACGCAGAAAGCAACGAAAGGCTATTGGAAGATCATGGCTTCCCCACTCTACTTAACAAAAAATAAATGTAAAAAAAAAAAAATTAAAATAAAAAATAGTTTGTGCTGTGTTTGTGTTAGAAAGTTTTCTCCTCCCTTTATCGCTTAGGCCGCGTACACACGATCAAATCTGTCTGCTGGAAACGGTCTGCCAGACCGTCCCAGCAGACAGATTCGATCATGTGTACGGGCGAGCCGACGAATTTGGCCAGCCGACAGATTTGAAAGCATGCTTTTAAATCTGTCGGCTGGGAACCCGTCCGCCTGACATGTCTGCTGGTTAGTACGCTAACCAGCAGACATGTCTTCTCGCACACGCGTCGAATGGTTTCGACGCATGCGCGGCAGTGTTTTACTTCCTGGTGCGGTGACGTGGCGGCGTCAACGTCACCACCACGTCAGCGCCCTCTCTGCCGGCGGGGATTTTGGTTTGATCGCGTGTACACGATCAAACCAATACGTCCCCAGCAGACAGATTTGTTCAAATCGGTCTGTCCGACCGATTTGAACAAATCTGTCTGCTCGTGTGTATGGGGCCTTAAGCATTGTCACTTCTATTGTTAACAACAGCACTGAGTGTTGCTTAGAACATCCTCCCAATGCAGATCAGTCTGCTTAGACTGCTTTTGAGACCATTTAACATTCTGCTATTTCACCCAGCCCTGATGAAGAGTGGTCCCCAAAACATGCTGGCTGCCCTGCCCTGCTTGTTGTAACCAAATAAACAAGAAAACAAAAAATATTTCTCATTTGGAACTCTCTTTGACATATTACACTTGGGTTTCTGTTCCAATGACATTGTTAAAACTGAGAAAGGAAGTGGTGGGGACAGGTCTTCCCAATGGACACACAAGGCCAGGGGCGGACTGACAACTCACGGGGTCCCGGGGCAATAGAAGATCATGGGGCCTCCTGGGCTTACAGATGGCCACCAAGCCAGGAGGCAGTGTAGAGGCGGGGCAGCTAAAATCTCAGGATTTTCACAACAAAAGCATGTTGGTTTCGGACATATCAAGGTCCCAGATGTAAAAAAAAAACACAGATTTTTACATACTGTCCCTGGTATTATTGAGCCTGGCAACCCTAATGGGGCCCCCTAGTGGCATGGGGCCCTCGGGCAGTGCCCCAGAGTCCCAATGGTCAGTCCGCCCCTGCACAAGGCAGCAACTTATCCAGATTGCTCAATCCTAAAATTTTGCATGATACAACAGGCTACCCAACAAAGATAGATTCATTACAAACCTATATGCAGTAATGGGAATTGCTGTCATTCGTATTTGTGAATAACATCAGTAGGTCATCTATGTGAACAAATTTGTATTTTAGATTTGCTGGCCATCTAGTAAACACATTCCTGCTTTAGATTTGCTGCCCATCAAGTAAAGCATCATAAAATAACATTTTCTGATATGAACCTGGAAATTATTACATTTAATATGTGTGCAGTATTTTACCAAATCGTTTTAAAATGTTGAATTCATAATAAAAAGCTAACCTAAATGTACACACTGTTAGTTCACGGTTTTAGAGATAATTAAAACAAATGTAAAACATAATCTGAAATATAATCAAGATGCAGACACTTCCACACTGAATGATAACGATTAAGCCATAATAATTTATCTAGTAGCTTTGTCCAATTCACTGCTAACATTCCTTTCTGTGATTTAAACAATGGTCTTTTAGAGGAGTAGAATAAAATAATATTCATTGTAAATCAATTTTGTTTCACTGGAGTCTAACAGAGGGAAAAAAAATGAAATCACAGTTTCTATTATAAAATAAACTCTTTGAACAAGTGCACCATAAATACGATTATCTTTGCACGAGAGCCCTCTAATGGCTATTATAGGGTATTACTATTAATGTGTTAATACAGTATATTAAAATATATTATGCAATAAAAGCAATTGCACATAAAATAATTTCTTATACTGAGAAGTAATTGCTGCAATAATTCCAAAATAGTTAATCCAGCTATTAATTATTCATGTGCATTCATGAACAAATATCCGTAGAATTGACATTTTTACATTTACCCTAGTGAATGCCTCATATCATTGCAGTAGAAATACATTTATGTGTTAATCACGTAAATTGAAATAGTTCATCCTATTCCCTTTTTAGTAAAATAATATTAATTATCCAGAATCGTTTTTCTGTCATTATAAAGTTATAGTTTATGTTGAGGATATTGTTAACAGTAAAGATATTCTTATTTTCATTTTTTTTTTACATTTCCAGAGCCATAGCAACAGAGATAACAATAACTATTGGTAAAATGGCTCTTAAAAGGACCACCTCTTACCATGCTTCAGGAAAATCTGCCTCTTGTATTATGTCACTTTTTATGGTTCTTTTTATACCTCGTACACATGACCATTTTTCTCGGCAGGAAAAAAAACAATGCGATTCCTCTGCAACCTGACTTGCATACACATGTTCATGAAAAAAACGTCCGACCAAAGCGCGGTGACAGACAACACGTACGACAGGACTATAAAGGGGAAGTTCCTGGGCTGCATACTTGATTCTGATTTCCCCTCAGAAAAGCATACACATGACCGTTTTTCGCAATGAGAAAAAGACTGACGGGAAACACGACGAGAAAAAACAGAGCTGGTTTCAATTTTTTAGCGGGCAGTTTTTTCGAGAAAACTGCTGTGGAGCATACACACGACCGGTTTTCACGACCAATATAAAAAATGTCAGTTTTCTCGTTGTGAAAAACGGTCGTGTGTACAAGGCATTAGTGTTCGGTCTTATGTGCTCTTTCAGGATCTCAATATATCTGTTAAGCCGTGTACCTTTATCCTTTCTATTGCTGTAAAAGACAAGATTTTGACTCATCTGAATGTTTGTACAATTATTTTATTATGAAAAACCTTAATAAAAACCATTGAAATATAATAATATTATGATGTCATTATTTGCTATAATAAGCTGACTACAGGCAGTGTACCAGATGAGGTATTAGTGTGTGTAGTAATATGATTACCAGAATAAATAAATACCCTGATCAGCAATAAAAGCCTCTTTACAACAATCTTGTAAAGTTTTAACACATAATGCTTGAAATTATTAATGTATACCTATAGACTGTATTTTTGTCTTGAAAGAAAGTGAGAGAAAATTCTAAATATTCTAGGTGCCACCAGTGTCAAATAGAAAGGACTAGAGTTGAGCGGACACCTGGATGTTTGGGTTCGGGTCTGAACCGCACCAGGCCACATGCCCTCAACATTGGGAGGGTGCTTTGGGGTGCCCCCCAAAGCACCTTGTCCCCATGTTGATGGGGACAAGGGTCTCTTCCCCACAACCCTTGCCCGGTGGTTGTGGGGGTATGCGGGCAGGGGGCTTACCAGAATCTGGAAGACCCCTTTAACAAAGGGGACCCCAGATCCTGACCCCCCCCCCCCACTGTGTGAAATGGTAATGGGGTACATTGTACCTCTACCATTTCACAAAAGAAGTGTAAATAGTTTTTTTTAAATAAAACACACACACCGTAGAACAAAATATTTTATTCATTCTTTATTAAACCAAATTAAAATCCAGCGGTGAAGATCCACGATCGATGCTGCTCCCTGCTCCAAAGTTGTCTTTTATCCAGCGCCGGCTGATGTCTCCAGCGACGGGTGGTCTCTTCAGCGACGGGTGATCGGTCCAGCGACGGGTGTACTGTTCTCTCCAGCGACGGGTCCAGCGAAGATCCATCCAATCAGAGCACAGCTCCGCGAATGACGCGGCAGAGCTTGACGTTTCTTTTATAGCCGAGGCAGGCCACGCATCACGTGACCCTGTCTCCCTCTGACGCACACTGTGCTACGTCACTGGGATAGCCCTATTCCTTAGTAAGGATTGGGCTATGCCAGTGACGTAGCACAGTGTGCGTCAGAGGGGGACGGGGTCACGTGACGCGTGGCCCGCCTCCCTTATAAAAGAAATGTCAAGCTCCGCCGCGTCATTCACGGAGCTGTGCTCTGATTGGATGGAGAGACCACCCGTCGCTGGAGACATCAGCCGGCGCTGGATAAAAGACAACTTTGGAGCAGGGAGCAGCATCGATCGTGGATCTTCACCGCTGGATTTTAATTTGGTTTAATAAAGAATGAATAAAATATTTTGTTCTACGGTGTGTGTGTTTTATTTAAAAAAAACTATTTACACTTCTTTTGTGAAATGGTAGAGGTACAATGTACCCCATTACTATTTCACACAGTGGGGGGGGGGGGTCAGGATCTGGGGTCCCCTTTGTTAAAGGGGTCTTCCAGATTATGATAAGCCCCCTGCCCGCATACCCCCACAACCACCGGGCAAGGGTTGTGGGGAAGAGAGCCTTGTCCCCATCAACATGGGGACAAGGTGCTTTGGGGGGCACCCCAAAGCACCCTCCCAATGTTGAGGGCATGTGGCCTGGTGCGGTTCAGGAGAGGGGGGCCGCACTCTGTCCCCTCCTCTTTTCTGCGGCCGGCCAGGTCAACGTGCTCGGATAAGGGGTCTGGTGTAGATTTTAGGGGGAACTCCACGCCATTTTTTTTTTAAATTTGGGGTGGAGTTCCCCTTAAATTCCACACCAGACCTGAAGGGTCTGGTTATGGATATTTGGTGGGAACCTCACGTCATTTTTTTTTTAAATTGACGGCGGGGTTCGCCTTAATATCCATACCAGACCTAAAGGGTGAATTTGCGGGGACCTCCGCGCATTTTTTTTTCCCGAACTCCGAACCCGTACCCAAACTTTTATCAATTATTCGGGATCAGGTCCGGGTTCGGGAAAAACCCAAAGTCTGTACCGAACCCGAACTTTATAGTTCAGGTTCGCTCAACCCTAGAGGGGACGTCTTTTAGTAGGGACAGCCATCAATTGATAGTTTGAATCTCAGCCAGTTCAGCAGGGACAGGCAAATATTTTAACCATCTATGAGCAGGCTAATGGTACCCAAGTCCATCCATCCCAAGTCCATCCATCCCAAGTCCATCCATCCAGCAACTTGGGTACAACCAGCAAGTCAGATTTTTACATGTGAACCCGGTGCACAAGCTACAGGGCAGGCCTTTTGACACTGCAAGTCATGTATGGGGATGCCAGGCCTTTTGACACTGCAAGACATGTATGGAGATACTAAAGAAGGCACTCTGGTACATACTGTATGGACCTCCTCTTGCCTTCAGAACTGCCTTAATTCACACATTTGCTGCAGATATGTCGGCTACACATCCATGATACAAATCTCCTATTCTACCACATCCCAGAGGTGCTCTATTGGATTTAGATCTCGTGACTGCGGAGGCCATTGGAGTACAGTGAATTCATTGTCATGTTAACCACTTGTCTACCAGCCGCCGTCAATTGACGGCGGCAAGGTAGCTCTGTTGTTTTGACAGTTCCCGTTTTGCTGGGAACTCGATGCGCGTGCCCGGTTGCAACGATCGCCGCCGGGCACCCGCGATTGCCCAGTCACTGAGCAGGGACATGGAGCTCTGTGTGTAAACACAGAGCTCCACGTCCTGTCAGGGAGAGGAGACTGATGCTGTGTCCCCTGTACATAGGGACACAGATCGGTCACCTCCCCCAGTCACCCGCCTCCCCCTACTGTTAGAACACTCACTAGGCTACACATTTAACCCCTTCCCTGCCCCCTAGTGGTTAACTCCTTCCCTGCCAGTCACATTTATACAGTAATCAGTGCATATTTATAGCACTAATCACTGTATAAATGTGAATGGTCCCAAAAATGTGTCAAAAGTGTCCCATGTGTCCGCCATGATGTCACAGTCCCAATAAAAAAATCGCAGATCGCTGCCATTACTAGTAAAAAAATAAATAAATAAAAATCATAATTATGTCCCCTATTTTGTAGGCGCTATAACTTTTGTGCAAACCAGTCACTATACGCTTATTGCGATTTTTTTTTTTTTTACCAAAAATATGTAGAAGAATATGTATTGGCCTAAACTGAGAAAAAAACGTTTTTTTTAAAAAAAAAATGGGATATTTATTATAGCAAAAAAGTAAAAAATCCTGTGTTTTTTTCAAAATTGACACTCTTCTTTTGTTTATAGAACAAAAAATGAAAACCGCACAGGCGATCAAATACCACCAAAATGAAGCTCTATTTGTGGGAAAAAAAAGGACCTCAATTTTGTTTGGGAGCCACATTGCATGACCGCGCAATTGTCAGTTAAAGCGACGCAGTGCCGAAAGCTGAAATTTCGCCTGGGCAGGAAGGGGGTAAAACCTTATGGGGCTGAAGTGGAAAAAAAAATAAAAAATTTCAAATGGTTTGAGCTTTGGTGCATTTTCTTGCTGGCAGTAGTCATCAGAAGATGGGTACACTGTAGTCATAAAAGGATGGACATGGTGAGCAATAATAACCAGGTAGGCCATGACAAACAATGCTCAATTGGTACTAAGGGGCCCAAAGTGGGCCAAGAAAATATCCCCCACACCATCACACCACCACTAGACTAAACCATTGATACAAGGCAGGGTAGATCCATGCTTTCATGTTGTTTACCCCAAATTATAAATCTACCATCTGAATGTCACAGCTGAAATCGAGATGCATCAGGCAAGGAAATGTTTTTCCAATCTTCTATTGTCCAATTTTGGTAAGCTTGTGTGAATTGTAACCTCAGTTTTTCTGGTCTTAGCTGACAGGAATGACACCCGATGTGATCTGCTGCTGCTGTAGCCCATCTGCTTAAAGGTTTCTTGTGTTGTGCGTTCAGAGATAGTATTCTGCATACCTTGGTTGTAACGAGTGGTTATTAGCGTTAAGCCGCGTACACACGATCAGTCCATCCGATGAGAACGGTCTGACGGACCATTTTCATCGGTTAACCGTTGAACCTGACTGATGGTCCGTCGCGCCCACACACCATTGGTTAAAAAAACGATTGTGTCAGAATGCGGTGACGTAAAACACAACAACGTGCTGAAAAAAATGAAGTTCAATGCTTCCAAGAATGCGTCGACTTGATTCTGAGCATCCTATCGGTTAGGAATCCAAATTTAAAGCAAGTTGTTTTTTTTAAACCGATGGTTAAATAACCGATGGCGCCCACACACGATCGGTTTTGACCGATGAAAGCGGTCCATCAGACCATTCTCATTGGTTTAACCGATCGTGTGTACGCGGCCTCTTAGGCCGCGTACACACGATCAAATTTGTCCGCTGAAAACGGTCCGATGGACCGTTTCAGCAGACAAATCCGATCGTGTGTACGGGCTAGCGGACAGGTTTGTCCATCGGACAAATTTCAAAGCATGCTTTGAAATTTGTCCGCTACAAACCTGTCCGTCGGATATGTCCGCTGGTTAGTACGGCTAACCAGCGGACATATCTTCCCGCACATGCGTCGTATCCTGTGAATGGATCCGACGCATGCGCGCGGAAGTGTTTACTTCCTGGTGCGGTGACGTGGCGGCGTCAATGTCACCGCCGCGTCACCACGCTGTCTGCCGGCGGGGATTTTGATCCGATGGTGTGTACACGCCATCGGACCGAAATCCGATGAGACATGTCCGCTCTAAACTGTCCGTCGGACAAGTTTGAGCGGACATATCTCATCGTGTGTACGAGGCCTTACTGTTGCCTTTCTATCTTCTCAAACCCATTCTCCTCTGACCTCTGACATCAAAAAGGAATTTTCGTCCACACAACTGGATATTTTCTCTTTTTCGTACCATTCTCTGTAAATGCGAGAGATCTTTGTACAAATCCCTTTAAATCAGCAGTTTTTTAAATACTCAGACTAGCCCATCTGGCACCAACAACAATGCCATGTTCAAAGTCACTTAAATCCACTTTCTTCCCCTTTCTGATGCTCGGTTTGAATTTTTGCAGGTTGTCTTCCTAATGTCTTCCTAAGTGTACCTAATAAAGTGGCCGGTGAGTATATATATAAATATCTATATATATATTACAAGAAGATACTAATACAAGATGTGGAGGTGGTTGGAGCAGCTAAGAGCTAAACAACAGCCAAAGTAGGCTGTTCAAATGCCACATCTGAGATTCTTTGCTTCACTGCTGCAGCAAATTTTATGTGGCATGAATAATTGGCTAGCCTGTCACACCGCCCAATAGTATATGACAATGTGAGTCTTTTTAACCAAATAAAAAAAAAAGTCTGCTTGGATTTACACTATTGGGAGTTTTTCTCCTATGGGCCAGATTCAGGTAGATGGGAGTTTCTTTACTTTGGAGTAACGTTTCTCATTTACGTTACTCCGCCGACACTTTCCGCGCAAGTACTGTTATTCACATAGCAGTTGCGCGTAAACTTGCGCCAGAGTAACGATAATGCACTGGCGTAATCCGACGCAAGTGGAAGTGGGTGTGATCATATGTAAATGATGGGCGGAGCCCAGCGCAGAGGCTTACGTTCAGCGCATCATCCTTGGAGCATGCGCAGTAAGTGAGGCTTCACTTGCCCCTTGTGCGCATGCTCACAACTTCCGTCGGCACCACTTCACGGGAAACGTCAGCGCAATGTGTTCCGTTGCGCGTATAAAAGCCCTAGCAGAAACGCCATTCCGGCGCAAAAGTATATCCGTTTCCCCCCACCCCAGGGAAGATACTTTTGCACTGTCATGGCTGCTCCCGCTACCCCCAGAGAGAGGAGGAACCTCAACTTTAATGCCCAGGAGGTCTCTGTGGTCATCTCGGCGATGGAGACGTTTAATGATTTTCTCCACGGCAAAAAAAGTAGGAAGACCAGCCGGGAGAGGAAGCAGGGCATCCTGGAGACCATTGCTGCCAGGGTCAATGTGTTGGGGTATTCCACCCGGACTGCTGGGGATATTCAAAAAAAAATAAATGATCTGCGGCGCAAGGTCCGTGGCAAGGTGGCCACCATTAGGAGCCATGAGAGGGGCACAGGTGGTGGTCCACCATGTCCGGTCAGCCTGACCACAGAGGAGGAGGTGGTCGCCCGCTGCCTGGACAGGGAGCAGTTGGAGGGGGTACCAGGCTTTGATTCTGTGGAGGAAGGCTCCAGGACAGGTAAGTGTTTTTTATCCCCTATTTGGTGTGTTGCATGTGGGGGGGGGGAGGGTACATGTGCCAAGTGTGTGGGACCACCAACATGTGTCTGCTTTGTGTCATCCACAGATGACGGAGCTGGGCCATCATCTGTCGGCGGCCAGTCCACCCCATCCCCCCATCGGCACCCAGTGCCTGTGCCCCTGGGTGGTGAAGACACCGAGGTGGAGGAGGAGAGTGGCCACACCACACATGCAGAGGTCGTTGAGGAGGAGCCTGTTGGGGCAGAGCAGGACTTTGTTTTATTGTTAGAGGAATCCTCCTCCTCTGCTGGACCCTCTCAGATCCCCTCCCCCATTATAGGAAGCCCCTCAAGGGCGACTCCATCCCCCCGGGGACAAACATCTACTGGCCCCAGGAAGGCCACCCATAAGACCAGGGGGGTGTCTGATCTGGTCCAGGACCAGGTGGCGAGGGATCACGCCAGACAGACCCAGCAAATGGGGGAGATTGCTGGGCACCTGGACAGAGTGGCTGACAGCCTGTGCTCCGTGGCCCAGATGTCTTCGGCAGTGCAGGATGTGAGCTGCAACTGCGCTGCAGTGGTGACCAGTCTGGGGGAGGTGCAGGGTGAGCTAAGGGACCTCACTGCAGCCGTCCAGGCAAACAGTGCTGCCATCCGGGACCAGGGGAGGCTGAGTCGGCGGGCCCAGCATTATCAGGTCACCCGGCAGCTCAGGATGCAGGCCCAGCAGCTCAGGGTGCAGGCCCAGACCAGTTCTTACCTTGGCCGGATTGCCGTGGCCTTGGAGGGCAGGCAGGCCACACCTGCCAGGAGTGGCCCACCTGGGGATCAGCCACCTCCAGATGCCCCCCCACCCCCACCCACTCCATCCAGGCAGCTAAGGAGCCAGAGAGGGGCCGCCAGAAGAAGCCCCCGGCATCCCAGATCATTTTTTTTTTTTTTGATGCTCAGGACATGAGTTTTTTTTATATTTTTTTGTGAATGCTCAGGTTATGAGATTTTTATTTTATTATTAATACTCAAGTTATGAGTTATTTTCTTTGTGATTATGCTCAGGTTATGAGATTTTTATTTTTTTATACTGCACACGTTGCAGTGTGAATGGTGTGTGAATGTGAGAGGGTGGCACTCCTGCCAGTAAGGGGTGTCACCCTCGGCCGTGGTGGTGAAGTTAACCCCACGGCTGTATGAATGACGTGTGAAAGGTGTATGAATGGACAGTGACATCATTGGGGCCTTGACGCTGGCGTTGCTGCTCCCAAGTCCTACATGCTGGACTTGGGCTAATCCAATGTGATGTGGATGTGGTGTGTGTGATCTAGGGACATCAGTGGTGTACACGCGTGCATTGTCTGTGTGATAAATGTTTTGGTTTATTGTCCAAAGATGCCTACGGCGAGGACCCTCCTGACTGCTCTTCCATCAGCAGACTGGTTCTCCTCTGGCAGGTGGGGACTGTGTGGGTCGGGGGTCAGGTCATCACGCATGTCAATCTGCAGGCCTTTTCTCATTGCAAAGTTGTGCAGAATGCAACATGCACCGATGATCTGACACACAAAGGTAGGGGAATACAATAGGGTCCCCCCGGACTTATCCAGGCAGCGGAAACGGGACTTCAGGAGCCCAAATGTTTGCTCCACCACTGCACGGGTTTTGATGTGTGCTTCATTGTATTTTCTCTCTCCTCTGGTTTGGGGGTTCCGGAAAGGAGTCATGAGATGGGGTCCCAGTGCATATGCAGAGTCACCTGTAAGGGAAAAGACAGGAGGATGTTAGTCATGCATGTGCCACTTCTGATGTGCATCACGGGAGGGGATAGTCATGCCTGCCACCCATGTCACTCACCAATCAGCCAGCTGTCCCCATACATGTTCTGCTCGAATTCTGCTGGGATGGGGCTCTGACGGTATATGAAGCTGTCATGGCTGGACCCTGGGTGTTTGGCACGGACGTGCCATATGAGGCGTTGGGCATCAGCTATCACCTGTACGTTGATGGAATGCCAATGCTTCCGATTGCGGTATATGTGCTCTGTGGCACTGGGGGGCTGTAGGGCCACATGTGTGCAATCAATGGCACCCACGGTGCGTGGGAATCTGGCAATGCTGTAGAAATCTGTCATTGCCTTCAGCCGCAGCTCCTCAGTGGTGGGTCTGATGAACTGGTTGGACATGCGTCTGAGGATTGCGGGGACAACCTGGTGCACATATCTGCTTATGGAGGATTGTGACATCCCAGCCACCACTCCACTTGTACGCTGGAATGATCCACTGGCAAGGAAATGAAGTGTTGCCAGTACCTTCACCAGTGGCTGCACTGCTTGTGAGCGGTGTGTCTTGCTGGTGATGTCACCCTGCAGGGTTGTGGTTAGTTCAAGTATTGCATCTGGGCTGAATCTGAAGAGGCGATACACCTCCTCATCCCCCATGCCAAAGAGGCTCATGCGCGTGCGGTATATCCTTTCGCGTGCCCGCCTACTCCGTTCCGGGGGACCCAGTACTAGTGCTAGGACCGCGACTGCCCCTGGCATGTTGGCACACAGAGGTGTTGTCCTTGCACGTATGGTTGTTCAGCTTGCTAGTTTCGTCGGTAACCCTGCTGCTGTAGCTGCTCTCCTGCTGACCTGAGGCCGTCTGGAGTAAAGATAAAGCAGCTATTTGTAGAAATAACTTTGCGCCGGACGGACGAGATACGCGCGGCGCATGTAGCCAGCGTATGGTGCTAATCCGTTCGTGAATCGGGAAATCTCCCTCATTTGCATATTTGCAGGGGAAATCAATAGGCGCGACTGATGCGCCAAACGAAATTATGCGCTGACGAGACTCCGGCGTCGGAAAGTTAAGCCGATCGGAAATGGCCCGTTTTCTGTCGCATCTAGTTTGGTGGGTACGGCCACATAGAAACGACGGCGCATCTTCACAGTTCCGCGGCGCATATCGAATTACTCCAGCGCAACTTTACCTGAATCTGGCCCTATGTTTTTATATCTGTTATGGTTATGAGCTGGATATCCACTCCGGAGCTGCTGGGGGAAGGTGGGTCTGACTGATATGGTTCCTATGCTGGTTATGACTGCTTTATAAGTGAGGGTCATTGAGCTCTGATAAGAGACCAATTTCATTTGGTCATGTGTATTCCATTGCACTGGGAGGAATTGTTATACCCTACAATCACACCTGTGCACTCTTTGGTGCATTTTGCAGAAACACACTACAGTCAATTTAACATGGTTTCCTATGGTACACGTTCACATCTATGTGCTTTTTAAGCCGGCGCATTTTTGGAAAGGGTCTGAGATTTTATGTCTCGCAGCAGATTGTGCTTTGCGTGTACTAGACTTCAATGGAGTCGCACCAGAAACACAAATGTTACGTTTTTAATTTTTAATGCATTTTTTCCCCCTTTTTTAAAAAAAAAAACTTTACATATCTGCTTGCTAAAGAGTGGACCAGGAAGCCAACCGCCGCATCCTTGACAGCCAAAGAGTCATCAGCTGTTAAAAAAAAAAAATGGCAACAAAAAAACTGTGAAAAACATGGTGTGGGGTCCCTCCCAGATCCATATCAGTATATCGGGTCTGGTATAGATTTGGAGGCGAACCCCATGTGTCCCCCCCTCAAATCCATATCAGAGCCTTATTTGAACATGCAGCCTGGCAGGTTAGAAAAGGGAAGAAACAAGCTGTGCCCCCCCTCTGGAACCACACTAAGCCGCATGCTCCTAACATGGGGGGGTGCTTTGGGGCAGGAAGGGATCTGCCCCCCCGCTCCAAAGCACCTTGTTCCTATGTTGATGGGGACAAGGACCTCTTCCCCACAACCCAGTGGCTGAGGTTGTGGGGGTCAGCAGGCAGGGAGCTTATCAGAACCTGGAAGCCCCCTTTAACAATTGCGTCCCCAAATCATGCCCCCCCCCCATGTGAATGAGTATGGAGTACTGATTTATCCAAAAATGTGTCACAGAAAAAAAACAAACACAGTTTTTGACAATTTCTTTATTAAAAATCTAAAATGTCCCTTGATGTAGATCCATCGTCAATCACGCCGGCAGCCTGACCCAGAAAGAAAAAAAGCACTTGTCAGAGGCTAAATGCCGACTGCCCGCTCCTCCATCTGACAGTTCTTAAATAGGTAAGGGGCGGGGCCCCTTGTGACATCACTGCTCAGTGCATGCTGGTACATTTCTCTGCATTGATTAATTTGTACATAATGTATGTACTATAAATATTGTGACGATATTCAAGGTGAAGTAATGGACAGGGCCGCCATCAGGGGTGTACAGCCAATACAACTGTAAGACCCTGTACACACGAGGAGACATGTCCGATGAGACAGGTCCGACGGACCGTTTTCATCGAACATGTCTGAAGGGATCTTTTGGTCTGATGTGTGTACACACCATCAGACCTAAATCCCCGCGGACCAGAACGCGGTGACGTAGAAGACACTGACGTGCTGGCAAAAGGAAGTTCAATGCTTCCACGCATGCGTCAAATCAATTTAACGCATGCGTGGGATTTCGGTCCGATGGTTGGGCGTACTAACCATCGGACATGTCCGACGGACAGGTTTCCAGCAGGCAAGTTTCTAAGCATGTTTAGAAACTTTGGTCCGCTGGAAACCTGTCCGCTAGGCCGTACACATGATCAAACATGTCCGCTAAAACTGGTCTGCGGACCAGTTTCAGCGGCCATGTCTCCTCGTGTGTACGCGGCCTTAGGGGCCCGTCCGGGCAAGAAGAAGGCAGAATGGATGAAGGGGAGCCGTGTTGTGCAATATAGAAACGATCTTGCTCCAATCACCTAGGCAGTAGTGGTAGTGGGTCCTGCTCCCCCACTCCCCAAATGTGATAATATTGAAGGACGAGTGGGGGCCTTAAAGCTGACTGTGCACTTTTGAGTGGAGTTTTGCTTTAAGAACATAATAATACTTACTTAACAATACTTTATTTGTTGATATTTTTATTTTGATAAAATATGGCATATTTACTGTGCCCACCCTCCCCAACCTAAAATCAGTTCCTCCTGTGCCCTGCAGCAGCTGCTGGCGAGAGGGAAAGGAGGACAGCATCGCTGCATGGGGAAACACAGGCAGATTGGTGTCAGTGATAAAATGGTACAGCTGGTTGTCCTGCTCCTCACATGCTCAGGCCCTCCTGATTTCTGACTGGCTGTACTGCTTATCAGTGCTCAACTATGTATGTTAGCTCTTGGTTTGGATATTGTGCATATAGCATGATGCAACTCTAACTAGACATACATATACAACATTGTGAGATGGTATGATCACAACGAGAACACTCAAAAATCAAGATATGTTTTTTTTTTTCTTTTTTTCTTTTTTCTCAATAAAGGTTTATTTTGTAAATGTGAAGTAGACATTCTACATTTATATAGGAAATAAAGGATGTATAAACATTGTTTATAAACAATGGTATGAAAAATGCCAGCTGTATTAATACAGTATATAACAGTGCTCTTCAAACTGCAGCCTTGGGGCCCGATGTGGTCCTTTGCTTGCCTTTATCCAGCCCTTGAGGTATTATTCCATCCACTGACACCAACAATGGGGAACTAATGAGGGAGGGGTGAAACTTCCGCGCTAGGACTGGGTAGATGAGCTGCTGCCCCCTGTGTGGTCTCTCAAGGAGGGACTGGTTACAAATAAAGTGAAGTGAATGTGCAGGGTAGTGGCGATGCTTGGATGTAATATTGATAGGTTTTCTCCAACCGTTCTAGTGATAGGTGTATGATGTGAAAAGCCTCCACTGGTGTTAGGTCCCCTTTTGATGAGTATTGGTGATACGCAACAAAGATAAAGTGAGCCCTCCAGTGGGCTTAAAGTGAAAAAATGCTGGTGTACCGAAAAAAGTGTGAACCTAGGGCAAGTCAACCCTCTAAGTGTACCAGGTATACTTCCGTTAACGTGAAAGAGATGTTAACATATATTTCCGGTAAACCACAATATCATGATCACAGAAGGGAGCCCAAAAAATAATTGTTTGATAAGGCCTTAACCACTTAAGGACCGCCTACTGCACATATACGTCGGCAGAATGGCACGGCTGGGCACATCAACGTATATATACGTTGATTTTAGTACCCAGCCGTGGGTCACGGGCGCGCGCCCGCGGCACGCTCCCGTGACCCGGTCCGAAGCTCCAGGACCGGGACCGCGGGACTCACGGGCCCGATCGCCGCTGCAGTGCGGCGATCCGTCCCTGGAGCTGAAGAACGGGGAGAGCCGTGTGTAAAGCATCGATCGCGTCATCCCTGTTATAGGGGGACGTGATCGATGATGTCACACCTACAGCCACACCCCCTACAGTTGTAAATGCACACAGGGAACACTCAAAGTCACAGCGCCCCCTTGTGGTTAACTCCCAAACTGCAACTGTCATTTCCACAGTAAACAATGCAATTTAAATGCATTTTTTGCTGTGAAAATGACAATTGTCCCAAAAATGTCTCAAAATTGTCCGAAGTGTCGCCGCTATTAGTAGTAAAAAAAAAAAAAAATTATAAAAATGCAATAAAACTATCCCTTATTTTGTAAACGCTATAAATTTTGCGAAAACCAACCGATAATCGCTTATTGCAATTTTTTTTACCAAAAATATGTAGAAGAATACGTATCGGCCTAAACTGAGGAAAAAAAATGTTTTTTTATATATTTTTGGGGGATATTTATTATAGCAAAAAGTAAAAAATATTGAATTTTTTTTTAAATTGTCGCTCTATATTTGTTTATAGCGCAAAAAATTAAAACCGCAGAGGTGATCAAATACCACCAAAAGAAAGCTCTATTTGTGGGGAAAAAAGGACGCCAATTTTGTTTGGGAGCCAAGTCGCACAACCGCGCAATTGTCAGTTAAAATGACGCAGTGCCGAATCGCAAAAAGGGGCAAGGTCATTTACCTGCATTTTGGTCCGGGTCGTAAGTGGTTAAAGGATATATATATATATATATATATATATATATATATATATATATATATATATAGTAATCTATATGCAAAATAAAATAAAAAAAATAAAGATGAAATGTGAATCCTCCTGGGTGTGCTCTGTGCTAAGACAAATTCAATATATTGTAGTGCCCTCAAAACCACCTGTAGTTTTGAGGATAAGTTCAACAATATGCAGCTATTTCAACGTTCAGTTCATATAGGCAGCATTCCCTGTAGTTAGGCCCTTAGTGATGTAATCCCTCCAAAAATGCAGTTGATACATAGACTTATATAAATAAATAAATACAATAGTCCCCCGTCCACTCTGCAATATATAAAGGGTGTGCAAATTCTTATAATTAATGACAGCCTCAATTCCCAGCTGGAGACATCAGATGGAATCCACGCTCCCCCCACATGTATCCCTACTCACCGGATAGTAGTCCCCACAGGGGTGGTGTTGAGCCTTAGGGATCAGTGGGCCGTGTTGGTAGCTTACCAGTTATTCTGTCTCAGGGTCCTCAGGTGAAAATGACAATTGCAGTTTGGGAGTTAACCACAAGGGGGCGATGAAGGAGTTATGTATGACCTCATCTGTGTTTCTAACTGTAGGGGGGTGTGGCTGTAGGTGTGATGTCATCGATTATGTATCCCTATAAAAGGAGTCACACGATCGATCACGGCGCCACAGTGAAGTGTTTACACACAGCTCTCCCCGTTCTTCAGCTCCGGGGACCGATCACGGGACTCCAGCGCCGATCAGGGAGCTTCGGACTGGGGCGTGCGCCCATGACCCATGGCTGGGCACTAACAGAAGACTTACCTGTACGTGCATGTGCCCAGCCGTGCCATTCTGCCGACGTAAATGTGCAGGAGGCGGTCCTTAAGCGGTTAAACCATCTCTTTAGGCCCCTTTCACACTGGGGCGGTTTGCAGGCACTATTGCGCTAAAAATAGCGCCTGCAAACCGACCCCAAACAGCGGCTACTGTTTCTCCAATGTGAAAGCCCGAGGGCTTTCACACTGGAGCGGTGCACTAGCAGGACCGCTCCAAAAGTCCTACTAGCAGCATCTTTGGAGCGGTGAGAGGAGCGCTCTTTCACATTGAAAGCAATGGGAAACCGTGGCTATACCGCCGGCAACGCACCTCTGCAGAGGCAAATTGCAAGCGGTATTAACCCTTTTTCGGGCCGACAGCGGGGGTTAAAACCACACTGCTAGGAGCCGAATACCGCAGCAATTCAGACGGTATACCGCAACTGCTAAAGAAAGAAAGACCGCCGTTCCAGATCCAGCTCCAGATGAGTGCAATGAGCAATCAATGTCCTCCTCAGAGACCATGGGTGCTGGCAATGCACAAGGCAGAGATCAATGGAAAAAATTCATGGACAGCCGCACACCAAAATCGACCTTAAAAGGTAGCTTTTATTGGTGCAAAAAGGATAAATGCACTACAAAACACAGCACAGCAAGCAGTGGGATAAAAACTGATGCGTTTCGCACAGGGATTCAGTGTGAAAGGGGCCCAAGTCATTTTTTCATCGTTCCATCTATTAAATCTTCTGCCCTTGTTGTTATGACTTTGGATACTAAAACATTTTTTTTCTGCTAGTAAATAGTAAATACCCTATGCAGCTTACTTCCTCTTTCTTGTCTGGTAAGTTTGCCAGCAAAGAAGGCGAGATGAGTCATAGTAAAGCGAAGGGAGAGCTGCAGAGCTGGATGAGGGCGGAGATAACAGGAGACTGCAGAGATCCATGTGTATTCATCGAGAAAGGAGAAATGTGCAGGCAAGCAGTGGTGTGAGTGTGTATGTGTTTGTGTTTGTATACACAGTATGTGTGTGTATTTACAGTATGTGTATGTGTGTGTATATACAGTATGTGTGTGTATTTACAGTATGTGTATGTGTGTGTATATACAGTATGTGTGTATATTTACAGTATGTGTATGTGTGTGTATATACAGTATGTGTATGTGTGTGTATATACAGTATGTGTGTATATTTACAGTATGTGTATGTGTGTGTATATACAGTATGTGTATGTGTGTGTATATACAGTATGTGTGTGTATTTACAGTATGTGTATGTGTGTGTATATACAGTATGTGTGTGTATATACAGTATGTGTATGTGTGTGTATATACAGTATGTGTGTGTATATACAGTATGTGTGTGTATTTACAGTATGTGTATGTGTGTGTATATACAGTATGTGTGTGTATATACAGTATGTGTATGTGTGTGTATATACAGTATGTGTGTGTATTTACAGTATGTGTATGTGTGTGTATATACAGTATGTGTGTGTATATACAGTATGTGTGTGTATTTACAGTATGTGTATGTGTGTGTATATACAGTATGTGTATGTGTGTGTATATACAGTATGTGTGTGTATATACAGTATGTGTGTGTATTTACAGTATGTGTATGTGTGTGTATATACAGTATGTGTGTGTATATACAGTATGTGTGTGTATTTACAGTATGTGTATGTGTGTGTGTATATACAGTATGTGTATGTGTGTGTATATACAGTATGTGTATGTGTGTGTATATACAGTATGTGTGTGTATATACAGTATGTGTGTGTATTTACAGTATGTGTATGTGTGTGTATATACAGTATGTGTGTGTATATACAGTATGTGTGTGTATTCACAGTATGTGTATGTGTGTGTATATACAGTATGTGTCAGTATACACACATATACAGTATATGTGTGTATATACAGTATGTGTCAGTATACACAGTATGTGTGTGTATATGTAAACCCAGGAAGTGAACAGGCAGCAGCTTCAGTTCCCACATTTAAAATGATTGCAGCCAGACTCAGTGGAGGGAGATTTCTGCAGCATATTTGAATCACAGTATATGAAAAAAAATATGCAAGTGGTTTAGAATGGCAAAGATGTTTTTATTCCAAAACATGTGATCAGACTGCAGTTCCTCTTTAACCACTTCAGCCCCAGAAGAATAAACCCCCTTCCTGACCGATCCATTTTTTGCAGCCGTTTTAACTGACAATTGTGCAGTCATGCAATGCTGCACCCAAACACAATTGACGCCCTTTTTTTACCACAAATAGAGAAACCGTTTGGTGGTATTTAATCCCCTGTACGGTTTTTATTTTTTGCGCTATAAACAAAACAAACAACAATTTTGAAAAAAAATATATATTTTTTTACTTTTTGCTATAATAAATATCCCCAAAAATGTTTTTAAAAATCAAATTTCTTCATCAGTTTTTGTCAATATATATTCTTTTACATATTTCTGGTAATAAAAATCACAATAAAAGCATGTTGATTGGTTTGCGCAAAAGTTATAGGCCCGGATTCACAAAGGATTTACGTCGGCTTATTTCCAGATACACCGCCGTAATTTCAAATGTGCGCCGTCGCATCTTTGCGCCGATTCAAAAAACATGGCTTCAGCCGTCCGATGTAACTTGCCTACCCCGGTGTATTGTGGGCGCATAGTTACGATGGACGCATTTGGCGTTCCCATTATAAATATGCAAATGAGTAAGATACGCCGATTCACGAACGTAGATGAGACCGGCCGATTCATATATACACAATTTGCGTAAGGCTTACGTCCGGCGTAAAGTTACCCCTGCTATAGCAGGTGCAGCTAATGCAAAGGTATGGGCCAGGAAACAACGCCATCGAATTTTACATCATGTACGCCGTTTACGTAGTACTACGTGAATAGGGCTGTGCGTAAGTTACGTTCACGTAGTAGGCATTGCGCCGACGTATCTTAGGGAGTATATGCGACGTGATTCTGAGCATGCGCGCGCATTGCCCAGTTCAACCGGCCATTGATTAGCATGGGGTCACGCTTAAAGTTACGTCGGCGTAGTGTATTTGAGATGCACTACGCCGCTCTAAAGATACGCCACCCTACGTGAATCCGGGCCATAGTGTGTACAAACTATGGGAAATATTTATGGCATTTTTATTATTATTTTTCTACTATCAATGGCGGTGATCTGCGATTTTTTTTATCCGGACTGCGACATTGTGGCAGACAGATCAGACACTTTTGACACATTTTTGGGACCATTGACATTTATACAGTGATTAGTACGGATGAGTTTAGCGTTCGAAACGAACGTATGTTCAACTCGAACATCGTCCGTTCGATCGTTCGTCGAATTTCGAACAAAAACGATCGTTTGCGGCAAATTCGAGTGAAACGAAACGACCGTTTTTAAAACTTTTTTTCCATTGATACTACTATCAATGGAAAAAATGTTTTAAAAACAGTCGTTTTTTCAGGAGTCCTGCTCCTGAAAAAACAACAGTTTTTAAGACTTTTTTCCATTGATACATGTTCCCTGGGGCAAGACCCGGGTTCTGAAAGACGTTTTCCAACAATAACTTGAAAATGTGTCTTTAAAATGATCGTTTTTGAATTCGAACGTTCGAGTCCCATAGACTTCAATGGGGTTCTAAATGTGCGAACGATCGGACTGTTCGACGGTTCTGGTGCGAACCGAACCCGGGGGTGTTCGGCTCATCCCTAGTGATTAGTGCTATAAAAATGGGAAGGGGTTAAAGGGGTTGTAAAGATTTGTTTTTTTATTTTCTAAATAGGTTCTTTTAAGCTAGTCCATTGTTGGTTCACTTACCTTTTCCTTCGATTTCCCTTCTAAATGTTTTTTTCTTTGTTTCAATTTCTCACTTCCTGTTTCTCCTCAGTAAGCTTGCCCCCATCATCCAATCTGTTCTGGCTGGGGGTTAGTCAGCCAGAACAGCTTACTATTAGCTTACTACAGCTTAGAAGGGAAATCAAAAGAAAAGGTAAGTGAACCAACAATGCACTAGCTTAAAGTAACCAATTTATAAAAAAATAAAAACTTTACAACCCCTTTAACACTAGGGGGGTAACTGTGTTCCCTCACTGTGTTATAACTGTAGAGTGGAAGGAACTGATTAGAGGAGAAGACAGATAGTTGTGTTGTTCCTAGCTACTAGGAACACACGATCTGTCTCTCATCTCCTCAAAGAACAGGGATTTGTGTGTTTACACACACACACGTCCCTGTTCTGGCTCTCGTCGCGACCACCGGTCACATGAATTGATTCCACCACTGTGCAGTGGGTGCGCGCCTGCTATCCCTGCTTATAAGGCCGACATACAGCTACGATGGCTCATAGGAATGTGCCAACCTGCCGCAGTATAATGACGACAACTGGTCGGCAAGCGATTAATTGAACTATGTTGTGCAAGGCACATGCAGCTTTAACAGAAGTTATAGCATTTTGCATGCCTAAGGTCATGAGAGAGTACAAAAAACACCACTGGTTAGAAAGTATGTCAAATGCAAACTCTACCACTGTGTATTCTGGTAAGGTGATAACTAAACACCTTCTTCTGTAAAGTGTAGATTATGTTCTGAATAGAGCCTTAGCAGATGCTCACCTAAATACACAGGATAGAGCAGGGCCAGTTGTTTCACAGCAGTGGACAGTTTTCAAGAAGGTCAAGTCTATTTGCAGCATCTGTCCAAGTGAAGAGTAGCTAAAATTGCTTGCCAAATGACCTAATCTCAATATAGCAAAGCAATAATTAGCATCAGCCACTGTAGGTAAAACAAAGGAATAAAATAGGGCTGTGGAAATTAACTATTAATTCCTCCATTAATTGTTAATTTTTTTGATCGATCAAAATTCTTTTGATTGGTACTCACCTCTCGGGTCTTCAGGGAGTTCCATCAGAGATCCGGTGACATCACAGACACCGGCGGGGCTTGCCGTGTTCATCTGAAAGGCTCCTTTGTGCCTTCATATCTGCATGCCGGCAGGACCTTACTATCTGCTACACGCAAGGGCTGTTACACTTCCCTCTATCACTTCCCTCTATCAACCTGGGATTCTACAGTCATCCACTGGGAGTTGTGATCGTTCCCTTCACAGGACATCTACATGCCGACGGACTGATGTTAACCCCTTCTCATCTGGATTCAGCAGTGGTATCGTTGTACACATTTTATACCAGTATCATACTTAGCTACATGTTTTTATGACTGCTTTTGCTACCGTTTAGTATTACTCACACCGGCCCAGATTCACAGAGCGATTAACTGGTGTTAGACAGGAGTAATTTCAAATCTTGCGCGCCGTATCACTAGTTTGAATCCTCAAACCATGATACGGCGGCGTTGGGCTTGGGCTTTGATCTGACAGGCTTACGTCTTCGTACACCTTTGGATCTACGCTGCAATCTTTTTGCGGATGCTGGGTGAAGTTTGCGTTGTTTTCAGCGTCGGGGTATGCAAATGAGCTTTTTACGGAGATCCACAAAGTTACGAGCGTCGTTCGCAATCGCGTACGTCATTTTTTCGCTACGTAAAATTAAACCAGCTTTTAGCTGGTCTAACGTTACGCGGCCCATGTTAAGTATGGCCGTCGTTCCCGCGTCGACTTTCAATTTATTTTTATTTTTTTGTGTAAGTCGTCCGGGAATAGGAATGTCCGTAAACGACGCTACTCAAAAAAAAAATGACGTAACAACGTGATTTCGCGCAATGCATGGCGGGAAATTTCTGAACGGAGCATGCGCAGTTCGATCGCCGCGGGGACGCGCTTAATTTAAATGCCTCTCGCCCCCTATTCGCGTATTTTGATTCCGCCGGGAGAAATACACTACGCCGCCGTACCTTACGGGCCAAAATCTCTCTGAATTCCTCCTAGAGCCAGGTAAAGTACGGCGGCGTAGAGTATCTCTGATACTCTGCGGGAATCTAATTCTTTCTGAATCTGGCCCACCATTTTTACAGTTTATGTAGCTACACCGATCTTATCTCCAATGCAATATTTATTTTGTTACCTACTTGAAGACTATAAAAGTTTTAATGCTATTCCCATCGAGTGCCACCTTTGTGTGTTTTTTATCCTGCTATCCATTTTTCCAGTGGTTGGTAGCTGCACTGGGAATCAGCCTGCAAGGAGATCAGCTAAAAGTAGTTAGGTCAGTATGTGCATTATAATTAATTGAAATGAGTTGATTAATCGATTAAAAAAATCAATTAATCGAACACTTAAATTTTAATCAGTAACAGCCCTAGAATAAAACAAAATAATGTTTCCATTGCCTATTGGCTTGATGATCCAAATGTGATTCCCATCAAAAGTTTCCATACAATTTGGGAATTGTGCCCATTCTTCTCTTTCATAACAATATCCTTCAACATCCTTCATCCCATATGACAGAGCAGGTGTCATAGACATTTTTTTTTACCTAAAGATTTTTATTATGTGGTCAAGAATAAGCATTTGTACAATCATACTAACATTTGTACATGTAATTTAGCATGGTAGATGTAACAATTAGTATAACAGGTTACAACAATAGAGCATTTTTGTGAAATAGTCACTCAGCCAGTGGCCAGTTACTAAGCTATCCAGACTTGAGGACCATAGGTGATACCCCGCCATGGTGAGGTATGTTCCGGCAATCAACCGATCGCTAATCCAAAAACTTTATTTGGTAAATACTCTAAATTTGTATAAGTGGTTCAAATGGTCAGATAGGAGGAAGAGAAAAAAAATGTTTGCCCCAGGAGAAGGTGCCATTAAGAAAATGAGGACATGGTTAAAGAGGTTGTAAAGGTAAAAACAAATTCCCTAAATAGCTTCCCTTACCTTAGTGCAGTCCTCCTTCACTTACCTCATCCTTCGATTTTGCTTTTAAATGTCCTTATTTCTTCTGAGAAATCCTCACTTCCTGTTCTTTTGTCTGCAACTACACACCGTAATGCGAGGCTTTCTCCCTGGTGTGGAGAAAGCCTCTTGAGGGGGGAGGGGGCGAGCAGTAGTGTCAGGACACCTACTAACACACAGCTCTTTTCTCTATCTGCAAAGTAGAGAGCATCCTGACTCTCCTGCTCGCCCCCTCAAGAGGCTTTCTCCACATCAGGGAGAAAGCCTCGCATTACAGTGTGTAGTTACAGACAGAAGAACAGAAAGTAAGGATTTCTCTGAAGAAATAAGGACATTTAAAAGCAAAATGGAAGGATGAGGTTAGGGAATGAGGACTGCACTAAGGTAAAGGAAGCTATTTAGGAAAAAAAAATGTTTACCTTTACAACCCCTTTAAAGGGGTTGTAAAGGTTTGTTTTTTATTTTCTAAATATGTTACTTTAAGCTAGTGCATTGTTGGTTCACTTACCTCTTCCTTCGATTTCCCTTCTAAGGCTGGGTTCACACCTATGCGAATTGGTTGCGGTTTCAACCGCATCCAAAACGCAGAACATTTCTAAATACATTGTTTTCAATGAGGCTGGTTCACATATGTGCGATGCATTCGCACTGCGCATTGCCGGAAAACCGTATGCGTTGTGGAGGCCTTGTGGTGCGGCTCAGGTGCGAATTCAGGCCCATTATCTTCTATGAGTACGCATCTAATTCGCACATGTGTTGCGGTTTGAAAGGAACTTTTCTCTCCTCCTCCTCCACCTCCCCCTTTTCCTAGTTCCTCCTCTGTCTGGTTCATGCTGCTGAGGTGAGTAGCCATGTCCAAAAGACGGAGCAGCAAAGTTACTGAAAAGGTGAAGGAGTGTGTGAATTGTGAGGAGCTAATCCGCCTTGTCAGGGAGAATCCACAACTCTATGACAAAACAAACCTGGGTTGAAATTGCTAGAAGTCTTTTGCCAGAGTGGAGCATGTGCTCATCCCAAGTTAAAGCTGACAAAGGTAAGTTTTATTTTATTTTGTTATGTCTGGAGATGTTTGTCTATTCATTCCCTAATGTCTCCTTATTTTTAATCCCCAATAACCGACCAGGCCCTTATCCTAGCATGCATTCTGTGAGGGCATGTTAAGTGTGCTCAGAGCTTTTTTTCTCAGAAAATAGGTGCAGGAACTCAACCACGACCCGTTCAGATTTCACAAACAGTAGAAGGGTCTTAAAGGGGCATTAAATACCAGAATTGCATTACATACAGTGTGCAGAGTTCAGGGGGTTACAAAGCAGTCACTTGTAAACACAGAAACCAGACTTCTGTGTTCACAAGTGATTGTGGTGAGCGGGCACCAAAGGGTCTGAGCCAAAGGTGGTGGAACTGAGTTCCACCAAGTTCCCCCAGAAAAAAAGCCCTGAGTGTGCTAACCCATACCATGCCACATTTTTTGTAAGTTAGCAGGGTGTTTTAGCTAAATACCAATGCACCCTGTTCCCATGTTGATGGTGACAAGGGACTCATTCCCACATCATTGTTTATATGAGTCTGTGTGCGTGTCTATTGTAAGACTATGTAAGCTTACTTTAGCAATTATGTTTGCTGGTCTGACGTTGTGGCCCATGCTGGTCGTACAAAGACATCATCTTCTGTACAATGACAGACCACACATAATATTGTCATTCTGCAACGGACGAGGTCAATATTTTTTGGGGGATTTTAAGCTAGAGATTAACTTAGGAGTCACTAAATTGTACAGACACATTTATTTTATTCATTTTTTAATCTCCATTCAAAATAAACATAGTGCCATTTTTAACACAGTATGTTATTTTCTAATATTTAAAGGGCCAGTAATATTTTTAAATTACACCAAAAAGTAATTATGTACATTAAAGCGGAAGTAAACCCATCGATCTAACAGTTTCAAAAAGCAGTTACATTTCCGGCATGCCGGGATTGCCAACTGTCACATTGGTTGTGCTCTCAACCAAACTGTCAAACCATACAATGGCTGGTGTCAGAACTGATCACATGTGCAGCATCATGGCAGTTGAAGATTAAACATGGGCCAAGATGGCAGCTTCCTTGCCTGAAAATGATAGGTGGGTTTACTTACACTTTAAATTGACTGCATCTGCCAAGGTAACTCTCCAGCTGGCGACATAAAGTAATTTACGAATTTCTCTCTAACCAATTTACCACTGGTAGTGCCCCTAGTCAAATTCCACTGTGCAGCCTCCATGTTATGCATCAGGGAATCATCAAAAACAAAACCATCACGTTCTTGCACATAGTTGTGCAGTGCACAGGCAGTTTTAACAGCAGAGACAGCATGCTCCAGACTGAGGTTGATGGCAGTGTGCAATAATCTCCATTTATTGGAAAGAATCCCAAATGCACACTCTACTACTCTGCGTGCCCTAGTGAGGCGATAATTAAATATTATTTTTTCATTTGTCAGTGCTCTACTCAAAAAAGGTCTAAGCAGATTTTTTCCAAGGGCAAATGCTTCGTCCCCAACAAAAACATATGGGAGGGCTGGCTCATTTGTTCCAGGCAAGGAAGAATCATTTGGTAAATCCAGCCTATTCTCCCTGAGCATTCTCCCAAATGTTGAATGGCCAAATACACCTGAATCGGAACTGCTGCCATAAGAACCTACATCAATGTAAATGAATTTATAATTTGCATCTGCCACTGCCATTAATACAATGGAAAAATATTTTTTATAATTAAAATACTGACTCCCACTAGCAAAAGGCCTCAGGATGCGAATGTGCTTCCCATCAATGGCTCCTAGACAGTTAGGAAACTTGCATCGCTCCCAGAATTCCTGAGATACCTTCATCCATTCTTCTTTTGTTGGCTTTTTGAAGACCAAAGGGTTTAGTTCTTCCCATAAAACAATGCATGTTTCATGAACAATTGCAGATATTGTGGATTTTCCAACCTTGAACTCATAGTGGAGACTTCCAAATGAATTGCCTGTAGCTAGGTACCTTCAAAAAATAAAAAATAAATTAATTATTAGTCTCTTCTCTGTTTTTCAGTGGAATACATAAAGAAAAGGTGGCGAAGCATGAGGGATGCCTTCAAAAAATATAATCGTCACCTCAGAGAAGTGAGGAGTGGCTCGGGGGCAACAGCTAGAGTACGCTACATGTATGCGGATGACCTAGATTTTCTGAAACCAATCATAGAGATAAGAGAGTGAGTTAACATCTACATCATCAATGTATCGTGCCTACAGATTTTTTCTTTATTAATGTGTTTTTTTCTTACATAAACAGGACAGAAGCAAGTTGGGATGAACAGGATGTGTTGGAGGATCAACCGGAGAGGCATTCTGAGGCGCAATCAGAGGCACCTGATTTGAACGAACCCAATGTCACAGAAATGCAAATAGGGTCAAATCTATGGCTAGAAAATCCAGAAGAGGAATCTGTATTGGATGAGCCAATCCCTGGGCCCTCCTCTGCTCCTGTAACCATTGATCGCCCTGCAAAAGTTGCACGTAAGCAAAAGGCAGTATCGCAGACGGACATAAGTGAGCGTCTACTAGAGATGTTACTAAAAATGTCTGATAAGGTTAATGCTTTCTTATGTCCGGCTACAATACTGGCGCTCAATTTTGTACCTTTGATTAAAAAAGTACGACCTGAGCGATATTTAGAAATGCAAAGCCATGTAGAACAAGTTCTCCAGTCATTTACAGTGCCCAGTGAGGACACAAGATCTGAAAGGCCATATGTGCCACATGCAACAACTCACATACATTTACCAAGGTCAGGCCAATACTCGGAGTCAGGACACCAACGTTACCCCTATGTTCCTCCACCCTATCCTTCCAGTTTTGATGAGGCTACTTCAATATATGATTTCACACACAGAGGAGTTCCCTATCCCATCCCACCCCCAATCCCTTCAATTAGGGAACACACTCAAATTCAGGGGATGTATTTGCCACATCAACATGTGCCACAGCAACATGTGCCACATCAACATGTGCCACAGCAACATGTGCCACATCAACATGTGCCACAGCAACATGTGCCACAGCAACATGTGCCACATCAACATGTGCCACAGCAACATGTGCCACAGCAACATGTGCCACAGCAACATGGCGAGTCTAGCCATGTTTCCAGCACTGCCACTGGTGAAAAGACTTCATCAAGTCATTACTCCACTGAGGCACCATTTGTGCCGAAAATATATCACAATCTTTAATGTGTCAATTATGACCATAGTTAATGAGCATGTGTGGATTTTTGGGATAAACATTATTTCCTGAGATATACTTGAATGTAAAGTAAATATTTTTTATATTATTATTTAAATATATATGTTGGCTACTTCTGCTATGTTTTTTCTAAGTAAAAAATACATAAAGAGATTTTTGCTCATCTTCTGTCTGGTTCATCATTTCTAATTACAGATGTTGGATATTTCAATACACAAAATATAACATGCTCACCAAGAAAATAAAAAAATGCACATAGGTGGCGAAAAGTACCTTAATGTGATTAGTAGTGTTGCTCACGAATATTCGCATTGCGAATATCTGTTACGAATATTGCATATTCGAGTATTCGCGAATAAATAAAATATTGCGGTAAATATTCGCTATTGCGAATATTCGTTTTTTTTTCAATTTTATTTTTAAAACAGATCACATCCTAGTGATCTCCATCGACGTCTAAAAGCATTGCTGGTATGATTAGAGACCCTGGGCAGAGTAGCTGAGGCGATCCTTTTATGTTGCCGAATATTCGCAATGCGAATATTCGTATTACGAATATTCACGAATGCGTTCTGTGTTTTGTGTATAAAAAAAAAAATTAGCTTTAGTTTAGTCATATAAGTTTGTGTAAGTAGAGTTAGTGTTTAGTGCCTATTAGTTTAGTAATCCAGGAAATGATTTCCGTTTTCGCGTGTTGACGAGAATTTCGCAATCAATTTCACATTCGCACTAGCGAAATTTCGCAAATTTTTTTTTTTGATAAAATATCACGAATATTTGATATTAACGAATATTCGCGAAATACGTTCTCTGCCCTTCTGTGTTTTGTGTATAAAAAAAAAAAAATTAGCTTTAGTTTAGTCATATAAGTTTGTGTAAGTAGAGTTAGTGTTTAGTAGAAAAACAAAAAGCGGCGCCCTCTAAGCGTAGTAACTTTTTATTACTGTGACAAAACAAAACAATTCTTATGAGGATACTACTCACAAGGCTGCAGGGTTCATGGGCATAAAAGGTGTCATCTGTGCCTGGCTTCCGGGATGGGTGTGCTCAGCTGATGTTGGTAATCCTGTGATGGCTGAATGCTCTGGGTTCTCACTGTAAAGGAGAATGCTGTACAGTTCGTCAGCTGATCCAAAAGTCCATAGGTGTCCCTGAGTGTATTCCAGCGCTGGTCAGACAGGGAGCTGTATGGACACGATGGGACAGCGTGATGGAACGCAGCCGTGGAGCGCAGGCAGCTGAGCTTCAGTTCCGGGTTAGGTCACAGGGCGGTGCGCGCGTTCGAGGCATGCGTGCCTCTTCCTCAGGCTCTATGGGGGCCATCTTAGTTGAGGGAAATTATGTATAGCTCGAACGGAGCTGATTGGCTAGCAGGCAATTACAGACAATCAGGCTTGTACAAAGTCAGTATGAGGGGGATGACTAACGAGGCATCAACAGGTACATGAATCACCTGTCAACAATTAACTCTAAACTAAAACATCAGGTGACTAAATAAAAAGCATTTAAGAGAAATAAACAAACTATTATGCAAGAGATATATATACAAATACATACACTCCAAGGAACAAATCAATAGTGTAGATGCGTAATAGATCACAGAAATGCATCTGTGGAATCATGCACAAGAATAATCTAAAAATACTTTAAAAATATTTTAAAAACATTCCAAAATTATTCTAAAAATAATCTTCAAAAAGGAGAAACTGATATGCAGAGTAAATACACACTGGTAGAGGTGGAATACAGTGTGTACACTGCATGTATAGAGAAAGTGATGGAATAAAATATACATTTCAAGTTTGCTATTAAAAACCATATGTGTGAAAGAGAGTGTCATATACACATATATGTATGCGCGATTGCTATATGCAAACACATCTAATCATATATGTGTGTGTGAGTGTGCATACATGCACAAAATCTACATTAAAGACCCGTTTTGTATAAAACTACATAGAATAAACATATAAGAAGGGTAGAACAATATAATGGGAATAATTATATATATATATATATATATATATATATATATATATATACTTATTTTAAAAACATATATTTTTTAGAAAAATTCTCATAAAAGGAGATCCCTCTAAAAAATCTCATATAGAGGATCTTGGACACTGGTTAGGGTACTATAGTAAGATGTTAATTTCCAGTCCCTCGTTTAACCCTCGAGGGGACAAACAATCTAACGTAAAAATCCAGTTATGCAAACCTAACCATGGGCTATTGGGAGTTATCCCACATCTGGCAGAATAACCCTTACGCTTCCCATCTTGTATTTTTCGGCCGATACATAGATGACATAGTTATCATTTGGGATGGCCCAGATACGCTAATCCCTCTTTTTCTGGAACACTGTAATTCCAATACCATGGGCCTATCATTCACAGCTGTCACAGATGATAAAACTCTAGCTTTTTTAGACTTAGAACTATTCTTTGAGAATAATACCATCTGTGCCCAGAATTTTGTGAAGCCAACGGCTGGCAACTCCTTCTTACATTTTGAGAGTTGTCATCACCCACGATGGGTAACAAATATCCCTAAAAGTCAATTCTGCAGATTGAAACACAACTGCACCAGACAGCATGACTATAACACTCACGGTCAAAAACTAAAGGAGAAGTTCCTCGAAAAAGGTTATCCTGACGATCTCATAGATGGAGCTTTCCAACATTATTCCACAACAGACCTAGTTCCTAAAACGAATAAGACACAGGATGAAAAAAGAACAACACAACCAGTGCGCTTTGTCACACAATTCCATAGTCATTTTAGACAAATGGAAAGGATTCTAGCCAAACATTGGCCTATAATGAATGAGGACCCTCATCTAAAATCCTCATTGTCAGAGCGTCCGTTAGTAAGCTATAGAAGAGCAAAAAACTTGAAAGCTAGTATAGCACCTAGCAAAATTAAGAAGAAACTTCCAGCTTGTGGCACTACTCCCTCCCTAACATTCTTTCACATCAAAGGGATGTATCAGTGCAAAAAAGCCCGTTGTCTCACCTGTCCTCATGTCATGCACCGACAAAAAGACTTCATATGCAAGGGCAAGCAATACATTTTACCAGACTTCTTCACATGCTCTTTCGAATATGTGGTTTATTGTCTGACCTGCCCTTGCGGCCTCTTCTATGTGGACCGTACTATTCGGACCCTTCGGAAAAGATTCGGTGAGCACCGCAATTTTGTGGAGAAAGGTTTGGAAAAGTATAGTGTCGCCAGACACTTCAAAGAATTTCACCAAGAGTCCTCCTCGGAACTTCGGGTTTGGGTAATAGAGGCCATCTCTAGACACCTCCCTCAGGCCAAAAGATATAAAAAATTGTGTGAAAGAGAAAATTATTGGATTTTTACGTTAGATTGTTTGTCCCCTCGAGGGTTAAATGAGGGACTGGAAATTAACATCTTACTATAGTACCCTAACCAGTGTCCAAGATCCTCTATATGAGATTTTTTAGAGGGATCTCCTTTTATGAGAATTTTTCTAAAAAATATATGTTTTTAAAATAAGTATATATATATATATATATATATATATATATATAATTATTCCCATTATATTGTTCTACCCCCCTTATATGTTTATTCTATGTAGTTTTATACAAAACGGGTCTTTAATGTAGATTTTGTGCATGTATGCACACTCACACACACATATATGATTAGATGTGTTTACATATAGCAATCGCGCATACATATATGTGTATATGACACTCTCTTTCACACATATGGATTTTAATAGCAAACTTGAAATGTATACTTTATTCCATCACTTTCTCTATACATGCAGTGTACACACTGTATTCCACCTCTACCAGTGTGTATTTACTCTGCATATCAGTTTCTCCTTTTTGAAGATTATTTTTAGAATAATTTTGGAATGTTTTTAAAATATTTTTAAAGTATTTTTAGATTATTCTTGTGCATGATTCCACAGATGCATTTCTGTGATCTATTACGCATCTACACTATAGATTTGTTCCTTGGAGTGTATGTATTTGTATATATATCTCTTGCATAATAGTTTGTTTATTTCTCTTAAATGCTTTTTATTTAGTCACCTGATGTTTTAGTTTGGAGTTAATTGTTGACAGGTGATTCATGTACCTGTTGATGTCTCGTTAGTCATCCCCCTCATACTGACTTTATACAAGCCTGATTGTCTGCAATTGCCTGCTAGCCAATCAGCTCCGTTCGAGCTATACATAATTTCCCTCAACTAAGATGGCCCCCATAGAGCCTGAGGAAGAGGCACGCATGCCTCGAACGCGCGCACCGCCCTGTGACCTAACCCGGAACTGAAGCTCAGCTGCCTGCGCTCCACGGCTGCGTTCCATCACGCTGTCCCATCGTGTCCATACAGCTCCCTGTCTGACCAGCGCTGGAATACACTCAGGGACACCTATGGACTTTTGGATCAGCTGACGAACTGTACAGCATTCTCCTTTACAGTGAGAACCCAGAGCATTCAGCCATCACAGGATTACCAACATCAGCTGAGCACACCCACCCCGGAAGCCAGGCACAGATGACACCTTTTATGCCCATGAACCCTGCAGCCTTGTGAGTAGTATCCTCATAAGAATTGTTTTGTTTTGTCACAGTAATAAAAAGTTACTACGCTTAGAGGGCGCCGCTTTTTGTTTTTCTTGTATTGTTTCAGAATTGCTTCTTCTTGGCAGCTGGCAGCCCTCACAGCATGAGTACTACTACTACTACATTAGTCATATATGAACTTGATCCAATGGACTGAATAATTTCATAAACTTTTGTCCTTCAGTGGAAAGGAACTGTGCTGCCCTTGTTTCATTCTCACTCTCAGATTCAGTATCTGTCATTTACCCTTCCCCACATATATATTTATTTATATCTACTTCCTTTGGAGAGCGCTTGATTTATCTGTTTGTTTTTTGAGTTAGTGTTTAGTGCCTATTAGTTTAGTAATCCAGGAAATGATCTCCGTTTTCGCGTGTTGACGAGAATTTCGCAATCAATTTCGCAGTCGCACTATTAGCGAAATTTTATAAAATATCACGAATATTCGATATTAACGAATATTCGTGAATATTCTTCTATATATTCGCGAAATATCGCAAAATCGAATATGGCGTATTCCGCTCATCACTAGTGATTAGTAATTGTTGGGCAGGCTGGATGCTTGCTCTGTAGCATGTGTTCTGTCGCTCCAACCTAGGGTATGTTAGTTGTAATAATTCGTCAAAACTATAATAAAAAAATAATTACATTTACAAAGATCTACTATGCAACAAAGGAGAAATAAAAGGTTTAGCAAGTCCAAAAAAAAAAAATTGTACCTGGTTATTGACATGCATGTATAATTAAACAACTTGTCTGCATGCCCACGGAGATCTTCATACAATAGCATGAACTGGCCTCTTTCATCCCTATTTGCAATGATGGGATGAACCCAATATCTTCTTCTCCTCTTCCTTCTCCTCCTCCTCCTCTCTTCTTCAAGCAAGATTGTTGCTGTTGCAGCAACAACTGTAGGCATGAACATGGGCAGGGCAGCACACATTTCTTCACTAATCAAAATCCTAATCCACACAATACTGAATGCAGGAGAAAAAGGAAGAGGGCAAGAAAGGTCACTCCCTTTTATTAGCTACATCATCACACAGATAACAATGATTGGCCCTCACCAAAAACGCAGCTCTGAAGTTATTTTCTTCAAATTCGCACCTGATCTAAAGCTACTGAGCTAAAACGCAGTTGATCCGCAGAACACCTTATGGAGAAATTCGCAACGACAACGGAACTCAAAAACGCACCGCACTAGTGTGAACCCAGCCTAAATGTTTTTTTGTATTTGTTTTCTTTGTCTTAATTTCTCATTTCCTGTTCCTCCTCAGTAAGCTGTTCAGTAAGCTGTTCTAAATGACTTTCCAACGCTTGGATGATGGGGGGAAGCTTACTGAGGTGAAACAGGAAGTGAGAAATTCAAACAAAGAAAAATAACATTTAGAAGGGAAATCGAAGGAAAAGATAAACGAACCAACAATGCACTAGCTTAAAGGAACCAATTTAGAAAATAAAAGCTGAACCTTTACAACCCCTTTAAAGAAAAGTGATGAGGACACAGTAGTGTGTCAGGGTCCCTAATTCATCCAGGTTCTATAGTTGTATTAAATGATTTGGAGTATTTGAAAATGACTCACGCTTGCCAGGTTTTGTTGAAATTTTCTATCTTTTCATGCGCTATTGGCCTGATCTCTTCATTTTATAAAGAAGATGCACCTCTTCTAGCCATTCTGTAATCATAGGGGTGGTGGCATTTCTCCAGTGCCTAGGTATCACTGCCTTCATGGCTGTAAGTAGAAATGTTGTCATTGATTTCTTGTATTTTCTCATTGAGCAGTTGGTAATGTGTATCAGGCAACATGCTGCATTTAATTGAATACTTGTTTCTGTTATATGTTTTATGGTCTCGTTTACCCATCTCCAAAAAGATTGAATCAAGACGCACTCCCACCCAGTGTTGTTCATCTTTCTTTAAAAAAGTAACTAGTTACAATTACAAGTTACTTGTCCGAAAAAGTAAGTGAGTTAGCGACTCAGTTACTTTATTGGCAAAGTAACTAGTTACTCGGAAAAGTAACTGAGATTTTTTTTTTTATATTCTACAATTCAATTACGTTCTATAACATCTTTAATATCAAAGATGTTTATATTAACTGATTGAAGAATAAAAAAAAAACTATATACAGTATTTTAGAACATTTCGTACTGTGTACAATTATTAATATCATCATCATCACACTTCACCTGCCCAGGCAGCAATACTGTACAATATAGATTCAGTGTGCACTGCAGCAGTGTCACTCACACTGCACACTGAATCTATATTGTACAGTATTGCTGCCTGGGCAGGTGAAGTGTGATGATGCTGTAATGGCAACGGCGTTGCCGATGGGGTAATAGTAATCAGGTAGATTACTAGTTACCCCTTGGAGGGCAATCTTTACGTAACGGCATTTTAAACGCCGTTACTTACAACACTGCTCCCACCATACATGATGTAGTGAACTTTTTTCCTGGTTGCAGCGCCAACTGTAGGGAACCATTTATTTTTTTTAATTGGTGTGTAATATCAATTTGTTAAGAACTTGAACAAGGTTTCTTGTGTGCAAACACACATGCCTGAAGCCAATGGTCTTTCGTAAAGGACATATTCAAGGCTGTTTCCCAAAATATCTCATGTCCGCTGGGTTCATGGAAATCGCAGTCCTGCAGCCAAGTGTAGGTTAAAGAAATATTTTTTGTAAACGTGGTAGCCATAAAGCATGTAGTTTTGAAATACTTTACAGATCTGGTGAAGTATTTATGTCTATGTGGACTCATGACATAATCATGAATTTGGCGACACTCCCAATGATTTAACGATGACAACCCCATTTCTGTTTGTAGTTCTGAGGCCGCGTACACACGTACGAGAACCTCGTCAGGCTAAACCCATCTGTCACGTACCAGGTGCTGAGCAGAGCCTGACGTGCGGGAGTGGCCACTCTTGCTCCTCTGACTCCGGAACCCCTGGTAGTGCAGACAGGAGGTGCTGGAGTTTAGAGTCACACTAGCGCCTGGCGGGAATGTAGTGCAGACACTGTGTCAGTCGACTGTAGTCTCTGGAGAGAGGTGAGTGGAGCTGGAACAGCAGGTCGATGAACGGCAGGAACTTGGTGCAGGTGATCAAGATTAGCGGGCGACAAGTTCAGGTACTTGAAGTGGCCGACTGGAACCGCAGGCTGGAGGGAGGTGCACTGTAGTACTGTCCTGGCGAGTAGCCGAGCTGGGTGCAGACCGCTGGAGTGATACTGGAGGGAGGTGTGCTGTAGCACTGATGCCAACAGGTAGCTGAAGCTAGTGCAGATGACTGGCAGACGGCAGGAGGGAGGTGTTCTGTAGTACCAATGCCAAAAGGTAGCTGAAGCTAGTGCAGATGACTGGCAGACGGCAGGAGGGAGGTGTTCTGTAGTACGGATGCTGACAGAGTCAGACAGGCCGGGTCAGATACAGGCAGACGGATCAGGTTCAGGGATAAGGCAACAGCAGAGTCGTAGTTCAGGCCGGGCCGGCAACAGGCGGGCAGCAACCGGTACAGGGCAAGGCAGAGGCAGCGTCAGACAGGCCAAAGGTCAGGGCAGGCAGCAATCAGGAGGGTCAGAGACAAGCCGGGATCACAGGAACAGGGGTCAATCAGGTAACGGGTCTTCAGGCGGGTATCAGGAACGCTGACGATCGAGCAGCAAGAGGCCTTGGGGTGAGCTCCATTAAATAGCCTGAACTGGCGCCAAAATGGCGTCAGCACGTGCCCGCGAGCCGCTGCCGCGAATGCGCGTGCCCGTGCACGCCGATGTGCCGCGCGTGCGCATGCACGTCGAAGTGCCGCGAATGCGTGCTCCCGGCGCCCCTGTGCGCGCCGTTGTACCGCTAGCGCCACCTGGTGGTTGACCACGACCATGACACCATCGTTCCGCCCGACGAGGTTCTCGGCCGGCCGTCGAGTTCGTCGACCAGGCTGTCGAAAAAGGCGTCGAGCCATTAGTCCCGATGGCCCGTCGAGGAAATAGAGAACCTGCTCTCTATTTTGGCTCGACGCCTCGCTCGACAGTTTGCTCGGCGAAAACGTACACACGATCAAGCTTCTCGGCAGAATATGGATCCAAGCGAGCTTCATGCTGGATTCTGCTTGGGAAGCTCGGTCGTGTGTACGGGGCCTGAGAGTGGTTTGATTTTGTTGCCCGCAAAACAATGTTCAGCCAGTAATGGTAAGTTTATATTGCAGTGTAGCTGGATATAGCTATTCATTCCCGTATAAAGTCAGGGTTTGCTGTTAGCAGTGTTAGTGGCCCTGGTGATGTGGTTAAGGAGGGTAGCCATGTTATTGTTTGTAGGTTTTTAAGTGTCGCCCCTATGAGGTCATGTTGTTTCAGCTGTTTAGAGCAGTGATCCCATGGTATCCAGAATGAATGTGAAATATGTATGGGTCCCAAGTTTTTCTCCAACAACACCCAGTCTTTGTTGTCCACGTGGCACATCCAATCTATAATTCTAGCAACATGCGTGGCTAGGTCATAGTTTTTGAAGTTGGGGAATCCCATGCCTCCATTTTGTTTGTCTCTACTTAGTAAACATAGACCGATTCACATTTTTTTAGATGCCCAAAGGAATTTTCTAAGTATGGTGTGCAGTGATCTGAAAAAGCTTGTGGGTAGCAGAATGGAGACAGTCTGGAATAATTATATTATTCTGGGTAGGATTGATTCTGACCGTGTGTACGCGGCATTACACATTTCACACATAAACTGTGCTTGGACAAAGCACAGTTTATGTGGGAAACACGTAAGGCCGCGTACACACGATCAGTTCATCCGATGAAAACGAAGGACCATTTCCATCGGTTAACCGATGAAGCTGACTGCTGGTCTGATGTGTCTACACACCATCATCGGTTAAAAAAACGATCATATTAGAACGCGTTGACGTAAAACAAAAAAAAAACGACGTGCTGAATAAATGAAGTTCAATGTTTCCAAGCATGCGTCGACTTGATTCTGAGCATGCGCGTCTTTTTAACCGATGCTTTTGCATACTAACGATCTGTTTTGATCTTTTTTTTGACCAAAGGATAACTGACCGATGGGGCCCACACACGATCGGTTTGGACCGATGAAACGGACCTTCAGTTTGTTTTCATCGGTTTTGACCGATCGTGTGTACGTGGCCTTAGACGTTCCTCCCCTGCTTGTACATGTTGTGCTCTTGAAGTTCATCCTGATTTTATATGAATAAAGTGTACCATGCATTTTCTTGAGCAGAAAATCCAATTTTTAGAAGTGGAAATTTTTATGTAGCCTAATAGTACACTGGCCACCATGCTATTTAGGAAACCCATTGCCTGCAATTCAATATGGTACGCAGCCATCTCCAACCCTGCCTGTCAAATGAAAAGCGTACCAAAGGACCAGTAGATTAGGCTATGCTGCCACTGGACCCTCTAATCAGATGTCAGATTGCAAGCCAAAAAAATTCAAAACAGACTGCTTCAACGACAATACAGAAAGGCCACACCTAAAAGAGCATATCATAAAGCGCTAGAGCAAAACAGATCTCAGCTCCTGTTTACTCCTAGGAAATGAGAGGAGTTTCACACAGTAAGGTTAATTACCAATTTCTGCAACTAATATACTCAAGTTTAACATATTACCGGTATACAAAAAAACTGTAACTTCCTGATTGGTGATGATTTTGTAACACATTGGGTCTGATTTACTATTGAAGCTGCGCTGCGCAATGCAATTGATAAGTAAAGCCGCCGCCAAACTCCCTGTTAAAGTCTATGGGGGAAATCTTAATTGTTAATTTTAAAGGCTAATCTGCAAGTTTTGTCCTAAAAAGTGTTTGGGGACCTCAGTCCTGTCTCAGGGGACATGTACCAATGTTTTTTTTTTTGTTAAACGGACGTTTTTTCGGGAGCAGTGATTTTAATAATGCTAAAAGTGCAATAATAAAAGTGTAATTTTTCTTTAAATTTCGTACCATGGGGGGCTCTAATGTCAGCATGTGAAAAAGTGCATGTTTCCCGTGGTTAGAAATGTCTCTGCACAAAATGACATTCTGAAAAGAAAAAAAGCCGTTTAAAACTGACTCGTGGCAATAATGAATTGTCGGCTCCCGGCAATTGCAGGAGAATTCATTAATAAAAAACACCAAAAAAAAGCGTGGGGGTCCCCCCAAATTCAATAACCAGACCCTTTAGGTCTGCGATGGATATTAAGGGGAACCCCGCCGTCAATTAAAAAAAAAAAAAAACGTGGTGTTCCCCCCAAATATCCATAACCAGACCCCTCAGGTCTGGTGTGGAATTTAAGAGGAACTCCACCCCGAATGTAAAAAAAAAATGGCGTGGAGTCCCCCCTAAAATCCACACCAGACCCCTTATCCGAGCACGTTGACCTGGCCGGCCGCAGAAAAGAGGGGGGGACAAAGCGCGGCCCCCCCCTCTCCTGAACCGCACCAGGCCACATGCCCTCAACATTGGGAGGGTGTTTTGGGGTACCCCCCAAAACACCTTGTCCCCATGTTGATGAGGACAAGGGTCTCATCCCCACAACCCTTGCCCGGTGGTTGTGGGGGTCTGCGGGCAGGAGGCTTATCGAAATCTGGAAGACCCCTTTAACAAAGGGGCCCCCCAGATCCCGCCACCCCCCCCCCCCTGTGTGAAATGGTAATGGGGTACATTGTACCTCTACCATTTCACCAAAAAAAAAAGTGTCAAGGGTTAAAAACGACAAGAGACGGTTTTTGACAAGTCCTTTATTAGCTTCTTTCTTCTTCTTTTCTTCTTTCCTTCGGGTTTCTTCCTCCATCTTCTTCTTCCTCTGCTTCTGTCTTGGGTCTTCTATTCCCGCATCTTGCCCAGAATGTTCTTCCATCTTCTTCTCCTTCTGCTGTCCTTCTCGTCCGCATCTTCTTCTGGTTCTTCTTCGCCGGAGCCGCCGCTTCCAATTGAAATCCTCGCTGTCTGCCGGACCCCGCCCCCCTCTGACGCCACGGGCAAGCTCTTAGGAGTATGCTGCATGTGCGTCAGAGGGGGGCGTGGTCACATGTCAGAGGGCGGGCAATTCAATTGGAAGCTTGTGCGCGGCTTCTTCTTTGCCGGAGTTCCTGCTTCCAGGGCGGGCATTGAAATGGAAGCTTGTGCGCTTTCTTCTTTGACATGTGACCATGCCCCCCTCTGACGCACAGGCACCACACGGGGACTTTTCTAAGAGCATTGCCCGTGGCACAGGCACCACACGGGTCAGAGGGGGCGTGGGCGTCAGAGGGGGCGTGGTCTGGCAGACAGCGGGGATTTCAATTGAAAGCGGCGCCTCCGGCGAAGAAGAACAAGAAGAAGAAGATGCGGACGAGAAGGACAGCGCAAGGAGAAGAAGATGGAAGAACATTCCGGGCAAGATGCGGGAATAGAAGACCCAAGACAGAAGCAGAGGAAGAAGAAGACAATGGAGGAAGAAACCTGAAGGAAAGAAGAAAAGAAGAAGAAAGGAGCTAATAAAGGACTTGTCAAAAACCGGCTCTTGTCGTTTTTAACCCTTGACACTTTTTTTTGGTGAAATGGTAGAGGTACAATGTACCCCATTACCATTTCACACAGGGGGGGGGCCGGGATCTGGGGGGCCCCTTTGTTAAAGGGGTCTTCCAGATTTCGATAAGCCTCCTGCCCACAGACCCCCACAACCACCGGGCAAGGGTTGTGGGAAAGAGACCCTTGTCCTCATCAACATGGGGACAAGGTGTTTTGGGGGGTACCCCAAAACACCCTCCCAATGTTGAGGGCATGTGGCCTGGTGCGGTTCAGGAGAGGGGGGCGCGCTCTGTTCCCCCCTCTTTTCTGCGGCCGGCCAGGTCAACGTGCTCGGATAAGGGGTCTGGTGTGGATTTTGGGGGGGACTCCAAGCCATTTTTTTTTATTTGGGGTGGAGTTCCCCTTAAATTCCACACCAGACCTAAAGGGTCTGGTTATGGATATTTGGGGGGAACCCCACGTAATTTTTTTCCAAAAAATGACGGCGGGGTTCCCCTTAATATTCATATCAGACCTGAAGGGCCTGTAATGGAATTTGGAGGGAACCCCACGTCATTTGAAACATTCTTTTAAATGTCGTACCATGGCGGGGGAGGGGGAATGTCAGCATGTGAAAAAGCGCACTTTTCCCGTGGTTAGAACTGTTCCTGCACAAAGTGACAAACTGACTCGCGGCAATAATGAATTGTCGGCTCCCGGCAATTGTGAGAGATTAATTCATAAAACAAAAAAAAAAAAGCGTGGGGTTCCCCCAAATTCAATAACCAGACCCTTTAGGTCTGATATGAATATTAAGGGGAACCCCGCCGTCAATTTTCTTTAAAAAAATGGCGTGGAGTCCCCCCCAAAATCCACACCAGACCCCTTATCCGAGCACGTTGACCTGGCCGGCCGCAGAAAAGAGGGGGGGAAAGAGCGCGCCCCCCCCTCTCCTGAACCGCACCAGGCCACATGCCCTCAACATTGGGAGGGTGTTTTGGGGTACCCCCCAAAACACCTTGTCCCCATGTTGATGAGGACAAGGGTCTCTTCCCCACAACCCTTGCCCGGTGGTTGTGGGGGTCTGCGGGCAGGAGGCTTATCGAAATCTGGAAGACCCCTTTAACAAAGGAGCCCCCCAGATCCTGCCCCCCCCTGTGTGAAATGGTAATGGGGTACATTGTACCTCTACCATTTCACCCAAAAAAAAAGTGTCAAGGGTTAAAAACGACAAGAGCCGGTTTTTGACAAGTCCTTTATTAGCTTCTTTCTTCTTCTTTTCTTCTTTCCTTTGGGTTTCTTCCTCCATCTTCTTCCTCTGCTTCTGTCTTGGGTCTTCTATTCCCGCATCTTGCCCGGAATGTTCTTCCATCTTCTTCTCCTTCCGCTGTCCTTCTCGTCCGCATCTTCTTCTTGTTCTTCTTCCTCGGAGGCGCCGCCTTCCAATTAAAATCCCCGCTGTCTGCCGGACCACGCCCCCCTCTGACGCCACGGGCAAGCTCTTAGGAAAGTCCCCGTGCGGTGCCTGTGCGTCAGAGGGGGGCGTGGTCACATGTCAGAAAGCGGGCCATTCTATTGGAAGCGGCGACTCCGGCAAAGAAGAAGCCGCGCACAAGCTTCCAATTGAATTGCCCGCCCTCTGACATGTGACCATGCCCCCCTCTGACGCACTTGCAGCACACTCCTAAGAGCTTGCCCGTGGCGTCAGAGGGGGGGGGGGGTCCAGCAGACAGCAGGGATTTCAATTGGAAGAGGCAAGAAGAAGATGCGGACGAGAAGGACAGCGGAAGGAGAAGAAGATGGAAGAACATTCCAGGCAAGATGCGGGAATAGAAGACCCAAGACAGAAGCAGAGGAAGAAGAAGATGGAGGAAGAAGAAACCCGAAGGAAAGAAGAAAAGAAGAAGAAAGAAGCTAATAAAGGACTTGTCAAAAACCGGCTCTTGTCGTTTTTAACCCTTGACACTTTTTTTTTTGGTGAAATGGTAGAGGTACAATGTACCCCATTACCATTTCACACAGGGGGGGGTGGGATCTGGGGGGCCCCTTTGTTAAAGGGGTCTTCCAGATTTCGATAAGCCTCCTGCCCGCAGACGCCCACAACTACCGAGCAAGGGTTGTGGGGAAGAGACCCTTGTCCTCATCAACATGGGGACAAGGTGTTTTGGGGGGCACCCCAAAACACCCTCCCAATGTTGAGGGCATGTGGCCTGGTGCGGTTCAGGAGAGGGGGGGCCGCGCTCTGTCCCCCCCTCTTTTCTGCGGCAGGCCAGGTCAACGTGCTCGGATAAGGGGTCTGGTGTGGATTTTAGGGGGGACTCCACGCCATTTTTTTTTATATTTGGGGTGGAGTTCCCCTTAAATTCCACACCAGACCTGAAGGGTCTGGTTATGGATATTTGGGGGGAACCCCACGTCATTTTTTTTAAATTGACGGCGGGGTTCCCCTTAATATCCATACCAGACCTAAAGGGTCTGATTATTGAATTTGGGGGGACCCCCACGCTTTTTTTTGGTGTTTTTTATGAATGAATTCTCCTGCAATTGCTGGGAGCCGACAATTCATTATTGCCGTGAGTCAGTTTTAAACGGCTTTTTTCCTTCAGAATGTCACTTTTCACATGCTGACATTACACCCAGGGCCGCCATCAGGGGGGTACAGGCAGTACACCTGTAAGGGGCCCGGGGGTCCGGAGGTGCCCAGATGCCTGGAGGCCCCCAGGGCCCCAGATGGTAACCCCCCCTTTTTTTTTTATATATATATTTTTTAATTTTTTTTTTTATTATTTTTTATTAACCACTTAAGGACCGCCTACTGCACATTTACGTCGGCAGAATGGCACGGCTGGGCACATCAAAGTATATTAAGTAAAAAATAGCAGGTAATGGTGCCTACTAGAAATAAGGTGCATAAAAGAATGTGCAAATATAAATATAAAAAAATATAAAAAGTGTCTGTCCAAAAAAGTGCTGGTCCTTGTGGTGATGTCAAAGTATTGTTATAACATATATATAACAAAAAATAATTAAGTGGTTGAATTAATATAAATATAAAAATATTAAAAGATAATAATCCATAAAAATCCAATCCTTAGTGATAAATATTTCCAAAATAAGTGTTGTAAAATTAAATGATGATAATAATAATAATCCAAGAAAAGTCCAGTTTTATAAAAAATATATTTTCAAGATTGCTTCCGAAAAATAATGATATAAGGTGATATGTGCTTCATGCAGGTATAGCGTCAGTGGATCACTCAGTGCTCTCCCCCAATGGTCCCGCACTCACCGGATCCAACTACCCCTGCTGGGGTAATAGGCTTTCTCAATAAGTATCCACACTTCAATAAAATCTGCCTGGTTTCCTCACATGGGGTCTATCCAACCATTCAGCCGCTCATAGAGAAGATAAGATGAAACGAAAATGCCCAATAGCGTGATACCGTTTTGTGACAAGTAAAATGTATTCTTGATAAACAATGGGTACTCACAATTTACATGTAGTTAAAAAGCCTTTAGAGAATGTGTGCTGTAGCTCTGAGGAACGTTCGCTCTACCGGTTTTGTCGTTCTGACATCATCTGGAGCGTGCCTCTGAGCCTTCAGCACTTACTATTTATAATTGACGTTATGTCGGAAAATGCGGACGTTGTGTCGAAAAAAGGGGTCCGACGTTACGTCGTAAAAAACTCCGTTGTTCCGGTATCCTCCATGTTGGAGATTTCTACAGACCGTAGTCCTAACACTAGAGGCTCAGTGTTGGAGTCGACGCTACAACGGACGTTCTGTCGGGAAAACGAACCCCCGATCTTACGTCAAAAAAGATCCTAACTTTCGAGCGTCCTCCATGTTAGAGATTTTTGCAGACCGGAGTCCAGTCTCAAGAGGCTCTGTGTTAAAAGGAAGAAAATATGTTCACTTTCAGATCGGGAAAAAAACCCGGAAGTTAGATCGAAATATAGCAAAAGCATAGTTATTTAGCTGATATCCATGCTACAACAGAGTGATGTTAATAATATAATCAGACATATATAAGATTATAAAATAGGTGAAAAATATATATGTAAAAATTATATATGACCATAAATAAAATGTATAAATAAACATTATGGGAAACATTGGTTGATAGAAGATAATACAATTAAAATTATAAGGAGTAGTTGGTAGAAAAGAGAGGTAGATGTGTATATGTCAATGAGGCAATACAATGTATTATTATACTGAGGTATATGAAAAAATTCCCGTAATAAAAATATTATATAAAGATTATATAAAAATATAAAAAAAATATAAAAAAAAAAAAAATATATGAAAAATATATATAAAATATAAAATATAAAATATGGAATTTGAGAATATGAATTTTTTTGTGTAAAATTATTAAAAATTGTTAAAAATTGGTTAAAAAACAATTTAGATCCACATCAATATTCATACCAGACGGTTGGAGGGTGTCTAACGTGTAGATCCACCGGGTTTCATTTTGGGATACTTTAATAGTTTTATTTTCCCCCCTCCAGTGTTCTTTTATTCTGTCTATTTCATAGAAAGTCATGCATCCCGGATCTTTATGATGGTAATCTCTGAAATGTCGAGACACACTATGTTTATGGAACCCTTTTTTATTGTTAGCTATGTGTTCTCTAATCCTGATATGTAGTTCTCTTGTTGTTCTGCCTACATATTGTTTTTGGCATGGGCATTCAAGGACATACGTAACATGTGTGCTACTACATGTTATCAGCTCTCTTATTTTATGTGTGGTTCCATTAGTTGTAGATGTGAACTCAGTTTTTTTCTTATTTGTCTTTTTACTAACTCGGCAGGGTAGGCATTTACCACATTTGTGGAAGCCTTTGAGATTTTTGAAAATTTGAATCTGTTTTGGGGGGTCAATCGCATTGTGGACTAATCGATTTCTTAGATTGGGGGCTTTACGATATATGAAACTCGGTCTGTTCGGTAATAGATGTTTCAGGCTTTTATCAGATTGCAGAATGGGCCAGTATTTTTTGAATATTTTTTCAACGTCTCTATGTTGTATATTGTATCCAGTGAGGAAGGCTACTTCTGTGGTTTTCCTGTTTGCTTTCTTCCTTTGTATTCCTGCTATGATGTTATCTCTGTTCATTTCTTTAACCACTTAAGGACCCCCGCACGCACATATACGGCCACAGAATGGCTCGTACAGGCACAAGGGCGTAAATTTACGTCCCCGCCTTCGTGCGGTTCGGGGGTCCCATCGGGACCCCCTCCGCGGCGTGCGGGGGTCCCCCTGCCTCTGGGAGCGATCGCCGACGAGCGGGCGGATGTCCGTGATTTCCGCCCCCCCCGCGATCGCTCCCAGCCAATGGGAGCGCGCTCCCATCGTGTCAGTTCCTCCTCCTGTGTTTACACAGGAAGGAGGAAATGATGTAATCTCTCATCGCAGCGCTGTTTCCCAGCGCTGCTGATGAGACAAGACATCACAAGTAAGTGTGCACCAACACAACACTGACACACACTCACATAGGCAAATTAACCCCTTGTGATCGCCCCCCCCACCCCCCTGTCACAGTGTCACTGAATGCAGTGATCTAATCACTGCATTTAGTGTCAGTGTGACAGGCAGTGCAAAAAACAGTTAGTGTTAGGTTCAGGATAGCCTCCCCACCCCCCTAATAAAGTTTTAACCCCCTGATCACCGCCCTAGTTAACCCTTTCACTCCCTATTGCCAGTGTCACTAAGCGATTATTTTTCTGATCGCTGTATTAGTGTCGCTGTTCCCGCTAGGTAGCTATTTTTTTTTATTGCGATTTTTTTTTTTACTAAAGACATGTAGCTGAATTAATTTTGGCCGAAATGTTTTACTAAAATTTAGTTTATTTGATTTTTTTTATAACAAAAAGTAAAAAAATTGTGTTTTTTTTCAAAATTGTGGCTTTATTTTAGTTTATAGCGCAAAAAATAAAAATCGCAGAGGCGATCAAATACCACCGAAAGAAAGCTCTATTTGTGGGAAGAAAAGGACGCAAATTTTGTTTGGGAGCCACGTCGCACGACCGCGCAATTGTCTGTTAAAGCGACGCAGCGCCGAATTGTAAAAACACCTTGGGTCATTTAGCAGCGTATGTGTCCGGGTCTTAAGTGGTTAACTTTATTTTTCAGAGTTTCTAGATCTCTATGTTGGTAACCTTTCTCCACAAATTTGTTAATGATTTGTGTAGCTTGTAGTTCGAAGTCCTCCTCGTTGCTACAATTTCTGAATATTCTCATAAGTTGTCCTTTAGGGATATTTTGAATCCATTTTTTGTGGTGACAACTGGTTACTGGAATGTAGCTATTCCTGTCTGTTTTTTTGAAAAACGTTCTGGTGTGTATTCTGTTTTCTGCTTTGAATAATTGTAAGTCCAGGTAATCAATGGATTCTACATTCCAAATGCCTGTAAAAGTAATCCCATATATATTGTGGTTGATCTCATCAAAAAACTTCTGTAACTCCGTTTCTGTGCCTCCCCATACTATTAGTATGTCATCTATATACCTTCTGTAGAGTTTCAAAAATGGTCTTTCTGTTCCTTGAATCTGTTCTGCCTCCCAATGATTCAAAAATATGTTAGCTACACTGGGGGCATACTTGGCCCCCATGGCTACTCCTTTAGTCTGGACAAAAAATGTTCCTTTATTCCAAAAGTAGTTGTGGCTCATAGCTAATGTTAGCCCCTCCAAAATATAGTTTATTTGTTCCTGTTTTAATTTTGAGTCTTTGTGTAAAGCCCATTTTACCCCTTTAATGCCATCTTCTTGTACTTTATTCGTATATAATGAGTTAACATCTATGGTAACGAGAAGGTCCGTGGGTTCTATTTCCAAGTCCACAAGTTCCATTATAAGTTGTCTACTATCCTTGAGATATGATGGTCCTTCCTTCACTAATGGTTGTAGGAATCCATCAATATAGGCTCCAAGTCTTGAGAAAAGGGAGTCTATGCCACTTATAATTGGTCTTCCTGGTGGGTTTGATTGGTTCTTGTGTACTTTTGGGACATAGTAGATAATGGGTGTTTTTGCCATTTCTGGGGTTAGATATTTGGCTTCTTTTTTTGTAAGAATGCCCAACTTTTTGCCTTTCTCTATATATACATTTAGTTTCTTTTTATATTCCTTTTTGGGGTTTGACTTCAATTTTTTGTAGGTGTCTGGTATGTTGAGTAGTTTTGTCATTTCAGATTCATAATCTGTTTTTCTGAGAATGACTAGACCTCCCCCTTTGTCCGCGGTCGGATGACAATGTTTTTCTTCTTTTCAAGGTCCCTGATTGTTTTCCATATTTTATTGCGTTTTGATTTATTTACCTTTAGATTTCTTATATCCTCCTCTACCAATTTTCTGAATACCGTCAAGCTCTCATTTTGCTGATTTTTGGGGTTGAACGTTGAATTGTTTCTTAGATTAGAGTGTTGGTAGTGGGTGGTATTTTCATCTTCTTTGTTCTTCTCATTTGCAAAGAACTTTTTAATATTTAACTTCCGTACAAATTTGTGCAGATCTATATAGGCTTCGAATTTATCTAATTCTTTATCTGGTGCATATTTAAGCCCTAAATCTAAAACTCTCATCTTCTCCTCTGTAAAAATTTTGTCACTTAAATTAAAAATTCCTCCTCCTAGTATTCTCTACTTCTTTTTCTTGCGCCCCCCTCGTTTGCCTCGTTTACGTATCCTCTTTCCCCTCTTTGGGGTCTGTATATCCGTTCTCTTCTCTCTTCCCAATCGTTGTCTTCTTGTTCCCAATTGTTCCCTCTCGGGTGTCTGTATGTTCTGGTACCCCACCCTTGTTGTTCTCCGTATTGGGGTCTCCTCTGTGGGTACCGGAAAGGTTGCCTCCATCCTTGGGTCCTGAAAGGTCTGTTGTCTTCTCTCATGACTGGTGGTCGACCTCTGTATTCCCTGGGAAAAAAATTTCCTCTATTTTGGGGTCTTCTATATGGAGTTTCCTGTGGGTAATTTCTCAATGGAGAAAATCTATTTCTGTGTTGTGGAATCCTTGGTGTGTATGGTGCTTGTGGTCTTCTTTCTTCACTTCGAATTCTTTCCCTCTGTATTTGTCTTATGGGACTTACTTCCTCTCTTCTCTGCGGTGTTGTAGCATTATTAATGCGTAAAGTTCTATTTGGTCTAGTTGTTGTTGTTGTGGTTGGTTGCCATATGTTGGTTTCCACGTCTGGAGAATCCTCTCTTGATTCTTCCACCATGGAATTATTCATATAGGTGTCATCAGTTTGCCACTTGTATACCTGTTGGTTCTTGTAGTCCAAAACATCTCTTTTACATTTTTTCTGTTTTTTTCTGTTGGATCTCTTTGTCATATTTTGTAATAATATCTTGTAATAGTGCTTCTTTCTCTTTGTATTGTGGTGTATTTGAGAAGGGTAAACGTTGATCTTTCACATGGAGAATTTCAGATTCTATCATTTTTAGTTTGACTTGTCTTCTCTCTAGTATTTTATGTAATAAATCATTTTCCCTTTGATTGAAAAATCTATACCACTCTTCCATCAAATCTTTATCATTAATAGCATCATTAGGTGAGATATCCCATCTTAACCTCCTTGGTGTAATTTTTTCTGCTATATATTTGCCCAAAGTGGCTATGTCCCACCATACTCTAAGGCCCAGATTCACGTACATCGGCGCATTATCGGTCCGGCGTAGCGCACCGCCATTACGTTAGACTTGCGCCATCTAGCCGCGTAATCCCCCGATTCACGTAGCTTTTGCGCAGGAAATTGCGCAAGCGTAAGATTTTTTCCAGAGGCGTAAGGAGGAGTAATACAAATTGGGAGGGACGTGGGCGTGTTACATTGAAATGAGCCGTGACCCCATGCAAATGAAGGGCCGGCCGGCTCGCGCATGCGCGCTTGAAGGAGACCATGGTCAGCTCCGATGTGCGCATGCTCACAACTCGGGAGCGGCGCAATCAGTGAAATTGGAAATGGACTAGGGCAACTTTATGAACTACGCAGACAGCATAAATAGACAGACACAAATGCACTTCCTTTGCAAAAATACATCCCTTTGTATCCCTCCCTCTACAGCAAGGTGCTTTTGTTTGTTTGTGACGTGTCTTTGAGATATTTGAGGACTGTCTTGCAGAGTGATTTTTGTCTTTTATGTGTTTTTTTTTTGTTGTTATTTTGTTTAAATTATATTTTTGCTGGGCATTTTTTTTTTTTGCTCGTCATTTATTTAATTTTTTTGGTTCTGTTTGTGTATGATTTTGGAATGTGGGGGTGATATTCCTGCGGGAAAAGGGGTGTCACCCTCATTTGTGGTGGAGAAGTGATCCCCAGGTCTGTGTGAATGGTGTATGAATGTACAGTGACATAATTGGAGCCGTGGCATGGCGTTGCAGCTCACAAGTCCTGCATGGTGGACTGGTGCCAATCCAATGTGATGAGGATGTGGGGTGTGTGTGCTAGGGACCACAGTGGTGTGCATGCATGCATTCTCATTGTGCCATGATTAATGTGTGTGTTTAACGTGCAAAGATGCATAATGTGAGCTGCCATGAGATGGGGTCATGAGATGGGGTACCAGTGCATATGCAGAGTCACCTTGAAGGGAAAAGACAGGAGGATGTTAGTCATGCATGTGCCACTTGTGAGGTGTGCATCACGGGAGGGGATAGTCATGCCTGCCACCCATGTCACTCACCAACCAGCCAGCTGTCCCCATACATGTTCTGTTCAAAATCTGTGGGGATGGGGCTCTGATTGTATATGTAGCTGTCATGGGTGTCATGGGTGGTGCCATGTGTTGGGCTGGTGATGTCCTCCTGCAAGGTTGTGGTAATTCCATGATGGCATGAGGGGTGAATCTGAAGATGCGAGACACCTCAGAATCACTCATGCCAAAGATGTCTATGCGTGTGTGATATATCAAGTGAAGAGTGAGGGGCTTGTATCAGATAAGAATATTGTATTAGATTAATTTAAATTGTAAATTTTATATAAGCAAATAAAAAAAAATAAAAAAACATCTCCCGTGCCCTCCTTAGTGCCATCCTCCGTGCCCTCCTCCTTCTTTGTTCATCTAAAGTCAGTAGTATAGCTATGCGCGACGATGCCCCTGGCATGTTGGCATACAGATTGTTGGGCAACACGTGTGACTGCTGAACTCCACACTAACAGTGTTGCTTTATCTGACAAGTAGACTTTTTTTCATTTTTTAGACCAGCTTTTAGGTGCTCTAACTTTAGACAGGACATTTTGCTGTTGCGCACATCGCGTAGCCAGCTCAGCAACTGCGTTTTTTTGTGGATCCCCGCAACTCCCTCATTAGCATATTTGACTAGCAAATCAATGGTGTGTCTAGCGCATTTTTGCGCGGACGGATGCGTCTGTCTAACGAAAAGTTGATTTCTGGCTTAATTCGTTTTCTGAATCGCGCGCATCTAAACGCACACGCACATTTAGACTTACGCACGCGCAACACCAGTTGCGCAGGCGTAATCGCTCTGTGAATCTGGGCCTAAGTTGTTTTTCTAGGCAATGTCTAAGTTGTTTAAATAATCCATCTGTATCTTGTTTAGTAACCACTTGTTCTTGATTAAAAACTTCTCCTAGATTAATGCTTCTATTGTGTATATATTTAAATATATCCGTTGCTGCAGTTTCTACTTGCATGATGCAAGATGAAGTAAGGTAAAAGGAGATGAATCTGCGCCACAGACAACTTAAATAAAATGAACTGGTGAAGTGGTGTAATAAAAAATAGAAATAAAATGTGATTAAGTTTTGAAGTGGCTGCCCCTACATAAAAAACCCACCTAGGTGGGAGTAGATATTAAGTAAAAAATAGCAGGTAATGGCGCCTACTAGAAATAAGGTGCATAAAAGAATGTGCAAATATAAATATAAAAAAATATAAAAAGTGTCTGTCCAAAAAAGTGCTGGTCCTTGTGGTGATGTCAAAGTATTGTTATAACATATATATATAACAAAAAATAATTAAGTGGTTGAATTAATATAAATATTAAAATATTAAAAGATAATAATCCATAAAAATCCAATCCTTAGTGATAAATATTTCCAAAATAAGTGTTGTAAAATTAAATGATGATGATAATAATAATAATCCAAGAAAAGTCCAGTTTTATAAAAAAATATATTTTCAAGATTGCTTCCGAAAAATAATGATATAAGGTGATATGTGCTTCATGCAGGTATAGCCGTCAGTGGATCACTCAGTGCTCTCCCCCAATGGTCCCGCACTCACCGGATCCAACTACCCCTGCTGGGGTAATAGGCTTTCTCAATAAGTATCCACACTTCAATAAAATCTGCCTGGTTTCCTCACATGTGGTCTATCCAACCATTCAGCCGCTCATAGAGAAGCAGAATGGGCCAGTATTTTTTGAATATTTTTTGAAGAAAAACATTGTCATCCGACCCGCGGACAAAGGGGGAGGTCTAGTCATTCTCAGAAAAACAGATTATGAATCTGAAATGACAAAACTACTCAACATATCAGACACCTACAAAAAATTGAAGTCAAACCCCAAAAAGGAATATAAAAAGAAACTAAATGTATATATAGAGAAAGGCAAAAAGTTGGGCATTCTTACAAAAAAAGAAGCCAAATATCTAACCCCAGAAATGGCAAAAACACCCATTATCTACTATGTCCCAAAAGTACACAAGAACCAATCAAACCCACCAGGAAGACCAATTATAAGTGGCATAGACTCCCTTTTCTCAAGACTTGGAGTCTATATTGATGGATTCCTACAACCATTAGTGAAGGAAGGACCATCATATCTCAAGGATAGTAGACAACTTATAATGGAACTTGTGGACTTGGAAATAGAACCCACGGACCTTCTCGTTACCATAGATGTTAACTCATTATATACGAATATAGTACAAGAAGACGGCATTAAAGGGGTAAAATGGGCTTTACACAAAGACTCAAAATTAAAACAGGAACAAATAAACTATATTTTGGAGGGGCTAACATTAGCTATGAGCCACAACTACTTTTGGAATAAAGGAACATTTTTTGTCCAGACTAAAGGAGTAGCCATGGGGGCCAAGTATGCCCCCAGTGTAGCTAACATCTTTTTGAATCATTGGGAGGCAGAACAGATTCAAGGAACAGAAAGACCATTTTTGAAACTCTACAGAAGGTATATAGATGACATACTAATAGTATGGGGAGGCACAGAAACGGAGTTACAGAAGTTTTTTGATGAGATCAATCACAATATATATGGGATTACTTTTACAGGCATTTGGAATGTAGAATCCATTGATTACCTGGACTTACAATTATTCAAAGCAGAAAACAGAATACACACCAGAACGTTTTTCAAAAAAACAGACAGGAATAGCTACATTCCAGTAACCAGTTGTCACCACAAAAAATGGATTCAAAATATCCCTAAAGGACAACTTATGAGAATATTCAGAAATTGTAGCAACGAGGAGGACTTCGAACTACAAGCTACACAAATCATTAACAAATTTGTGGAGAAAGGTTACCAACGTAGAGATCTAGAAACTCTGAAAAATAAAGTTAAAGAAATGAACAGAGACAACATCATAGCAGGAATACAAAGGAAGAAAGCAAACAGGAAAACCACAGAAGTAGCCTTCCTGACTGGATACAATATACAACATAGAGACATTGAAAAAATATTCAAAAAATACTGGCCCATTCTGCAATCTGATAAAAGCCTGAAACATCTATTACCGAACAGACCGAGTTTCATATATCGTAAAACGCCCCCAATCTAAGAAATCGATTAGTCCACAATGCGATTGACCCCCCAAAACAGATTCAAATTTTCAAAAATCTCAAAGGCTTCCACAAATTTGGTAAATGCCTACCCTGCCGAGTTAGTAAAAAGACAAATAAGAAAAAAACTGAGTTCACATCTACAACTAATGGAACCACACATAAAATAAGAGAGCTGATAACATGTAGTAGCACACATGTTACGTATGTCCTTGAATGCCCATGCCAAAAACAATATGTAGGCAGAACAACAAGAGAACTACATATCAGGATTAGAGAACACATAGCTAACATTAAAAAAGGGTTCCATAAACATAGTGTGTCTCGACATTTCAGAGATTACCATCATAAAGATCCGGGATGCATGACTTTCTATGGAATAGACAGAATAAAAGAACACTGGAGGGGGGAAAATAAAACTATTAAAGTATCCCAAAATGAAACCCGGTGGATCTACACGTTAGACACCCTCCAACCGTCTGGTATGAATATTGATGTGGATCTAAATTGTTTTTTAACCAATTTTTAACAATTTTTAATAATTTTACACAAAAAAATTCATATTCTCAAATTCCATATTTTATATTTTATATTTTATATATATTTTTCATATATATTTTTTTTATTTTTTTTTTTTATATTTTTTTATATTTTTATATAATCTTTATATAATATTTTTATTACGGGAATTTTTTCATATACCTCAGTATAATAATACATTGTATTGCCTCATTGACATATACACATCTACCTCTCTTTTCTACCAACTACTCCTTATAATTTTAATTGTATTATCTTCTATCAACCAATGTTTCCCATAATGTTTATTTATACATTTTATTTATGGTCATATATAATTTTTACATATATATTTTTCACCTATTTTATAATCTTATATATGTCTGATTATATTATTAACATCACTCTGTTGTAGCATGGATATCAGCTAAATAACTATGCTTTTGCTATATTTCGATCTAACTTCCGGGTTTTTTTCCCGATCTGAAAGCGAACGTATTTTCTTCCTTTTAACACAGAGCCTCTTGAGACAGGACTCCGGTCTGCAAAAATCTCTAACATGGAGGACGCTCGAAAGTTAGGATCTTTTTCGACGTAAGATCGGGGGTTCGTTTTCCCGACAGAACGTCCGTTGTAGCGTCGACTCCAACACTGAGCCTCTAGTGTTAGGACTACGGTCTGTAGAAATCTCCAACATGGAGGATACCGGAACAACAGAGTTTTTTACGACGTAACGTCGGACCCCTTTTTTCGACACAACGTCCGCATTTTCCGACATAACGTCAATTATAAATAGTAAGTGCTGAAGGCTCAGAGGCACGCTCCAGATGACGTCAGAACGACGAAACCGGTAGAGCGAACATTCCTCAGAGCTACAGCACACATTCTCTAAAGGCTTTTTAACTACATGTAAATTGTGAGTACCCATTGTTTATCAAGAATAAATTTTACTTGTCACAAAACGGTATCACGCTATTGGGCATTTTCGTTTCATCTTATCTTCTCTATGAGCGGCTGAATGGCTGAATCTCTGTTCATTTCTTTAACCACTTAAGGACCCCCGCACGCACATATACGGCCACAGAATGGCTCGTACAGGCACAAGGGCGTAAATTTACGTCCCCGCCTTCGTGCGGTTCGGGGGTCCCATCGGGACCCCCTCCGCGGCGTGCGGGGGTCCCCCTGCCTCTGGGAGCGATCGCCGACGAGCGGGCGGATGTCCGTGATTTCCGCCCCCCCCGCGATCGCTCCCAGCCAATGGGAGCGCGCTCCCATCGTGTCAGTTCCTCCTCCTGTGTTTACACAGGAAGGAGGAAATGATGTAATCTCTCATCGCAGCGCTGTTTCCCAGCGCTGCTGATGAGACAAGACATCACAAGTAAGTGTGCACCAACACAACACTGACACACACTCACATAGGCAAATTAACCCCTTGTGATCGCCCCCCCCACCCCCCTGTCACAGTGTCACTGAATGCAGTGATCTAATCACTGCATTTAGTGTCAGTGTGACAGGCAGTGCAAAAAACAGTTAGTGTTAGGTTCAGGATAGCCTCCCCACCCCCCTAATAAAGTTTTAACCCCCTGATCACCGCCCTAGTTAACCCTTTCACTCCCTATTGCCAGTGTCACTAAGCGATTATTTTTCTGATCGCTGTATTAGTGTCGCTGTTCCCGCTAGGTAGCTATTTTTTTTTATTGCGATTTTTTTTTTTACTAAAGACATGTAGCTGAATTAATTTTGGCCGAAATGTTTTACTAAAATTTAGTTTATTTGATTTTTTTTATAACAAAAAGTAAAAAAATTGTGTTTTTTTTCAAAATTGTGGCTTTATTTTAGTTTATAGCGCAAAAAATAAAAATCGCAGAGGCGATCAAATACCACCGAAAGAAAGCTCTATTTGTGGGAAGAAAAGGACGCAAATTTTGTTTGGGAGCCACGTCGCACGACCGCGCAATTGTCTGTTAAAGCGACGCAGCGCCGAATTGTAAAAACACCTTGGGTCATTTAGCAGCGTATGTGTCCGGGTCTTAAGTGGTTAACTTTATTTTTCAGAGTTTCTAGATCTCTACGTTGGTAACCTTTCTCCACAAATTTGTTAATGATTTGTGTAGCTTGTAGTTCGAAGTCCTCCTCGTTGCTACAATTTCTGAATATTCTCATAAGTTGTCCTTTAGGGATATTTTGAATCCATTTTTTGTGGTGACAACTGGTTACTGGAATGTAGCTATTCCTGTCTGTTTTTTTGAAAAACGTTCTGGTGTGTATTCTGTTTTCTGCTTTGAATAATTGTAAGTCCAGGTAATCAATGGATTCTACATTCCAAATGCCTGTAAAAGTAATCCCATATATATTGTGGTTGATCTCATCAAAAAACTTCTGTAACTCCGTTTCTGTGCCTCCCCATACTATTAGTATGTCATCTATATACCTTCTGTAGAGTTTCAAAAATGGTCTTTCTGTTCCTTGAATCTGTTCTGCCTCCCAATGATTCAAAAATATGTTAGCTACACTGGGGGCATACTTGGCCCCCATGGCTACTCCTTTAGTCTGGACAAAAAATGTTCCTTTATTCCAAAAGTAGTTGTGGCTCATAGCTAATGTTAGCCCCTCCAAAATATAGTTTATTTGTTCCTGTTTTAATTTTGAGTCTTTGTGTAAAGCCCATTTTACCCCTTTAATGCCATCTTCTTGTACTTTATTCGTATATAATGAGTTAACATCTATGGTAACGAGAAGGTCCGTGGGTTCTATTTCCAAGTCCACAAGTTCCATTATAAGTTGTCTACTATCCTTGAGATATGATGGTCCTTCCTTCACTAATGGTTGTAGGAATCCATCAATATAGGCTCCAAGTCTTGAGAAAAGGGAGTCTATGCCACTTATAATTGGTCTTCCTGGTGGGTTTGATTGGTTCTTGTGTACTTTTGGGACATAGTAGATAATGGGTGTTTTTGCCATTTCTGGGGTTAGATATTTGGCTTCTTTTTTTGTAAGAATGCCCAACTTTTTGCCTTTCTCTATATATACATTTAGTTTCTTTTTATATTCCTTTTTGGGGTTTGACTTCAATTTTTTGTAGGTGTCTGGTATGTTGAGTAGTTTTGTCATTTCAGATTCATAATCTGTTTTTCTGAGAATGACTAGACCTCCCCCTTTGTCCGCGGTCGGATGACAATGTTTTTCTTCTTTTCAAGGTCCCTGATTGTTTTCCATATTTTATTGCGTTTTGATTTATTTACCTTTAGATTTCTTATATCCTCCTCTACCAATTTTCTGAATACCGTCAAGCTCTCATTTTGCTGATTTTTGGGGTTGAACGTTGAATTGTTTCTTAGATTAGAGTGTTGGTAGTGGGTGGTATTTTCATCTTCTTTGTTCTTCTCATTTGCAAAGAACTTTTTAATATTTAACTTCCGTACAAATTTGTGCAGATCTATATAGGCTTCGAATTTATCTAATTCTTTATCTGGTGCATATTTAAGCCCTAAATCTAAAACTCTCATCTTCTCCTCTGTAAAAATTTCGTCACTTAAATTAAAAATTCCTCCTCCTAGTATTCTCTACTTCTTTTTCTTGCGCCCCCCTCGTTTGCCTCGTTTACGTATCCTCTTTCCCCTCTTTGGGGTCTGTATATCCGTTCTCTTCTCTCTTCCCAATCGTTGTCTTCTTGTTCCCAATTGTTCCCTCTCGGGTGTCTGTATGTTCTGGTACCCCACCCTTGTTGTTCTCCGTATTGGGGTCTCCTCTGTGGGTACCGGAAAGGTTGCCTCCATCCTTGGGTCCTGAAAGGTCTGTTGTCTTCTCTCATGACTGGTGGTCGACCTCTGTATTCCCTGGGAAAAAAATTTCCTCTATTTTGGGGTCTTCTATATGGAGTTTCCTGTGGGTAATTTCTCAATGGAGAAAATCTATTTCTGTGTTGTGGAATCCTTGGTGTGTATGGTGCTTGTGGTCTTCTTTCTTCACTTCGAATTCTTTCCCTCTGTATTTGTCTTATGGGACTTACTTCCTCTCTTCTCTGCGGTGTTGTAGCATTATTAATGCGTAAAGTTCTATTTGGTCTAGTTGTTGTTGTTGTGGTTGGTTGCCATATGTTGGTTTCCACGTCTGGAGAATCCTCTCTTGATTCTTCCACCATGGAATTATTCATATAGGTGTCATCAGTTTGCCACTTGTATACCTGTTGGTTCTTGTAGTCCAAAACATCTCTTTTACATTTTTTCTGTTTTTTTCTGTTGGATCTCTTTGTCATATTTTGTAATAATATCTTGTAATAGTGCTTCTTTCTCTTTGTATTGTGGTGTATTTGAGAAGGGTAAACGTTGATCTTTCACATGGAGAATTTCAGATTCTATCATTTTTAGTTTGACTTATCTTCTCTCTAGTATTTTATGTAATAAATCATTTTCCCTTTGATTGAAAAATCTATACCACTCTTCCATCAAATCTTTATCATTAATAGCATCATTAGGTGAGATATCCCATCTTAACCTCCTTGGTGTAATTTTTTCTGCTATATATTTGCCCAAAGTGGCTATGTCCCACCATACTCTAAGGCCCAGATTCACGTACATCGGCGCATTATCGGTCCGGCGTAGCGCACCGCCATTACGTTAGACTTGCGCCATCTAGCCGCGTAATCCCCCGATTCACGTAGCTTTTGCGCAGGAAATTGCGCAAGCGTAAGATTTTTTCCAGAGGCGTAAGGAGGAGTAATACAAATTGGGAGGGACGTGGGCGTGTTACATTGAAATGAGCCGTGACCCCATGCAAATGAAGGGCCGGCCGGCTCGCGCATGCGCGCTTGAAGGAGACCATGGTCAGCTCCGATGTGCGCATGCTCACAACTCGGGAGCGGCGCAATCAGTGAAATTGGAAATGGACTAGGGCAACTTTATGAACTACGCAGACAGCATAAATAGACAGACACAAATGCACTTCCTTTGCAAAAATACATCCCTTTGTATCCCTCCCTCTACAGCAAGGTGCTTTTGTTTGTTTGTGACGTGTCTTTGAGATATTTGAGGACTGTCTTGCAGAGTGATTTTTGTCTTTTATGTGTTTTTTTTGTTGTTATTTTGTTTAAATTATATTTTTGCTGGGCATTTTTTTTTTTTGCTCGTCATTTATTTAATTTTTTTGGTTCTGTTTGTGTATGATTTTGGAATGTGGGGGTGATATTCCTGCGGGAAAAGGGGTGTCACCCTCATTTGTGGTGGAGAAGTGATCCCCAGGTCTGTGTGAATGGTGTATGAATGTACAGTGACATAATTGGAGCCGTGGCATGGCGTTGCAGCTCACAAGTCCTGCATGGTGGACTGGTGCCAATCCAATGTGATGAGGATGTGGGGTGTGTGTGCTAGGGACCACAGTGGTGTGCATGCATGCATTCTCATTGTGCCATGATTAATGTGTGTGTTTAACGTGCAAAGATGCATAATGTGAGCTGCCATGAGATGGGGTCATGAGATGGGGTACCAGTGCATATGCAGAGTCACCTTGAAGGGAAAAGACAGGAGGATGTTAGTCATGCATGTGCCACTTGTGAGGTGTGCATCACGGGAGGGGATAGTCATGCCTGCCACCCATGTCACTCACCAACCAGCCAGCTGTCCCCATACATGTTCTGTTCAAAATCTGTGGGGATGGGGCTCTGATTGTATATGTAGCTGTCATGGGTGTCATGGGTGGTGCCATGTGTTGGGCTGGTGATGTCCTCCTGCAAGGTTGTGGTAATTCCATGATGGCATGAGGGGTGAATCTGAAGATGCGAGACACCTCAGAATCACTCATGCCAAAGATGTCTATGCGTGTGTGATATATCAAGTGAAGAGTGAGGGGCTTGTATCAGATAAGAATATTGTATTCGATTAATTTAAATTGTAAATTTTATATAAGCAAATAAAAAAAAATAAAAAAACATCTCCCGTGCCCTCCTTAGTGCCATCCTCCGTGCCCTCCTCCTTCTTTGTTCATCTAAAGTCAGTAGTATAGCTATGCGCGACGATGCCCCTGGCATGTTGGCATACAGATTGTTGGGCAACACGTGTGACTGCTGAACTCCTCACTAACAGTGTTGCTTTATCTGACAAGTAGACTTTTTTTCATTTTTTAGACCAGCTTTTAGGTGCTCTAACTTTAGACAGGACATTTTGCTGTTGCGCACATCGCGTAGCCAGCTCAGCAACTGCGTTTTTTTGTGGATCCCCGCAACTCCCTCATTAGCATATTTGACTAGCAAATCAATGGTGTGTCTAGCGCATTTTTGCGCGGACGGATGCGTCTGTCTAACGAAAAGTTGATTTCTGGCGTAATTCGTTTTCTGAATCGCGCGCATCTAAACGCACACGCACATTTAGACTTACGCACGCGCAACACCAGTTGCGCAGGCGTAATCGCTCTGTGAATCTGGGCCTAAGTTGTTTTTCTAGGCAATGTCTAAGTTGTTTAAATAATCCATCTGTATCTTGTTTAGTAACCACTTGTTCTTGATTAAAAACTTCTCCTAGATTAATGCTTCTATTGTGTATATATTTAAATATATCCGTTGCTGCAGTTTCTACTTGCATGATGCAAGATGAAGTAAGGTAAAAGGAGATGAATCTGCGCCACAGACAACTTAAATAAAATGAACTGGTGAAGTGGTGTAATAAAAAATAGAAATAAAATGTGATTAAGTTTTGAAGTGGCTGCCCCTACATAAAAAACCCACCTAGGTGGGAGTAGATATTAAGTAAAAAATAGCAGGTAATGGCGCCTACTAGAAATAAGGTGCATAAAAGAATGTGCAAATATAAATATAAAAAAATATAAAAAGTGTCTGTCCAAAAAAGTGCTGGTCCTTGTGGTGATGTCAAAGTATTGTTATAACATATATATATAACAAAAAATAATTAAGTGGTTGAATTAATATAAATATTAAAATATTAAAAGATAATAATCCATAAAAATCCAATCCTTAGTGATAAATATTTCCAAAATAAGTGTTGTAAAATTAAATGATGATGATAATAATAATAATCCAAGAAAAGTCCAGTTTTATAAAAAAATATATTTTCAAGATTGCTTCCGAAAAATAATGATATAAGGTGATATGTGCTTCATGCAGGTATAGCCGTCAGTGGATCACTCAGTGCTCTCCCCCAATGGTCCCGCACTCACCGGATCCAACTACCCCTGCTGGGGTAATAGGCTTTCTCAATAAGTATCCACACTTCAATAAAATCTGCCTGGTTTCCTCACATGTGGTCTATCCAACCATTCAGCCGCTCATAGAGAAGATAAGATGAAACGAAAATGCCCAATAGCGTGATACCGTTTTGTGACAAGTAAAATGTATTCTTGATAAACAATGGGTACTCACAATTTACATGTAGTTAAAAAGCCTTTAGAGAATGTGTGCTGTAGCTCTGAGGAACGTTCGCTCTACCGGTTTTGTCGTTCTGACATCATCTGGAGCGTGCCTCTGAGCCTTCAGCACTTACTATTTATAATTGACGTTATGTCGGAAAATGCGGACGTTGTGTCGAAAAAAGGGGTCCGACGTTACGTCGTAAAAAACTCCGTTGTTCCGGTATCCTCCATGTTGGAGATTTCTACAGACCGTAGTCCTAACACTAGAGGCTCAGTGTTGGAGTCGACGCTACAACGGACGTTCTGTCGGGAAAACGAACCCCCGATCTTACGTCGAAAAAGATCCTAACTTTCGAGCGTCCTCCATGTTAGAGATTTTTGCAGACCGGAGTCCAGTCTCAAGAGGCTCTGTGTTAAAAGGAAGAAAATATGTTCACTTTCAGATCGGGAAAAAAAACCGGAAGTTAGATCGAAATATAGCAAAAGCATAGTTATTTAGCTGATATCCATGCTACAACAGAGTGATGTTAATAATATAATCAGACATATATAAGATTATAAAATAGGTGAAAAATATATATGTAAAAATTATATATGACCATAAATAAAATGTATAAATAAACATTATGGGAAACATTGGTTAAGAGAAGATAATACAATTAAAATTATAAGGAGTAGTTGGTAGAAAAGAGAGGTAGATGTGTATATGTCAATGAGGCAATACAATGTATTATTATACTGAGGTATATGAAAAAATTCCCGTAATAAAAATATTATATAAAGATTATATAAAAATATAAAAAAAAAACAAAAAAAAAATATATGAAAAATATATATAAAATATAAAATATAAAATATGGAATTTGAGAATATGAAATTTTTTGTGTAAAATTATTAAAAATTGTTAAAAATTGGTTAAAAAACAATTTAGATCCACATCAATATTCATACCAGATGGTTGGAGGGTGTCTAACGTGTAGATCCACCGGGTTTCATTTTGGGATACTTTAATAGTTTTATTTTCCCCCCTCCAGTGTTCTTTTATTCTGTCTATTCCATAGAAAGTCATGCATCCCGGATCTTTATGATGGTAATCTCTGAAATGTCGAGACACACTATGTTTATGGAACCCTTTTTTAATGTTAGCTATGTGTTCTCTAATCCTGATATGTAGTTCTCTTGTTGTTCTGCCTACATATTGTTTTTGGCATGGGCATTCAAGGACATACGTAACATGTGTGCTACTACATGTTATCAGCTCTCTTATTTTATGTGTGGTTCCATTAGTTGTAGATGTGAACTCAGTTTTTTTCTTATTTGTCTTTTTACTAACTCGGCAGGGTAGGCATTTACCACATTTGTGGAAGCCTTTGAGATTTTTGAAAATTTGAATTTGTTTTGGGGGGTCAATCGCATTGTGGACTAATCGATTTCTTAGATTGGGGGCTTTACGATATATGAAACTCGGTCTGTTCGGTAATAGATGTTTCAGGCTTTTATCAGATTGCAGAATGGGCCAGTATTTTTTGAATATTTTTTGAAGAAAAACATTGTCATCCGACCCGCGGACAAAGGGGGAGGTCTAGTCATTCTCAGAAAAACAGATTATGAATCTGAAATGACAAAACTACTCAACATATCAGACACCTACAAAAAATTGAAGTCAAACCCCAAAAAGGAATATAAAAAGAAACTAAATGTATATATAGAGAAAGGCAAAAAGTTGGGCATTCTTACAAAAAAAGAAGCCAAATATCTAACCCCAGAAATGGCAAAAACACCCATTATCTACTATGTCCCAAAAGTACACAAGAACCAATCAAACCCACCAGGAAGACCAATTATAAGTGGCATAGACTCCCTTTTCTCAAGACTTGGAGTCTATATTGATGGATTCCTACAACCATTAGTGAAGGAAGGACCATCATATCTCAAGGATAGTAGACAACTTATAATGGAACTTGTGGACTTGGAAATAGAACCCACGGACCTTCTCGTTACCATAGATGTTAACTCATTATATACGAATATAGTACAAGAAGACGGCATTAAAGGGGTAAAATGGGCTTTACACAAAGACTCAAAATTAAAACAGGAACAAATAAACTATATTTTGGAGGGGCTAACATTAGCTATGAGCCACAACTACTTTTGGAATAAAGGAACATTTTTTGTCCAGACTAAAGGAGTAGCCATGGGGGCCAAGTATGCCCCCAGTGTAGCTAACATCTTTTTGAATCATTGGGAGGCAGAACAGATTCAAGGAACAGAAAGACCATTTTTGAAACTCTACAGAAGGTATATAGATGACATACTAATAGTATGGGGAGGCACAGAAACGGAGTTACAGAAGTTTTTTGATGAGATCAATCACAATATATATGGGATTACTTTTACAGGCATTTGGAATGTAGAATCCATTGATTACCTGGACTTACAATTATTCAAAGCAGAAAACAGAATACACACCAGAACGTTTTTCAAAAAAACAGACAGGAATAGCTACATTCCAGTAACCAGTTGTCACCACAAAAAATGGATTCAAAATATCCCTAAAGGACAACTTATGAGAATATTCAGAAATTGTAGCAACGAGGAGGACTTCGAACTACAAGCTACACAAATCATTAACAAATTTGTGGAGAAAGGTTACCAACGTAGAGATCTAGAAACTCTGAAAAATAAAGTTAAAGAAATGAACAGAGACAACATCATAGCAGGAATACAAAGGAAGAAAGCAAACAGGAAAACCACAGAAGTAGCCTTCCTGACTGGATACAATATACAACATAGAGACATTGAAAAAATATTCAAAAAATACTGGCCCATTCTGCAATCTGATAAAAGCCTGAAACATCTATTACCGAACAGACCGAGTTTCATATATCGTAAAACGCCCCCAATCTAAGAAATCGATTAGTCCACAATGCGATTGACCCCCCAAAACAGATTCAAATTTTCAAAAATCTCAAAGGCTTCCACAAATTTGGTAAATGCCTACCCTGCCGAGTTAGTAAAAAGACAAATAAGAAAAAAACTGAGTTCACATCTACAACTAATGGAACCACACATAAAATAAGAGAGCTGATAACATGTAGTAGCACACATGTTACGTATGTCCTTGAATGCCCATGCCAAAAACAATATGTAGGCAGAACAACAAGAGAACTACATATCAGGATTAGAGAACACATAGCTAACATTAAAAAAGGGTTCCATAAACATAGTGTGTCTCGACATTTCAGAGATTACCATCATAAAGATCCGGGATGCATGACTTTCTATGGAATAGACAGAATAAAAGAACACTGGAGGGGGGAAAATAAAACTATTAAAGTATCCCAAAATGAAACCCGGTGGATCTACACGTTAGACACCCTCCAACCGTCTGGTATGAATATTGATGTGGATCTAAATTGTTTTTTAACCAATTTTTAACAATTTTTAATAATTTTACACAAAAAAAATTCATATTCTCAAATTCCATATTTTATATTTTATATTTTATATATATTTTTCATATATATTTTTTTTATTTTTTTTTTTTATATTTTTTTATATTTTTATATAATCTTTATATAATATTTTTATTACGGGAATTTTTTCATATACCTCAGTATAATAATACATTGTATTGCCTCATTGACATATACACATCTACCTCTCTTTTCTACCAACTACTCCTTATAATTTTAATTGTATTATCTTCTATCAACCAATGTTTCCCATAATGTTTATTTATACATTTTATTTATGGTCATATATAATTTTTACATATATATTTTTCACCTATTTTATAATCTTATATATGTCTGATTATATTATTAACATCACTCTGTTGTAGCATGGATATCAGCTAAATAACTATGCTTTTGCTATATTTCGATCTAACTTCCGGGTTTTTTTCCCGATCTGAAAGCGAACGTATTTTCTTCCTTTTAACACAGAGCCTCTTGAGACAGGACTCCGGTCTGCAAAAATCTCTAACATGGAGGACGCTCGAAAGTTAGGATCTTTTTCGACGTAAGATCGGGGGTTCGTTTTCCCGACAGAACGTCCGTTGTAGCGTCGACTCCAACACTGAGCCTCTAGTGTTAGGACTACGGTCTGTAGAAATCTCCAACATGGAGGATACCGGAACAACAGAGTTTTTTACGACGTAACGTCGGACCCCTTTTTTCGACACAACGTCCGCATTTTCCGACATAACGTCAATTATAAATAGTAAGTGCTGAAGGCTCAGAGGCACGCTCCAGATGACGTCAGAACGACGAAACCGGTAGAGCGAACATTCCTCAGAGCTACAGCACACATTCTCTAAAGGCTTTTTAACTACATGTAAATTGTGAGTACCCATTGTTTATCAAGAATAAATTTTACTTGTCACAAAACGGTATCACGCTATTGGGCATTTTCGTTTCATCTTATCTTCTCTATGAGCGGCTGAATGGTTGGATAGACCCCATGTGAGGAAACCAGGCAGATTTTATTGAAGTGTGGATACTTATTGAGAAAGCCTATTACCCCAGCAGGGGTAGTTGGATCCGGTGAGTGCGGGACCACTGGGGGAGAGCACTGAGTGATCCACTGACGGCTATACCTGCATGAAGCACATATCACCTTATATCATTATTTTTCGGAAGCAATCTTGAAAATATATTTTTTATAAAACTGGACTTTTTTTGGATTATTATTATTATCATCATTTAATTTTACAACACTTATTTTGGAAATATTTATCACTAAGGATTGGATTTTTATGGATTATTATCTTTTAATATTTTTATATTTATATTAATTCAACCACTTAATTATTTTTTGTTATATATATGTTATAACAATACTTTGACATCACCACAAGGACCAGCACTTTTTTGGACAGACACTTTTTATATTTTTTTATATTTATATTTGCACATTCTTTTATGCACCTTGGCCCAGATTCACGTACATCGGCGCATTATTGGACCGGCGTAGCGCACCACTTTTCCGTTAGACTTGCGTAATCTAGCCGCGTAATCCCGCGATTCACGAAGCTTTTGCGCAAGAGATTGCGCAATCGTAAGGTTTTTTCCGGAGGCGTAAGGAGGAGTAATACAAATTGGGAGGGACGTGGGCGTGTTACATTGAAATGAGCCGTGACCCCATGCAAATGAAGGGCCGGCCGACTCGCGCATGCGCGCGTGAAGGAAACCATGTCAGCTCCGTTGTGCGCATGCTCACAACTCGGGAGCGGCGCAATCAGTGAAATTGGACATGGACTAGGGCAATGTTGTGAACTACGCAGACAGCATAAATAGACACACACAAACGCACTTCCATTGCAAAAGTACATCCCTTTGTGTCCCTTCCCATTGAATCAAGTGCTTTTGCTCTGTTGTTCGTTAGAGTGTGTTTTGTAGTTGTCAGATTAGTGTTCTGTGTGATCTAGTGCTTGTTGGTAGTTTTGTGAAAGTGTATTTTGATAAGTGTTTTTTGACTGTTTGTTTGATTGATAGATTTCTGAGCGTTTGTTTTGTTGCTTTATTTTTTCATCTGATTTTTTTGTGTCTGTTTCTTGCTGAGTGCTAGTGTGATTTTTGCCTGTTCTTTTTCTCTTTGTGTGTGTTCTTGTCTGATTGGTTGTGCTTGTATTTGTGACAGATTGTTGGTGACTGCTAGTGAGTTTGTTTGGAAGTATGACTGAGAGAAAAAAAAAGTTGAATTTTACAGTGGGGGAAAAAAGAATTCTTGCCCGGGCCATTACCGACTATGGGCGTTACCTCCACGGCCCGCAGAGTGCCACCACCACCCGGCCAGGAGGAGGGAGATTGGATATGATCACGGAGCAGGTCAATTCATCGGGGGAGGGGGAGACACGGACCCGCTCTGGGATTGAAAAGAAAATAAATGACCTCCGGCGTGAGGTGAAAAAAAAACTGGCCGCAATAAATGCCCATGCCAGGGGCACAGGAGGGGGCCCACCATGCCGGGTTAGATTTACAGCGACGGAGCGTGTGGTGGCCCTGACCTTTCACCGGCATGAAGTGGAGGGCCTGCCAGGCTTTGACACAAGTCCGGTCCCCGCGGTGCCAGGTAAGGTTTTTATTTCTCTCAGGTGTGTAGCATGTGTGGGGAAGGGGGTGAAAGGGAATATGTGGCAAGTGTGTGGATCCTCCAACCTGTGAATGGTTTGTGTCATCCACAGATGTGCAGGAGGGTGCAGGGCCATCTGGCCTGACCGCTCCAACGCCAGGACAGCAGCCTAATGAGGCCCCCCCAACAAGGCCAGAGTCCCCGGAGGAGGAACAAGAGGAGGAGGAGGATCATGCGGAGGACGATCATGAGGAGGAGGAGAATCATGAGGAGGAGGAGTCCATGGCAGGCACTGGCCGTTTGGTTTCTGCGGACTCTTCCCCTCTGGCTGCAAGAAGCCTGCCCTCCCTAAGGGTGAGCCCCCCCCCCCTCCTCCCCCAACATGGCTCCCCTCACAAGGGCCTCCCCTTCTCCCCGGCCACAACCATCAGCAAGAGCCAGGAGGTCATCCCAGAGCACCAGGGGGGCGCCCAATCTCCTGCCCGCCAGTCTGAGAAGGAACCTGGCCACCCAGACCCGCCTTCTGAGACAGCTCTGCCAGACTATGGGGCGGGTGGATCAGAGCCTGTCCTCCATCAACGATAGGCTGGGTAACCTGGACTCCCACTCCCGGGCCTCCACAACCTGCCTAAATGACCTGCAAACTACAGCAGCAGGCGTTGGGCAGGATGTGAGGGCCCTTACCCAGCTAATCCAGGGCAACACGGCAACACTTGGTGCTGCCCTGGACAGAATAGCCGTGGCCTTGGAGGGCAGGCCGCCAGGTGGGCAGATCTCAGGGGCTGCTCCTCCTTTCCCGGCTTTTCCCCTCCCCCATGCGTCTCCCCTGAGGGTCCGGGGCCGTGGCCGGGGGCGCCCCAGGCGTGGCTCAGGCAGAGGGCATTAATTTTTTTTCCCCCTTTTTTTGGTTTGAAAGCATGTTTATTTTTGTTCTCTGCTTTTTTTTTTCTATGCATATTTTTTTTTTTTTTTTTTGCTGACATTTTTGGCATTTTTTGGGTTGTGAATGATGTTTGAATGTGGGGGTGACATTCCTGCTGGAAAAGGGGTGTCATCCTCAATTTGGGTGGAGAAGGGTTCCCCAGGACCAGGGAGAAGTGATTCCCAGGTCCGTGTGAATGGTGTATGAATGTACAGTGACATAATTGGAGCCTTGACGTGGCGTTACTGCTCACCAGTCTTGCATGGTGGACTGGTGCCAATCCAATTTGATGAGGATGTGGGGTGTGTGTGCTAGGGACCATAGTGGTGTGCATGCATGCATTCTCATTGTGCCATGATTAATGTGTGTGTTTAACGTGCAAAGATGCATAATGTGAGTTGGCATGAGATGGGGTCATGAGATGGGGTTCCAGTTCATATGCAGAGTCACCTTGAAGGGAAAAGACAGGTGGATGTTAGTCATGCATGTGCCACTTGTGAGGTGTGCATCACGGGAGGGGATAGTCATGCCTGACTCCCATGTCACTCACCAACCAGCCAGCTGTCCCCATACATGTTCTGTTTGCAATCTGTGGGGATGGGGATCTGATTGTATATGTAGCTGTGATGGGTGTCATGGGTAGTGCCATGTGTTGGGCTGCTGATGTCCTCCTGCAAGGTTGTGGTAATTCCACGATGGCATGAGGGGTGAATCTGAAGATGCGAGACACCTCAGAATCTCTCATGCCAAAGATGTCTATGCGTGTGTGATATATCAAGTGAAGAGTGAGGGGCTTGTATCAGATAAGAATATTGTATTAGATTAGATTAAATTGTAAATTTTATATAAGCCAAAAAATATAAAAATAAAACATCTCCCGTGCCCTCCTTAGTGCCATCCTCCGTGCCCTCATCCTTCTTTGTTCATCTAAAGTCAGTAGTATAGCTATGCGCGACGATGCCCCTGGCATATTGGCATACAGATTGTTGGGCAACACGTGTGACTGCTGAACTCCTCACTAACAGTGTTGCTTTATCTGACAATTAGACTTTTTTTCAAAATTTAGACCAGCTTTTAGGTCCTCTAACTTTAGACAGAACATTTTGCAGTTGCGCACATCGCGTAGCCTGCGCAGCAACTGCGTTTTTTTGTGAATCCCCATAACTCCCTCATTAGCATATTTGACTAGCAAATCAATGGTGTGTCTAGCGCAGTTTTGCGCGAAGGCAAGCGAAGGTCTAACTCAATTACGCCGGACCAAAAAACGTAGATTTCTGCCGTATATTGTTTTGTGAATCGCGTCCAACTATACGCACGCGCACATTTAGACTTACGCACGCGCAACAGCAGTTGCGCAGGCGTAATCGCTCTGTGAATCTGGGCCCTTATTTCTAGTAGGCGCCATTACCTGCTATTTTTTACTTAATATCTACTCCCACCTAGGTGGGTTTTTTATGTAGGGGCAGCCACTTCAAAACTTAATCACATTTTATTTCTATTTTTTATTACACCACTTCACCAGTTCATTTTATTTAAGTTGTCTGTGGCGCAGATTCATCTACTTTTTCCTTACATCAAAGTATATATACGTTGATTTTAGTACCCAGCCGTGGGTCGTGGGCGCGCGCCCGCGACACGGTCCGAAGCTCCAGGACCGGGACCGCGGGATTCGCGGTCCCGATCGCCGTTGAAGTGCGGCGATCCGTCCCTGGAGCGGAAGAATGGGGAGAGCCGTGTGTACACACGGCTTCCCCGTGCTTCTCTGTGGCCGTAGCATCGATCGCGTCATCCCTGTAATAGGGGGACGCGATCGATGACGTCACACCTACAGCCACACCCCCCTACAGTTGTAAACACAACACATAGGCACACATCCCCTACAGCGCCACCTGTGGTTAACTCCCAAACTGCAACTGTCATTTCCACAGTAAACAATGCAAATTTAAATGCATTTTTTGCTGTGAAAATGACAATTGTCCCAAAAATGTGTCAAAATTGTCCGAAGTGTCCGCCATATTGTCGCAGTCACAAAAAAAATCGCTGATCGCCGCTATTAGTAGTAAAAATTTTTTTTTTATAAAAATGCAATAAAACTATCCCTTATTTTGTAAACGCTATAAATTTTGCGAAACCAACCGATAAACGCTTATTGCGATTTTTTTTACCAAAAATAGGTAGAAGAATACGTATCGGCCTAAACAGAGGAAAAAAAATGTTTTTTTATATATTTTTGGGGGATATTTATTATAGCAAAAAGTAAAAAATATTGCATTTTTTTTTAAATTGTCGCTCTATTTTTGTTTATAGCGCAAAAAATAAAAACCGCAGAGGTGATCAAATACCACCAAATGAAAGCTCTATTTGTGGGGAAAAAAGGACGGCAATTTTGTTTGGGAGCCACGTCGCACGACCGCGCAATTGTCAGTTAAAGCGACGCAGTGCCGAATCGCAAAAAGGGGCAAGGTCCTTTACCTGCATTTTGGTCCGGGTCTTAAGTGGTTAAAGGGCCAATTTTTTTGTATTTTTTTTTTTAGCAGTCCGGAGGTCCCCAGGGGCCCAGGGGCCCAGAGGCCCCCAGGGCCCCCGGGTGGCAACCCCCCATATTTTTTGTTATTAAAGGGCCAATGTTTTTTTTTAGGGGTCTGGAGGTCCCCAGTGGCCCGGAGATCCCCAGGGATCCAGATGACAACCCCCCTTTTTTTTAAAAAAAATACAAAAAATTATATATTTTTATATTTTTTTTGTAATTTTTTTAACATATATATATATATATATATATATATATATATATATATATATATATTTATATATAATATTATTATGAAAGGGCCCAGAGGGCCCCAGATGACAACCTTTTTGCTTATAAAAATGTTTTAAACATTTTCCCCAGGTTTTTTTATTTTATTTATTTTTTAAAGTGTATTTTGTGCGTGAAGTCGAGAGAGAGGAGCTGGACTGCAGGAGTTGGGAGTAGGCAGACCCTCCCCCCGGAGGCAATCGCCATCCTTCTCCATGCCCCCGGTGGCAATGGCGGGTGTGAGGGGGGGCCTCCCACTCACCCCACCCTACCTGCTCCACTTGGGAGCCCGACAGGACAGAGGGACTCCCCCTATGAGGGAGTCTAGCCCACCCAGCCAGCCCTGTAGGTCCTTCGCCTCTTTTTATTTTAAGAGACCTCATGGCCAAAGTGTGTGCGTGTTAAACCAATTTCGTGTGCGTGCAAGTGTGGTGTTTTTTTTGTGGGGGGGGGGGGGTGGGCATACTAAGCACAGGCGTACCTTGAGACCACCAAACTCAATTCACATGTAGCCGAGACCCCTGGCTGCAGAGGTGAACGGCTTGTCAGCGCAGTGCCAATCACGTTGAGCCACCACAGCTCCCACCCCATATTATTTTTGTTTAGATATTTTTTTAGTAATTTTTATTAAAGGGCCCAGAGCTCCCAAGGCAACCCCCCTTTTTTTTATATATATATATATAGATATTTTTATTTATTTTTCATTAAAGGGCCCAGAGGTTTATTCTTCCAACGGTATTTGCGCAAAAAATTTTCAAACGTTTTTTTTTTTTTTGGCTTACAAAAAAAAACCTGTTTCATGAATGAAAAAATAAGAAAGCAGTAAAGCTAGCCCAATTGTTAGGGATAAGGTGAAAGATGATGTTACACCGAGTAAATAGATACCTAACTTGTCATGCTTTCATATTGCGCACACTCATGGAATGGCGCTAAACTTTGTTATTAAAAATCTCCATAGGCGACGCTTGACTTTTTTTTTCAGGTTACCAGTTTTGAGTTACAGAGGAGGTCTAGTGCTAAAATTATTGCTCTCACTCTAACGCACGCTATGATACCTCACATGTGGGGTTTGAAGGGTGTTTACATATGTGGATGGGACTTGCATGCGTGTTCGCTTCTTTTTTTTTTTATAATTCTTTATTTTATAACATTTTCCACTCTTATTTCCTCTTTATACAAACAAAAAAGTAAATGACTACATTTTGACACTTTTCTTTAAACATTTTCTTATTGGTCATTATGCTTCTTAACATGGCTCACAGATTTTGCCATCATATCTACTGTATATAGCAATGGCATCATACACTTCCTATTCCCCATATCTACCCTTCCTTCTAAGTCGCTATCCCCCCCCCCGTTTCCCCCCCCAAAAAAATAAAAAATAAAAAAAAATAAAAAAAAAAAACCTCCTCTAATCCTCCTCCTTCTTCAAAGGTCTCGCTCTCTGAATCTTATATAGGGGGTCCACACTTGGCTGTACTTCCCCTCTTGTTCTCTTATTCCCATCGTCAGGTTCTCCATCTGCTGAATTTCTGTTACTCTGCCCAGCCATTGCTGTCTGGTCGGCGCAAGCGTACTTTTCCACAAAATTGGAATGCATGCCCTTGCCGCTGTCAGCAAATGTCTAAGCAGAGAATTTTTAAATTTTTCCATGGAGATTGGGAGGTCCAAAAGTAGATAGGTAGCTGGATTATCTCCCAGATCTGTCTCTGTGATTTTTTTTACCGTTTCGGTGACCATTTTCCAGAAATCTCTCAGCTTTGGACACTCCCAAAATACATGCAACATGGTACCCTCTCCTTCTCCACACCGCCAGCACCGGTCTGATAACTCGGGAAATATCCTTTTTAATGCAACAGGGGTTTTATACCATCTAGTCAGGATCTTATAAGCACCCTCTTGATATCTAGTAGCAAGAGAAGCTTTGTGTGTAAAATTAACGATTTTTTTTCTCTGCGTCTCTGAGAATTTAGTCCCCATTTCTTTTTCCCAGGCTAGAATGAATGGTAATTCTTTTGGGGCTATTGATTCTTCTAAGAGAGTATACATTGAAGACAGACCGTGTCTCAGTGAGTCATCCTTCAGACATAGTTCCTCGTATTTTGAAAGGTCTCTAGTTGCTTTGCCAAGTGGATTCATTGCTCTAATAGCAGCTTTTAATTGGTTTGATCTCATTAAGTCTATTTTCTCTTCCCTTTCTCCCCCACTGCTCCTTTGATTCCCATCTTCAAAGTGTATTAGCCTGCTCATTCCCGAGCGTCTAAGATTATTAAAGTGTAGGTCTGTGAGGCCTAATTGGAATCTAGGGTTTCCCAGCACCGGGATTAATGGACTTGGATGTTCTGAGATTTTCGTTTTCTTAAATATTTTTTTTATAATTTGTAGTGTGGCTCCTATAGTGGGGTGTTTTTTTCACTTCTTGTGGTATATCTGCCTCTTGAATCCATGCCATTCCCTCTAAAGGAATGTTCGTGATTTTTTGCTCCATGTGTATCCATGGTTTTACCTTCTGTTGGGTACACCACTCTACCACCCTTGCCATATGGGACGCATCATGATATCCCATTGGGTCTGGAAGTCCCACCCCTCCTCTTTCCTTTGGCAGCGTCAGAATCTCTCGCCGTATTCTAGGTGCTTTCCCTGCCCAGATAAACTTAGCGAATCTAGTTCTTAACTCTCTCAGGGATCCTAAGGGGATCTTTACAGGTAGGGTCTGAAATATGTATAGTAATCTTGGCATCACATTCATTTTTATAATGTTAATTCTTCCGAACCATGTAAAGATTTCCTTATCCCATCGTTGGAAGTCTGCTTTGATCTGCCTTACCAGGGGTACGAAGTTTAGCTCATAGATCCTTTTTAGATTTTTCGGTATCTTTGTTCCCAGGTAAAGTATATGGGAATCTGTCCATCTCAAGGGGAAATTTGCCGCTAATTGCTGCTGCTTCTGTCTATTCACTTCTATTCCCATTGCTTCTGATTTACTATAGTTCACCTTAAAATTAGAAAGTTCTCCATATTCCTTTATCTCCTTCAATAGGGATGGTAGGGATAGTTCTGGAGTCGTTAACGAGAATAGCAGGTCATCTGCAAATGCTGCGACTTTATACTCTGCTCCTTTAACCAAGAGTCCTCTTATATCTCTATTTGCCCGAATAGTTCTCAAAAAAAGGTACTAAGATGAGGACAAAGATAATAGGGGAGAGTGGGCATCCTTGTCTTGTTCCATTTCTTATTATGAAGGGATCAGACATTACATCGTTCACCTTTACCCTTGCTGTCGGACATGAGTAGAGGCCTGCAATCCAATTTTGCATTCCTCTACCCAGCCCAATATATTGTAATGTAGCTTTTAAGAAACCCCAATCTACCCTATCAAAAGCTTTTTCAGCATCAGTTGATATTAATACTAAAGGGTTGTGGTAGAATTGGGACATGTAGATGGTGCTTAACACTCGTTGTGTGTTTTCCCTCCCTTCTCTTCCGGGGGTAAAGCCGACTTGGTCCGGGTGTATAAGGGGGGGTAGATGAATTACCAATCTATTGGCAATTATTTTTGAGAAGATCTTTAAGTCTATGTTCAATAAGGATATTGGACGATAACTGGGGCATAGTGTCGGGTCCTTCCCCTCCTTAGGGATTACAGCTATGTGTGCTCCAAGTGTTTCTTCCCGCATCGGCCGCCCTTCTTTAAGTGAATTAAAGGCCCCCAAGAATTTAGGTGCCAGTTTCTCATAAAAAGTTTTGTAGTATGTTAATGTATATCCATCTGGGCCAGGGGCTTTACCTGATTTCATTTCTTTGATTGCTGCTAGAAGTTCATCTGGAGTTATCGCCCCCTCCATACTAGCTATAGTTTCTTCTGGAATTCTGGGCATGCCTGATTCGTTTAAATACTCCTTTACTCTATTCTCTCTGAGCTGATTCTTCACTGCTGAAGATTTGTTCTCCAGTTGGTACAGTTTGCCGTAATATTCTCTAAAGGCTTTTGCGATTAATTGCGATGAGTTAACCAATTTATCTCCTTGTATTTTTATTTTTTCGATATGGTTTTTAGATCTTGTTTCTCTCAATGCCTTCGCCAGCATCCTGCTTGGTTTATTCCCAAATTCATAATATGCCCTTCGGCATCTACTTAATTTAGCCTTAGCCTTATCCATAAGTATCAGATTTAGTTTATCTCGAAGGATCGTTAGTCTCTCTTCGGTGTTTATTTTTTGCGATCTCTTATGTTCATTTTCTAATATTCGGATCTCCCCAAGCAGGCGATCCAACTCAGCCTTGAGAGCTCTCTTTCTATGAGCTCCTAGTGAGATGAGGATTCCTCTCAGATAACATTTATGGGCCTCCCAGTTACATAATGGTGATGTATCTTCGTCTTTATTTAATGTAAAAAACATTTCTATTTCTTGCTTTATCTTATCCTCATACTCTGGCTCTTTAATTAATGTTTCATTGATCCTCCAGTTCCATTCCCTCGGGCCTGCTGTCCCCCATTCAATAACACCACTAACTGGGGCATGGTCTGATAGTGAGAATGAGCCCATTGAGGTTTCTCTTAAATTCAGCAATATACTTTGGTCCACAAATATGTAGTCGATCCTCGTGTATGTTTTATATTTTGGTGAGTAAAAACTGTAGTCTCTCTCATGTGTATGTAACGTCCTCCATATGTCTATTAGCTGTAAGTTTTGTAGTATTTCCCTTGCTTTTCTTAGTTTTATGTTGGATATATTATAGGATCCCTTGGAAGAATCAAGACTAGGATCTAGTACCATATTCATATCTCCCCCCAAAATCAAGACCCCCTCTCTACTCCGGGTCACCGTCTCCGCAAATTTTTCCAGAGCCGAGACCGGGTCTTCATTCGGGAGGTAGAGGTTTACTAAGGTAACCTTTTGCTCGTTTAATGTCCCCTTTACCATAAGAAATCTTCCTTCCTCGTCGGTTTCTACTTTTGATTCCTTCCATGTTACATTTTTGGCTAGCAGGATTGCCACTCCATTAGCCTTTGAGGTCTGAGATGCCCCCATATATACTACTGGGAATTTTTGGCTCTTCATCTTTGGGATCTTGTCTTTCCTAAAATGTGTTTCTTGCAAAAACACTATTTGTGATTTTAGTCTCCCTAATTCCATTATTATTTTTGATCTTTTTTCTGGGATATTTAACCCTTTTACATTATAAGTGGTAATGTTTAATCTATCCATCCTGCCTCTTCCTCTTCACTCCCCTCTTGTTCTCTCCTATAGCTTCCGGTATACGTGCTGGTCTCAGGAGAACCGGAGGCGGGAATGAGGTGGATTTAGAGAGTGCCCTACAAAATAAAGGCAAAAAGATGCACGAGGAGGAAAGAGAGGAAAATAAAAGCCCACCCCCCCTGTAGCTCGGATTCTGGTCCTCCGTTCAAGTATCCGAGTATTCTTGGCTCCCACCTCCGTGGTGGCCCAGCTCCTAGGGCCCTTCCAACGGTTGGTGTGAGAAAAAAAAAAAGAAAAAGAAAAAAAAAAAAAAAGAAAAAAAGAACCCCCACCACCTGAGCGTCTCCGACTTTCCTCCACCAGGAGGAGAGGCGCTCTATGGAGGAAACGTATAAAAGCATTGCGGAGAGTCACGTCTTGGCCCGGGAGTGCCCTTCGATTATTTGATTATCCTATCCCCCTCCTCAGGGTCACCCTCCCCCTACTTCCCTCCCCCATCTTAAGAACAAAACTAAACCCCAGAGAACAATAAGTATTACAAAGTTGTAATATGGCACTGATCATGTGTGTAGTCGTAAAATCATATAGTCACATCTTTCATGTACATTAAACAACACAAATAAACCAATTGATGAACCCTTCACCACAGTTGTCCCATAGACCCCCCACAGCTAGGGCTGTTATACCCCCCTGTCTCCCCCTCCCTATGTCCCCTACCCTTTCCTCTTATACTCTATCTAGTCCCCTCCCTTCCTTCCCCCTTCATGTTCCTTACACTCCTGCATCTGGAACTTCTAGGGTTATCGGTCCAGGCTTCCTTTCCCTATAACCCCTTCCCCCCTCTATCCTTATCAAATCGGGGAAAGGGAAGGCAAGGGAAATTGTGGGGTGAAGAAAACCGAAAAAAAAAAAAAAAAAAAAGTGTATTATATTGCTATTCTATGTGAAAAAAAAAAGGGTCTTTATATGCACTCTTACCGGACCCTATTTACCATGTGTATAGAGGTAACTCTAGTGCTGGGTGTGTGTATCTATGTGGCCCTATCAAAAAATAGGTGCCATGTGGTGTGTATGAGATGCTATAGGTGCTATAAGCACCTCTAGTTCAACGTGTTTAACTATATAAATTAAAAGTGTAATTCATGTTTCATGTTCCTTCCTAATGTGAAAAAAAAAAAGAAAAGTGAAAAATTGGGAAAAATAGAAGATTTCCCTTCCCTTCCCCTTCCTCTTCCCCCTTACCCCCTTACCCAACCCACAGTTCCCCCATCCACCTAAAAAAAAAAAAAATGCGAGCTACTAGCATTTAAATTTATTTATTTATTTATTTATTTATTTTTTTACTTAATATTTTTATTTTTGCACTCGTTTGTCCCTTTTTTTGTATTATTAGTATGGATCTTGGACTTTGGGGTCCATTTACTAAAGGCAAATCCACTTTGCACTACAAGTGGACAAGCAAGGAAGAAAAATAAAAACTTGGCGTTATTGGAAGTTAAAACCATCAGTGCTTCCCTTCTGATTTTCATTGCCTACGCTTCTACTGCAGAGCGGCTTTGCCTTTACTAAACCCCAAAGTAACTAATCATTTGGGGTGTACACAGCAGTGCAATTTGCTTATAGGGGACACTAGTTAGATTGACCCGTGTCCCAAAGAAAAGACCATTGGTAGGGTTTTAACCTCACTTCCTGTTCAGCTGTGTGACAGGAAGTGAAGCCAATTTTAAGAAAAGGGACACAAAGCCCAACCTAAAAACACTAGCAGGGGTTCTAACACTCAATTGGCTTCCCTCAAACAACCCACAATTAGAATAGGATTGTCTTGTGCTAGTTTCAAGCACAGCGCTGTAAATCAGCACTTCAAGCCTGTCCACCAATGCCTTGAAGGAAGAGGTTGTGTCTTTGAAGCAGCTTCTGTGAAGAACCAGACCCTGGAGGAGAGGGGAGGCTATGGCCTCATCAAGCCCAGGTCAGGGGCTTGCTCCTGGGCAGGGGGAGTCCACCTCCCGCCCGGTACCTCCAAGGACTGTGGATCTCCCTAGTTTTGGGGATCTAAACAAAGAAGAAAAGCAGTTTTTGATGGCCCAGTCTAAGCTGGTGGATTGGACTCTTCCCCAGCATGGGGAAGATGACCAGGGAGTGCTGAGAAGGCGCAGCAAGATCAAGGTATTGATTCAGAAGGCTGCACAGGCTCTCCACTCCAGGATGTCAGTGCTGGCCAGTTTGAGGAACAGAAGAGATCGGGTCAGCAGCTCAAAGAGATTTGAGTTTAAGGAAGCGATAGATCTGATGAAAGAACAGAATGGCCAGCTATGGAGTCTTACCATGGGTCTTTGTTCCAGGGGAACTGCGGAGAAGACCTTTCTCCTTCCAATCAAGAAGGAGCTCCAGCGTGCCTTTGAAGAGAGTAAACAGGTTGCAAGGAGAAGCAAGTCTACATCAGTAGCTGAGAGGTTTGAGGATTCTCTGTCAGTGGAGCCTCGGACCTCAGGGACCACTTTGGTGAGTACCGCTGAGGACGCCCAAGCACCTGCTGGGCCCCAGTCTGCAAAGAAAGGGGGTGCAACATCAAGTGGGGGGTTGTCCTATGAAGCGGGAAGTACCTGTATGAGTGAGAGAGGTTTTAATCCTGTGGTGAGACTCTCCCGTCTTCCTCGTGGTTCCTTTGCCGCTGAGATGAGTGTATCTGGTTCCCAGCAAGATCCGGCTGATAAACCTGCTCCTGGAAGCGAGGGTGCTTCTGCCTCTGTGAACCCAGGAAGTAGCCTACAGCAGGGTCAGCCGGCCGTTGTGGTGGCGACCGCTGCGGGTTTACAGGGTGAGGGGCAGGCACTTACCATGGATCCAGTTGAGATGGACTATGTGTCACCTAATATGGAAGAAGCCATAGCTAGGACAGTAATGGCTGCCGAGGGAGAAGGCACGCCACGCCATGTGGAGCTTCCTGCCTCTAGACAACCAATCAGCAGTGACTTAGAGGGCGTTCTCACTGTGCTGGAATCTCCCGTGATTGGGCCGGAGCTGCGACCGGAAGTGACGTCAGTGCGTGACCCGGAACCGGAAGTGATGTCAGCGGGGGAACTGGAAGTGACGTCAGCGGGTGAACCGGAAGTGGCCGCGGTGACACCCGGAACTCCGTTTCCCGGCCAGATCCGGCCCTCGGTTTTGGTACAGACTACCCAAGGACTTGTGAGTACCCCCCTGTCTGTGGGTTTTCCTCCTGAGCAGGCTCAGGCTTGGGGTGATCACCCTGCGGGACATTTAGAAGAGGAGTGCCCAGCAATGGATTTTATTAGGGGTCTAGAGGGTTCCCAGTCTGCAGCTGTGACAGAAGTTCATGTGAGCTCCTATGGAGCCTGTGAAGAAATGGAGGACTCTAGTTTTTATATGGATGATGACACTTTACTGGCTCAGGTACAAGAAGCTTTTAAGAAGACAGGTCCCCCTCTTGTCTCTTTGGTACCAGGGGGGAGGGTAGTAAGTCAAGAGGTATCTGCCCAGGTTGCGCCAATGGATGTCCCAAGTGGGGCTGATCCATTTGGTGCACCTCAGCCTGGGAGAGTCATCACAGCCTCCCAGGAGGAAAATTTACTTAAAGCTTTGAGAGAGGGAAGGTCTTATGCCCAAGTAGCTGGGGCAAGTGCTCCCTTGGATCATATCTACAGTAAGTTCGGTGCCCGTAACTTTAGGGTCCCCCCTGCGCAGCAACAGCAGGGTGAGGGGGCATGGTCCAGGGGAGTCGGTGGTTTAGAGCGTAGAAGGAGAAATGTTATTCAATTGAGATATGTTGGTGAGGGTCGGTGCCCATCTCGAGTGGAGGCCATTGATATGGTCCTCTCCTTGGGAGTAAGGGCGTCTGACCTTTTTGCGGTCATTCATCCTGGGAGTTCCGTAGAGTTTGATTTTAGTTTTGTTGCAGTTGTTGTTATGGAAATGTTTTTACTTAATTATGATTTGGTTAAAGGACAGGACCCATGGTCCAAGTTTCGTTTGACCCCCCTGACTAGGCAGGAGGAGGTCAAAAATGTGACCATTTTGGTACGCAATGAATCTCTTCCTTCGAAAGACATTGCGACCTGGTTGAACCGCCATGGCCAGCTGCAGGGCCCCCTTTGGAAGAAGGTGGATGAAAGGGGGATCTGGACAGGGGCCTGGGGGGCTAAAATTAGATTGAGGAGACAGGGAAATAGCATGGCTCACATCCCCGGGAGTGCCTTCATTGGGAGAGATAGAATCTTGTTTTTTTATCCTGGTCAACCTAAAAGATGTTTTAAGTGTGGGTCCCCCACTCACTTGAGCGCTGGTTGTACTGTGGTGAAGTGCACGCGCTGTGGTGAGAGGGGTCACCTGGCGGATGGGTGTGCCCGTATCAGATGTAACTTATGTAACAAGCTTGGTCACCCTTTTAGCCGTTGTCCGCAGGCTTTTAGGGGCAATGTGTCAGAGGAATCTGGGGTGTCGGAGGTTTCTACCTCGGACACTGATTCTGAGATGGAGGGGGGTGGGGAGGGCTTGGCTACGGATGTTTTTAAATCTGGTGGCCGAGCTGCCCCTATGCCCCAGAGGCAAGGTCCTGCTGGGAGGAGGGCGGGGGCGAGTACAGCTGCCCCTGACCCTCCAGGTCAAAGTGGTGTGTCGGGTGGAGGTGGGGTTTTTCTTGAGTATCCCAGTTTTTTGGATTCCTCTACCTTGGATACTGATTCCGAGGTGGAGGGGGGTGAGGAGGGCTTGGCGACGAAGGTCTCTGCTTTTAAGGAGGGTAGAATGTCAAGTGGTAGGGGGCCCCCCCTTTGTTTGGGTTCATTTGATGATATCCCTCCTTCCCTTCCCCTTCCTGTTGCCCCTTCCTCTTGTCCTTGTCCTGTCTCCCCCCCACTTTCCTCCTGTGCTGTTCCGTTTTCCCCCTCCCCCAGTGGTTTCCCATGTTTTAAGTGATGCAGTAGCTCAGGAGGATATGGAAGTGTCCCTCAGGTCACAAAAAAGACCTAAGGTTGTGTCTAGTGAGGAGCCCTCAGAGGGTATGAGTGGTGCTGGCCCAGCGGCCGATGGTGCTGGTCGGGTAGTGCTAAAAGGGGGAGTGAGCGATGTAGGAGGGGGTGTTGAGCCCCGTTTTGAGCAGGATGAGGGTGGACGCTGGTCAACATAGTGGGATTTTGTCTTCAGAATCTGATGATGTGTAGTTTTGTCGGTATAATTGACTAACTATGACCTGATGCAGTGGCCAGATATGGCAGAGACTGTAGGTTTCTACGGTGGTGCCTATAGGCTTGCGCAGGTAGTTGGTTAAACCGTGTAAGGGATGTTATGTATAATATTTTTCTTTTGTCTTTTATGTTTTGTAAATTTCATGGAAAAGTATTGTAAATGATGTGTTTTTTGTACATGCAAAAGTTTGTAAGTGATGTGAGATTTTGCTGTTTTCTTTTTTCCCCTGTTTATTTTGTAAACCTGGTATCTAAGGTCGTGTCTAATAAATCAAAAATTTCCACCAATGCCTTGGAGGAAGAGGTTGTGTCTTTGAAGCAGCTCCTGTGAAGAACCAGACCCTGGAGGAGAGGGGAGGCTATGGCCTCATCAAGCCCAGGCCAGGGGCTTGTTCCTGGGCAAGGGGAGTTCACCTCCCGCCCGGTACCTCCGAGGACCGTGGATCTCCCGAGTTTTGGGGATTTAAATAAAGAAGAGAAGCAATTTTTGTCGGTCCAGTCCAAGCTGGCAGATTGGACTTTTCCCCAGCAAGGGGAGGATGATCAGCGAATGCTGAGAAGACGCAGCAAAACCAAAGGTTTGATTCAGAAGGCGGCACAAGCTCTCCATTCCAGGATTACAGTGCTGGCCAGTTTAAGAAACAGAAGAGATCGGGCTAGTAGCTCAAAAACATTTCGAATTCAAGGAAGCAATAGACCTGTTGAAAGAGCAGAATGGCCAGTTATGGGGTCTTGTTATGTGTCTCTGTTCCAGAGGGACAGCAGAGAAGGCTTTCCTCCTTCCAATCAGGAGGGAGCTCCAACGTGCCTCTGAGGAGAGCAAGCAGGCAGCAAGGAGAGGCAAGTCAGCATTAGTAGCTGAGGGGGCTGGGGGTTCTCTGTTAGTGGAACCTCAGACCTCAGGGACTATCTCGGAGAGTACCGCTGAGGGCGCCCAGGCACCTGCCGGACCCCAACCTGTGAAGAAAGGGGGTACAACATCAAGTGGGAGGTTGTCCCACGAAGCAGGAGGTACTTGCGTGAGTAAGAGAGGTCTCAACCCCGTGGTGAGTCTTCCTCGTCTTCCGCCTGGTCTTTTGGTCACCGTGAAGAGTGTGTCTGGTTCCCAGCAAGATCAGGGTGATAATCCTGCTCCTGGAAGCGGGGGTGATTTGGCCTCTGTGAACCCAGCAAGTAGCCTACAGCAGGGTCAGCCGGCCGTTGTGGTGGCGACCGCTGCGGGTTTACAGGGTGAGGGGCAGGCATCTACCGCGGATCCAGTTGAGATGGACTGTATGACATCTAGTATGGATGAAGCTATGGCTAGGATAGCAATGGCTGCCGAGGGAGAGGGCACGCCACGCCATGTGGAGCCTCCTGCTTCTGGACGACCAATCAGCAGTGACTTGGAGGGCATTTCCGCTGTGCGGGAATCTCCCATGATTGGGACGGACCCGCGACCGGAAGTGACGTCAGCACGTGACCCGGAACCGGAAGTGACGTCAGCGGGTGAACCGGAAGTGGCTGTGGTGACACCCAGAGCTCCATTTCCCGGCCAGGTCCGGTCCTCAGCTTTGGAACAGAATACCCAGGGACTTGTGAGTACTTCCCCATCTGCGGGTCTCCCTTCTGAACAGGCTCCAGTTTGGGGGGATCACCCTGCGGGACATTTAGATGATGAATGTTTGGCAATGGATTTTATTAGAAAGTTAGAAGGTTCCCAGTCTGCAGCTGTGACAGAAGTCCATGTAGGTTCCTATGGAGCCTGTGAAGAGATGGGGGACTCTGGTTTTAATATGGATGATACTCAATTGGCTCAGGTACAGGAAGTTGTGTTGGGGTCGGGCCCCCTTTCGGGTCCTTCAGTAGTGAGGGGGAGGGCAGCGAGTCATGAGGAGACTGCCCAGGTTGCGTCAATGGAGGTCCTGAGGGGGGTTGGTCCATTTGATGCACCCCAACCTGCGGGAGTTATCACAACCTCTCAGGAAGAGAGCTTGCTCAATGCTTTGAGGGAGGGCAGGTCTTATGCCCAAGTGGCTGGGTTAAGTGCTCCCTTGGATCATATTTACAGCAAGTTCGGTGCCCGCAATTTCAGGGTTCCCCCTGCGCAAGAGCAGCGGGGTGAGGGGGCATGGTCCAGGGGAGGTGGTGGTACAGAACGCAGGAGGAGGAATGTGGTGCAACTAAAGTTTATTGGTGAAGGTCAGTGCCCGTCCCGAGGAGGGGTCATCGATATGGTCCTCTCTCTGGGAGTAAGGGCGTCTGACCTCTTTGCGGTTATCCATCCGGGAGGTTCAGTAGAGTTTGATTTTAGTTTTATGTCAGTCATCGTTATGGAAATGTTTTTGTTGAATTATGAACTAGTTAAAAGACAGGACCCATGGTCCAAGTTCTGTTTGACCCCCCTGTCTAGGCAGGAGGAGGTCAAAAATGTAACCATCCTGGTACGCAATGAATCCCTTCCTCCGGAAGACATTGCGACCTGGTTGACCCATCATGGCCAGCTCCAGTGCCCCCTTTGGAAGAAGGTGGATGAAAGGGGGATATGGACAGGGGCCTGGGGGGTTAAGATTAAGTTGAAGAGGCAGGGAAATAGCATGGCTCATATCCCTGGGAGTGCTTTCATTGGGAGAGACGGGATTTTGTTTTTTTATCCTGGACAGCCTAAAAGGTGTTTTAAGTGCGGGTCCCCCACTCACTTGAGCGCTGAATGCACTGTTGTGAAGTGCACGCGCTGTGGTGGGAGGGGTCACCTGGCGGACGGGTGTGCCTATATTAGATGTAATCTTTCTAACGAGTTAGGTCACCCTTTCAGTCGATGTCCGCAGGCTTATAGGGGTAATGTGCAAGAGGAATCTGGGGTGTCGGAGGGTTTCACCTCGGACACTGATTCTGAGATGGAGGGGGGTGGGGGGGGCAGGCCGCGGGTGCTTCTAGATCTGGTGGTCGGGCTGCCCCTATGCCCCAGAGGCAAGGTTCTGTCAGGAGGAGGGCGGGGGTTGGTGCAGCTGCCCCTGATCCTCCAGGTCAGAGTGGAGTGGACATTGATTCTGAGGTAGAGGGGGGTGAGGAGCCTCAAAGGCAGGGTCTCATCAGGAGGAGGGCGGGGGTTAGTGCAGTAGCCCCTGACCCTCCGGGTCAGAGTGGAGTGTCAGGAGGTGGTGGGGTTTTCCTTGGGGGGCCTCCTGAGTTTTTGCTGGACTCCTCTGCCTTAGACACCGATTCTGAAGTAGAGGGGAGTGAGGAGGGTTTGGTGGTTCCCCCTGGGGGGGGGGGGTGTTGGGGCCAGTCTGTGCTATCCTTCCCCCCCCTTCCCTTTCTCTTCCTGTTGCCCCCTCCTCTCATTCTTGTTCTGTTCCCCTCCCGCTTTCTTCCCGTTTTGCCCCGCTCTCCCCCCCTGGGTGGATTCTCATGCATTGGGTGGTGCAGTAACCCAGGAGGATATGGAGGTGGCCCTTGGGTCACAGAAAAGACCTCAGGCCGGGTCAAGTGAAGAGCCCTCAGAGGGTATGAGTGGGGTGGGCCCAGCAGCCGGTGATACTGGTTGGGTAGTGCTTAGGAAGAATAAGAAGAAAAAGAAAAAAAGTAAAAAAGGTGTTAATGAGTGATGCGGGAGTGGGTTCTGTGCCCTGTTCTAAGCAGGATGAGGGTGCGGGTGCCGCAGAGTAATTTGTTATTTTACTAGTCGGTTAATATAGCGGGATTTTGTTCGATGTTTATGATGTATAGATATGTGGTCTGTTGATGGATTTGGCTAGCTATGACCTGGTGCAGTGGCCAGATGGGGCAGAGGCTGTAGGTTTCTGCAGTTGATGCCAATAGGCTTGCGCAGGTAGTTGGCTAATCCGCGTAAAATATGCCATATATAGTATTTTGTTATTCTTTCTTTTGTTTCTTATGGACCTTAATTATGGGTATGCACCAATAGTGACCCAAAGTGCAATGAGCCGGATAATGGAGGGTGATAAAAGTTTGCCCAACCTGATAGAGGTTAGCACTGGTGAATTGGTTGCGTGTTATTAGTCTGTGTTTTCAAGGTTTGTAAATTCAATGTTGGTTTTATAGGAGTGTTATAATTGTTTAAATGATTATCTTGTATATGTAAATGTTTGTAAGCAGTGTGAGATTTTCTTGATGTTTTCCCGTTATTTGTAAATTTGGTACCTAATGTCGTGTCTGAATAAACAAAAAATTTCCACCAATACACCACCCCCCCGACCCAACAGGCCTTGTTTGCAGGTTTTCCTTCATCTTGCACGTGTGCTTTAAAAAGTCAGTCTGGACATCAATTCTAGGAAACAATACTTACCGCTTTGTCCTTCCTTTTCTGGTGACTAAACATTTCAAACATTTCATGCATACACACCAGGAGAGAGCTTAGAGACAAATCACACTTGATGGTTTAGGCCCAAACTATTTCAGCTGCAGCTGTTGAAATCCATAGCATGAAAAAAATATCACAAAACAAACTTCAAAATTTCAAAGTAATTTTATTGGTCCTCAAAACAAGGAAAGCAAAACAAAATATTAAAAATAAACACACAAAAAAAATAAAAATAAAATAAAAACAAAAAATAGATCAAGGTTTATTTCACACAGTCATTGGAAAATAAATCATGCTTTTGAAATAACAGGATAGACCCACAGGATTAAAACATTAATCATTAACATCTTGAGAAACATTTTGCAAAATTATGCAGCAGACAAAACATCAAAAAAACAAAACTTGCTCCAAAACATCTCTGTTTTGCTCCGCCATTCCTTCCAGCCAGCAAGTCTGCCCCGTTAGGGCAGCTGACACATGCTCTATCCACGCTTTTTATAACACGTGTGCTAATGAACCAATTGGAAACACATGAAGAAATGTCAGCCTCTTGTTTGTGTGCACTTGTAACTGCTTACACCTGTTAGGGATGTCCTTAAATTACTAAGCCAAAAAACAAGCTTTCTGAGCATGCTCAGAAAGATGCATGTCATTTTCAGGCACAAACACCCAGCTTAATTTTCTAAGTGTTCGAGCATGCCCAGTTCACTCGAGATGCATTACCAGAATCAAATCTGTAATGGCGGATGAAAGCATTAGAGGTGTTTATTTTTTATTTTTTCCCCTGAACTGATGAACTGATGCTTTACAACCTGAAGGGGAGGTCTTATTGAATTTTTACGTAACAAACATAAATAATAATAATTAAAACGCCCCTGTCCCTAGTAGCTCGCAGTCAGAAGCGAACACGCCCCATTTTTTTTTCCAGTTACCAGTTTAGATTTACAGATGAGGTCTAGTGCTAAAAGTATTCCTCTCGCTCTTACGCACGCTATGATACCTCACATGTGTGGTTTAAAGGATGTTTCCATATGTGGGCGGGCCTTAAATGTGTAAGTCCCGCCCACATATTTAACCCCCGTTCAAACCCCACATGTGAGGTATCATAGCGTACGTTAGAGCGAGAGCAATACTTTTAGCACTAGACCTCCTCTGTAAATCTAAACTGGTAACCTGAAAATAAATAAAAATGTGTTGCCTATGGGTATTTTCAAGTACTGAATTTTGGCGCCATTCCATGAGTGTGTGCAATATTAAAGCATGACATGTTGGGTATCTATTCACTCGGTGTAACATCATCTTTCGCATTATGGCCATAAATTGGGCTAACTTTAGTGTTTTCTTAATTTGTAACCACTTGAGCCCCAGACCATATTACTGGTCACTGACCGGGCCAGTTTTTGCATTTCAACACTGCGTCATTTTAACTGACAATTGCGCGGTTGTGCGACGTGGCCCCCAAACAAAATTGGCGTCCTCTTTTTTCCTTTTTTGGTGGTATTTGATCACCTCTGCGTTTTTTCTTATTTTTGCTTGAACCAAAAATATAGCGACAATTTTGTAAATAAAAAGACAACTTTTTTACTGTTTGCTATAATAAATCTCCCCAAAAATATATCCAAAAACTTTTTGCCCTCAGTTTAGGCCGATACGTATTCTTCGACATATTTTTGGTTCCAAAAAATTGCAATAAGCGTTTGATTGGTTTGGGCAAAAGTTATAAGTAGGGGTTGGTTTTATGGGTTTTTTAGGAATATATTTTTGTTTTACTAGTAATGGTGGCAATCATTGATTTTTATGGCTACTGCGACATTGTGGCGGACACATTTTTGTGAGCTTTGGCATTTTTCTAGCGACCAATGGTATACAAATGCATTGCTTACTATAAAAATGTCACTGGAAGGGGTTAACACTAGGGGCGAGGAAGGGGTTGATTATGTTACCTGGGTGTGTTCTAACTGTAAAGGGGGTGGGACTGGTTAGGGAAAATGACAGATCGCTGTTCATACATTGTATGGACAGACGAGCAGGCATTCCCCCCTCTGACAGGACCGGGATAAAGGGGAACTCCACACCAAATTTAAAAAAGAAACGGCGTGGGGGTCACCATCCAGGTGCACAACAGGCTCTTAGATTTGGTCTGGAACATAAGGGGTTAAACCCATGCCAAAAACGGCGTGGGGTTCCCCCTCAGATCCAGACCAAACCCTTATCCCAGGCACGTAGTCTGGCCGGACAGGAATGGGGGTGGGGACGAGCGAGCGCCCCCCTCCTGAGCCGTACCAGACCACATGCCCTCGACATGGGGGAGTATGTGCTTTGGGGGAGGGGGGCACTGCCCCCCCACCCCAAAGCACTCTTGTCCCCATGTCGATAGGGACAAGAGCCTCTTCCCGACAACCCTGGCCGTTGGTTGTCGGGGTATGCGGGTGGGGGGCTTATCAGAATCTGAGAGCCCCCTATAATAAGGGGGCCCCCAGATTCTGGCCCCCCACCCTATGTGAATGAGTATGGGGTACATCGTACACCTACCCATTCACCGGGTGGAAAAGTGTAAACACAAATAAACCACACAGAATAAAATAATTTATTAGTCAGCTCTGGGGGTCTTCTGCCGGGACCCCCCACCACCAGCCCCGGGCTTCGCCGTTTTCTGTCGGGGGGGACGACACCCACCGATGCTCTCCGCCATGTTCGGCCAGGCCCCCACCCCAAATTAAGCTTTTTTACATCCGAGGGGGGCCGGCCGAAAACAGCGGAGAACAACGGGGGGCGAAGCCCCTCCTCGGTCTTCTAGCCATTTTCTGCTGGGGGGGCTCCAGCCCCGCACCGGTCTTCGCCGCCGCCTTCCGATGCTCTCCGCCATGTTCGGCCAGGCCCCCACCCCAAAATTAAGCTCTTTTACATCCGGGGGGGGCCGGCCGAAAACGGCGGAGAACAACGGGGGGCGGAGCCTTTCCTCGGTCTTCGCCGCCGCCTTCTGTGGGGGGCTCCTGCCTCCCGCGTGCTGATGGCTGTCTTCCGCCGGGGGGGTACACCTACCCCCCCCGGTCTTCGCCGCGCCGCCTTCCGCCGGGGGGGAGACGGCCACCGATGCTCTCCGCTATGTTCAGCCAGGCCCCCACCCCAAATTAAGCTCTTTCACATCCGGGGGGGGCGGCGGAAAATGGCGGAGAACAACGGGGGCGTCGCCACTCCTCGGTCTTCTAGCCGTTTTCTGCCTGGGGGGGAAAAACCCACCGATGCTCTCTGCCATGTTCGGCCGGGCCCCCACCCCAAAATTAAGCTCTTTCACATCCGGGGGGGCCGGCCAAAAACAGCGGAGAACAACGGGGGTGTCGCTCCCCCTCGGGCTTCTCTGTTTCTGCCTGGCTCCTCCTGGGGCCAGGGCTTCTTTCGCTGTCTTCTGCCGGAGGGCGCCACTCTCCGGGCTTCTCGTCGCTGTCTTCCGCCGCGGGGCACCACCCGCGGGCTTTGTCGGCTTTTGCCTGGCTCCTCCGCGGGGGCCAGGCCTTCTCGTCGCTGTGTCGCCGTCTTCCGCCGCCGCCCCCTTCAACGTTTTCTGCCGGGATGAGTGTGGCACATCCCATCCCGGACTTCGACGTGGCGGGCTTCTCGTAGCTGTGTCACTGTGTTCCGCCCCTGCCCCCTTCACCACAAAGCTGCCGTGCTTGTGTGGGAGGGCAGCTGGCTTCGAAGTTTTCGGCCGGGGTGAGGGTCGCACATCCCACCCCGGGCTTCTCGTCGCTGTCTTCCGCCGCAGGGTGACACTCGCGGGCTTCTTCGGCGGCATCCGCTTCTGCCTGGCTCCGCCGCTGGGGCCAGGGCTTCTTCTTCCATTTGATGTTGACACGACGAGGTCCGGCACTGAAATGCCGACAGAGCGGTGGGCACCGACTTAAATTGGCATAGGGCGTGGGCGTGGTTATGCCACCATGTGACCTTAACCCATGTGACATCACATTCCCATCATGCCCTGTGATGTCACATGGGTTAAGGTCACATGGTGGCATAACCACGCCCACGCCCAATGCCAATATAAGTCGGTGCCCGCCGCTATGTCGGCATTTTTAGCGCCGGACCTCACCGTGTCAACATCGAATGGAAGAAGAAGCCCTGGCCCCAGCGGCGGAGCCAGGCAGAAGCGGAGGTCGCCGAAGAAGCCCGCGAGTGTCACCCCGCGGCGGAAGACAGCGACGAGAAGCTGAAAACGACTAGAAGACCAGGGTGGGATGTGCGACCCTCACCCCGGCCGAAAACTTCGAAGCCCGCTGCCCTCCCACACAAGCACGGCAGCTTCGTGGTGAAGGGGGGTGAAGGGGGGTGGCGGCGGAAGACGGCGACACAGCGACGAGAAGCCCTGGCCCCCGCGGAAGAGCCAGGCAGAAGAGGCTATCGAGAGCCCCCCCCCCGGCAGAAAACTACGAAGCCCGCGGCCCTCCCCCATAAGCAGGAAGCTTTGTGGTGAAGGGGGCCGCGGCGGAAGACGACTAGAAGACTGGGGTGGGATGTGCGACCCTCACCCCGGCAGAAAACGTCGAAGCCCGCTGCCCTCCCCCACAAGCACGGCAGCTTCGTGGTGAAGGGGCGGCGGCGGAAGACTGCGGCGGCGAAGACCGGGGTAGGTTGGCGGAAGACCCCCGGAGCTGGCTAATAAATTATTTTATTCTGTGTGGTTTATTTGTGTTTACACTTTTTCCACCAGGTGAATGTGTAGGGGTACGATGTACCCCATACTCATTCACATAGGGTGGGGGGCCATAATCTGGGGGCCGCCTTATTAAAGGGGCTCCCAAATTCTGATTGGCTCCCGCCCGCATACCCCGACAACCAACGGCCAGGGTTGTTGAGAAGAGGCTCTTGTCCCTATCGACATGGGGACAAGAGTGCTTTGGGGAGGGGGGGCAGTGCCCCCCTCCCCCAAAGCGCACACTCCCCCATGTCGAGGGCATGCGGTCTGGTACGGCTGAGGAGGGGGGGGCGCTCGCTCGTCCCCACCCCCATTCCTGTCCGGCCAGACTGCATGCCTGGGATGAGGCTTGGTACGGATCTGGGGGGAACCCCACGCCGTTTTTGGCTTGGGTTAACCCCTCACGTTCCGGACCAAGCCGAAGAGCCTATTGTACCCCTGGGGGGACCCGCGCCGGTTTTAAGTTTGAAATTTGGCACGGAGTTCCCCTTCAGTGTCAGCGCAGCCCGAGAACAGCGCGGAGATTGCTGTGCACCACTTCACGCAGCGCAAACACTGCTACGCCGCAAGGAATTTACCAAGAATTTCTCGCCGTACTGACGCGGCGCACGGCATTCCCCGAAATTTCCCTCTGCGCATGCCCAGTATGCAAATGAACCTTCCGAGGTTCTGGCGTACTTTGCAAGCGCACGGGAATCGCTTCTCAAAAGTCACATTCGCTTTCAATTCGGCCCGCCACACACATTCAAACACATGTCACTACACTTCCCCTGCATCACCCCCTCCCTCCCCTCATAAACTCCCGCCCAAATCCCCGATGTTTACATTACTAAATGCCGTACGCCAGCTCTGTACTGGCGTGCTGTGCGCCCTCTCCTGGGCGCATTAGGCAGTTTAGTAAATGGGGAAATACACTGCACTGGCAGTGTATCTCTTTTGTAAATGTCAAAAACAGTTTTACTCCTGCTTGTGCACCATGAGTCATGGCGCACAGGCTTGGTAAATCAGCCCCAAAGCTTCAAAAATTACAATGGGTGACATAATTTTGGAACAAATTAACTTTGAGCCATTACTCACAGCTCAATAGGAATATAACCCCACATAGGAAATGTGCTTATTGCTTGCGTGGGATGTCCACAATACCTCTGGATATGGGCATGTGAAACTGTCATACTACCTAATGGTGACATTTTTAAGCCTAGGACCTATGTAGTTTATAATACCACTGGTATGATATATATCATAACATGCACCTGCAGAGCGTACTATTGTAACAGCACTGGTAAACAGAGTGAATGCGACAACTCAGTATTTGTCAGGTATCGTACTTACCGAGGCTGAGATGCTGCGGACGTCTGACCTTTGCGGACCAGCGCTGACCGCCCTCTGGTGGTGGGAACAGAGAGGTGACAACACCAGGAAGCACCGGTACCGGAAGCGGGTAGCAGGGTAGAAGTGCAGGCAGAGGTAGCCACAGGAAGCCACTGGAGACACCTGGTGGACAGGTGGGAGATCTGGGTGCACAAGATTTGCAGGCAGGGAGCAACGGAGAATAAGTCTGTAGGACAAGCCAGGTTTAGGGGCTGAAGAGACAGACAAGTCCAAGGTTCAAGCCGGGGGTCAAGGATTGGTGAGAGAAGCAAAGTCCAGAGGTTCAAGCCGGGGTCAAGGATTAGAGAGAGCAGCAAGGTCCAAGGCAAACAATAGGTCAGGTATCCAATCAGGTAAGTCAGGCAATCCGGGTCACAAACAGGTTAGAGGCAGTGGATAACATACAGGAGCTGATGACAAACCAGCAACCTGTCATGTGTCAGAGGCAGGTTTAAATAGGGCGGTCAAGATTCTGATTGGCTCCGACGGAGACATGTGCGTGCGCGCCCGTGCGCACGTTCATGCACCCGTCGCACCGTCAGACCGTGCATGCGCACACGCTGCGTAGGGACGCGCGATAGTGCCGCTCTTCTGCGCATGTGCGTGAATCCGTGCTCAACAGAACTGGTGCCCTGACAGTATTAGGCCCCAGGCGTCACTCCTCGCAACAGGAGTTTGGGGATCTATACATCATCTCTGTGTCACATAAAGAAAGGCGTTGAGCTACTAAGCATGGGCGCATTACAACATGCGACCAAGGCTTAGCGTTTAAAATTATAGTTCAAGGTTAATATCCCAATACACCACCATACATCGCACTGAATTCAAACAAAGCGCCTTGTGCGGCGCACTTCTGCGTTCCAGGCTGGAACGCTTCACCGCGCCGGGCGATGATGTTTTTGCGCAAAAGCCGTATGCCTTCCAGCATGGAACGCATTATGGCGCTGAAAGCACCCATCATAGGAAGTAACAGGTGTGCAGAGTGCCTGTTAGGCCTTGTACACGATCAGTCAAAACTGATGAAAATGGACTGAAGTTCAGTTTCATCGGTTCACAGACTGATGGTCTGATGGTCTGATGTGCGTACACACCATCAGTTAAAAAAACGATCGTGTCAAAACGCGGTGACGTAAAACACAACGACGTGCAGAAAAAAATGAAGTTCAATGCTTCCAAGCATGCGTCGACTTGATTCTGAGCATGCATGGGTATTGAACCGATGCTTTTGCGTACTAACCATCGGTTTTGACCGATCGGTAGGCGTCCATCGGTCCGATTTTAAAGCAAGTTCAACATTTTTGGACTGAAGGACAACAGACTGATGGGCCATACACACGGTCGGTTTGGACCGATGAAACTGAACTTCAGTCCGTTTTCATCGGTTTGGACTGATCGTGTTTACGCGGCCTTAAGAGGGAACATGCAGCGCCTGTTACAACTATGTATAAAAAAACATCAGACGGTGCATGCGCGGCAGCTCCCAAGATGGCCGCCGGCTTCTAGAGCTCCGCTCCACCGCGGCCTAATCTCGCCCACCGGAGCCAACCGAGCGCCCCCCCCCCCCCCCAGCTTCCAAACCAGACCCGTCGTACAGGGGAAGCCGAGCTGACATCGCGGATGTCCTCACAGCCGGCCAGGAGGGACCTCTCTGGTCAGATGGCAGCTTCACCCGGCCCCCTCAGCTATGCCAATATGGCGGCGGCGGCGCAAGGCCTGCAGGCCTCAGACAGCTTAGAAGACTCCATCGCTGACCAGGACCTGCTACAGCCGCAATCCCCAGGTATGGACTATCCCCCCCTGGCACCAAGTGCTTCTCCTGCCTCCACGGAGTCTTTGCTGGGCAGGATGAGTGCAGGCTTCCCCACTACTCCCATGACAGACCCTCATACAGGGATGCTGCTGACTGTTACTGAGGCACATGAGGAAACCCCTGTTCCCACAGATTTCCCCTCCATGATGAATGCTTTCTCCCAGATGTTATCTAAGAGCCTGGCACTGAACGCTGCGCAGATTACATCATCATTCACGCAGACTTACAGCAGCTAGGGGTGCGGATTGACAATATTGAACAGAAGGCTGATCAGGCTGTAGCACGAATCAACCAGAACTCTGCTAGGATGCAGGAGATGCAGGACCAATTGGAAACTGCTTTTGCAAAGATCGACGACCTCAAAAATAGATCGAGACGCTATAATTTTAGGATAAGGGGGGTACCTGAATCTGACAAGGAAGTACAAGTGGCAGTGAAATCGCTCATTAAAAACCTTATCCCTGATATTGCTGAACACCGCCTGGAGCTGTACAGAGCGCATAGGGCACTGCAACCTCCCCGGTCGGATGGCCTGCCAAGGGACATTATAGTTAAACCGCACTACTGTTCGGTTAAGGAGGAGGTGATGAGAAAATCCAGATATACAGACAACCTTATGTTAAATGGACACAGGATTCAAATATTTGCTGATCTCTCTCCGTATACAGTGCAAAAACGGCATGCCCTCAAGCCCTTATTGCAGGTCCTTATGGACAAAGATATCACTTACAGATGGTCCTTTCCACTCTGCTTGAACTTTTCCTTCAAGAATAAAAGTTTCAGATTCTCCTCCCTTGCAGAAGGGGAGCGCCTCCTGATTCAGTTGGGCCTGATCTCCTTGGATCCTCTGGCCTCCCTTACCAACAAAGGAGCTCCCGCTTCCACGAAGAGGCCTTCGCCTGCAAGCCCACTACAACAATCCTGGCTGAAGCAAAGCTATAAGCGTTCCAAAGAACATGTGCAGTCCTGAAGGTCAACGTACTCTGCTCCTCCTTCGGAACAGGGCTGTGCTTCTGAATGACTGTCCCTTACCAGTAGTTATTGGGGAGTCCCCCCTCTCCTTGTTTTATTAATTATTTTTTATTATCTTACCCTTTTTTTTTTTAGCTCCCACTGACGGCCCGTTTCTGAACATTTGGCTAATGAACAGACTTGACAGGTTACCTCAGTAGCTCAGGGTCACGGGGGGTCTCTTTTTTCTCTTTTTTTCCCCCAGCCCTCTACCTACTTCGACTCTCTTTTAGCACTCCTTCGGGAGCTGGGGCGCTCGGTTACTGGGTATCATGGGCCCGTGGTAAGCCCTAAGTGATGGCTTCTTTTTTTTCCTTTCAAAGGTGGCAGGCCTGTGGTGGACTCAGTGCGCCCCCACAGGATTGGGAGCCCATTTGGTGCTGCCAGTTCGACTTTAAGCCTCCCTGCAATGGGGGGACACTGTCTCCCCATCAGTGGGGAGGAAGGGGTAGGCTTAGACGCCTCGCCCGGGAGGGTGGGGGAGGAGTCTGGGGACCCTCCGAAAAAGATCAAATTGTGTTACTGTTCGCATGTTATTTTTTGTTCCAATTTGACATGGCTAATGTTATATTTTCTCTTGTCTCCCTCTTATTCATCTCTTTCCTTCTCTCTCTCCTTCTCTCATGCTCATCGGAGTGGTTGGCGGTCCCGCAAGGATTTTCGGTCTGTCCTCCCAGGTCCCGGATTCAGGACTCCCGGTTGGTCCGTGCGCAGAAAAGAGACTCCCTCACAAGATCAAGGTAGGCCACGTCTTCTTGGTATAGATTCCTCTCCTCTGATCCATGACTGACACACACTCTCCCCCGCCTCTTCTCAAAATTATCTTGCATAACACACAGGGCCTCAACTCCCCAAACGCAGGAAACTCCTCCAACTCTATCACTCTATGCACGCGGACTTCCTCCTATTGCAAGAGACACACTTCCCATCCACTTACAAACCAACGTTCCTTCATCAGCGTTTCCCCCAATTTTTTCTAGCATCAGCAGATAACAAAACAAAAGGGGTAGCTATTTGTTTCGCCCGACATATCAACCTTTCTCCTTTGGAGACAATAGTTGACCCCCATGGTTCGCTTTGTCCTGGTCTCCGTCCATATAGACAGGGAGTTATGTACCTTTGTTTCCTACTACACACCCAACAAGGGCCAGAGACCCTTTTTTGACTCCTTATTAACCACTTAAGGACCGCCGCATGTACATTTACGTCGGCAGAATGGCACCGACAGGCACATCAACTTATACATACGTTGGTGCCTTGGGGGGATCGGGGGTCCGATCGGACCCCCCCCCCATACATGCGGCGGTCCGCGCGGCTGTAGGAGTGATCCGACAAGAGGGGGCGGCTATTCGTTTTTGTCCGCCCGCTCAGGATCGCTTCCAGCCAATGCGCGCGCTCCCCCTGCAGTGCACTTCCTCCTCCTGTGTAAACACAGGAAGGAGGAAGCGACGTGATCTCTCCCTCGGTGTTTTTTTCAACCACCGCTGAGGAGAGATCACAACACAAAGTAAGTCTGCACTAACACTACACTGACACACACTACATATAGGCACATTTAACCCCGCGATCGCCCCCCCCCTCCCCCCTGTCACAGTGTCACTGAATGCAGTAATCATACATGTATGATTACTGTATTTAGTGTCAGTGTGACAGGCAGTGTAAAAGTCAGTTAGTGTTAGGGCCAGGGTAGCCCTGTACCCCCCCCTAATAAAGTTTTAACCCCTTGATCACTGCCCTAGTTAACCCTTTCACTCCCTATTGCCAGCATCACTAAGCGATAATTTTTCTGATCGCTGTATTAGTGTCGCTGTTCCCGCTAGGTAGCTAATTTTTTTTTTTATTGCGATTTTTTTTTACTAAAGACATGTGGCTAAATACATTTTGGCCTAAATGTTTGACTAAAATTTAGTTTATTGATTTTTCTTATAACAAAAAGTAAAAAATATTGATTTTTTTTCAAAAATGTCGCTCTATTTTTGTATATAGCGCAAAAAATAAAAATCGCAAAGGCGATCAAATACCACCAAAAGAAAGCTCTATTTGTGGGAAGAAAAGGACTCAAATTTTGTTTGGGAGCCACGTCGCACAACCGCGCAATTGTCTGTTAAACCGACGCAGTGCCAAATCGCAAAAACCCCTTTGGTCATTTGGCAGCATATTGGTCCGGGTCTTAAGTGGTTAAACAAGTTACAGCCCCACCTCAAGGGGACGGTTTATATGGGCGGAGATTCTAACATAGCTTTTAAATTCTCCCATGACAAGCTGGCAGACGGTAAATCTAAACCAAAGCGCCCATCTAAACAGAGCTCTAAAATAGCTAATCTACTTCATGCTGCGGGTCTGATTGATGCTTGGCGCGAAGCCAACCCAAGAACGAAAGATTATACGCATTTTTCTGCGCCCCACAATTCCTTTGCTAGGATAGACCACATTTTTATTCACGCGGCGACGATTCCTCTTATAAGACATTCTAGAATCATAGACTCCCCCCCCTCGGACCATTCCATGGTCACAGTGACAGCTCAGAGATCTACAGGCATGGGTAACCGGCCTCGTTGGCGTCTGAGAGAGTCGCTTTGGAGCGACCCGATACAATGCTCCTTACTGGAGACAGACATTAAGGACTATTTCACGACTAACGCGACGAGCGAGGTCTCCCCTTCCACAGTATGGGCGACTCATAAGTCGGTCATTCGAGGGAAGCTGATACAGCTAGCTGCCAAACTCAGGGCGGAGCATAGGGCTGATACACTCAAACTCTCGGAAGAATTCCGTCTGCTGTCTAAAACCCATAAACATCATACCACATCCGAATCTCTCGCACGGTTAGATGAAACTCGGGCTCGCCTTAATCTCGCCCTGACGACGGACGCTGAACAACACCTTAGGTAGCCAAATTCTACTCCCAAACTGATAAGATAGGCTCTCGCCTGGCCACAAAGCTGAGTCCCAAACAGCGCATGTTGGCCTTCCTTAAAATCCGCACACCCTCGGGGGATCTGACTCAGAACCCAGATAAGATTATGGACACCTTCTTGAACTTCTATTCTGACCTGTACAAACCTGATCACTCAGTCCCCAACAAGGCGCAACAAATTTTTTTTGAAGACATTCCCCTACCATCCTTGTCGGCGGAACATAGGGACCTCCTGGAGGGTCCATTCACTCAGGAGGAGGTTTTGGACACCATTAAGGCCCTTAAACTTGGTTCCTCCCCAGGACCAGATGGCTTCTCTACTGGTTACTATAAGAAATTTGGCGACTGTTTGGCCCCTCACTTGGCACGGTTGTTCAACTTTCTCAGGGATGGAGCCACCCTGGGGGCGGACTTGAATTCTGCTTATATTTTGGTAATTCCGAAACCGGATAAGGACCATAGTGAGGTATGCAATTATCGCCCGATTTCGCTGATTAATAATGACATTAAAATTATGACTAAAATTCTGGCGAACAGAATGTCCAGTTTCATAGCAGCGTATGTTCACAAAGATAAGGTGGGCTTCATACCGGGGCGACAGGGGCCTGATCAGGTCAGACGAGCCGTGGACGTGATCTCCCTACTTGCCTCGGGCTGGGATGGGGGGCCACTACAGAAAGGTGTCCTGCTCTCCAGTGACCTTCACAAGGCATTTGATTCTATAGATTGGGCGTACTTGACTGGAGTGCTGAGGAGGTGGGGTTTCGGCCCTAAATTCCTGAACCTTATCAGATCACTCTACTCAAGTCCATCCGCACACGTGCGCTTACTGGGCAGATTCTCTGACTCGTTCTCTATTGGCAGGGGGACCAGGCAGGGTTGCCCTCTCTCCCCGCTTCTTTTTGTGGTGGCCATCGAAACTTTAGCAATAGCCTTACGAATAAATCCCGACGTCAAGAGGGTGACTTGCGGGTCTCAGGAACACAAATGCGCGCTATACGCGGCTGACCTCCTGCTCTTTATCACCTCGCCTCTACTCACCACCCCAATCATTATGGACACTCTGTGGAACTTCAGTGGGATCTCTGGATTGCATGTTAACTTAAGCAAGTCATTAGCTATGAACGTTTCAGTTCCCCCTGACCTAATCAAACAACTCTTCACAAATTTTACATTCTCCTGGGCTCCCTCGCAAATCCCGTATCTAGGTATTAAGTTAACACCGGAGGTCCATGGCCTCTTTAAGGCCAACTACCCCCCTATGGTCCTTAGATGCAAAGGTGATCTGGAACGTTGGGCTAAGTGTGGTCTATCCTGGTTGGGCCGCGTACATGCGGTCAAAATGACACTTCTCCCGCGTCTTCTGTACTTATTTCGCGCTCTCCCAATCCCAATAAAGAAACAATTTCTCTGCAAGTTCCAATCTGACATTGTCCGCTTCGTGTGGGGGAAAAAAGGTTATAGATGTCCCTCGGGTACACTTTGTCGCCTTAAAACACAAGGAGGTTTGGGACTTCCTGACCTATGGGAATATTACCAAGCAGCGCAATTGGCGCAACTGTCGGCGGTCTTCTCCAGGGGGCCAAAGCCAGATTGGCTTGCAATGGAACGACAAGCTACCCCCTTACATACAATTGACTTTCTTCTGGGTTGCAACCCCAAACACAGACCAGCCATACTGTCTCCCACCCTTTCTCACTCGGTGGCCCTATTTTCTAAACTGTCTTCCCTACGCACCCTAATATCACCTTTAAAGCCCCTGACACATATTTTTAATAACACTGACTTCCCCCCTGGGCTGGATATCAAGGCCTTTAAGTGGTGGACGGACAGGGGCCTCTACAGAATAGGGCACTTTCTTACGCCGGCGGGTTCGCTCTCGCTTTCTCATTGTAAGAACAAACTGGACATGCCTGACACTGAACGGTTTAGATTCTCCCAAATTTCCCACTTCCTACATTCCATCTGGCAGGATAGATCTGTACCCCCAACTGTTACTCTTTATGAAATTTGGTGCTCTAACATGGTGGATCAGAGGGGCGGTATCTCCTTGATTTATTCAGAGCTGAAATCTAGGACGGATAAACCGTCATATGCTCGGGCCTGTGAGGAGGACTTAGATGACTCGTGGAACACGGCGGTTTGGTTTCGCTCAGCAGAGCAGGCATACAAAGGTATTTTAAACGTCTGTCTTATAGAAGCCAGTTTGAAAATTATGTTAAGGTGGTATTATGTCCCTTCCAGGCTGGCAAAAATGTTCCCAGGGACCTCCCCCCTTTGCTTTAGGGGATGCGAACTAGAGGGCTCTATGTTCCACACCTGGTGGGCATGCCCCCGCATCAGATCATTTTGGAAGAGGGTCTTTCAAATTATGGGCTCCTTGACAGGGAAAGTAATGCCCCCACAGGCTAATATAGCACTCCTGAACCACTGCATCCCTGACCTCCCCAAACATTTCCAGAACCTTTCATTATTTATCCTCCTAGGGGCCAAAATGACTATAGCCAAGGCCTGGAAGAAGCCCTCTGTCTCCTTCTTGGCATTTAAGAGGAAAGTTTCATGGATTATGTCTTAAGAGCAAATTGTAGCCAAATGGTCGGACCAACCTGACAAATTTATTGCCACATGGGAACCGTGGGCCACCCTCTGCAATATTTCTCTTATACCTGGGATCCAGCCTGGAAGCGACATCGCCTCTCTCCACTCCTGATAGCATTTATCTACTATCCTTTTCTCTCCCCCTTCCCATGTTCCACTCTCTTTCTCTCTTCTGTCACCTCTCTTGGTGTTTTGTGATTCTTACATGCTGGTTGAGTTTGTTCATGCTCATTTCAAAGTTGGTTGCCTGCACAGCCATGTACAACGAATGGTTTTCCTATGGGGTGGGATCTATAGGACACCTTTAGTGAGGACTCTGTGACTTTGGCTCCTGGGACGTAGTTTGATCCCTGTGGGGGCGTTCGGGAAGCCGAGAGTCGTGGGGTCTGAACTCCTGGCATGTTTTTGTATAAGGTCAGGCCTGACGTCCACTAGGGTAATTTAATCTTTGCTACCTCAATAGTTTGGTCATGTTAGCAGGCTTTGTTATCTTACTAATTTGACACATATTGCTCCAGTACTGTTATGGGGGTCTATCTTGGCCCCGTTCTATCGGATGTCATTGTCTATTTTTCTTATTGTTATTGTGAAAAATTTCAATAAAACTCTTTAAACAAAAAAAAAAACATCAGACAACTACGACAAAGGGTGAATGACCACTAATTATATGAGTAACAGAAAGATGATCACACTGATAAGTAGACATGTGTTTACTATGCTTCAGTTTGTGAATGAACCGGAAGCTCTGATATTCCTGTTCATTCATTCTGTGCAGCTGAGATTGCAAAGATAGGGATTGAGGACTGTGCCTTCAATCTCATTGCTCTGTCTCCAAAAGTGAGACATCAGAGATCTGTTTTACCAAAGCCCCCCAACAAGTCTACTAAAAAAGTTATGAAATACAATAAAAAAAATACTGACACCATCCACTGCCCTACTGACACCATCCCCTGTTCTACTGACATTCTCCACTGCTCTACTAAAACCATAAACTGCATGAATTATAAGGCCAACAAAAAATAATATAGGAAAGGGAATATAAATGATGTAATTTTTTCTATATCCTGTGTAGTAATATATAGAGAACTGCAGTCCCAACTTGTCACAAAAAATTCATTACAAGCAGTTGTTAAAACAAAAAGAGCGTTGGCTGGTTATTATATTGTTACTTAAGGACATGTTTAAACCGGCAGATTTGTAAATGATTCACCATATACTTACCTACAAATCATTCACCTAAATAATATAGAATGCTTTTGTCATTCATCAAAATATTTCATAGCTCCAGGATTTACCAACATTTGGATTTTCTAAATCTGTAACTGAAAATGCTGCTTTATATAACATTTGCCTCTTTTTAAGTGGCAAATCTTGCAAGAACATTGTCAAATTCCCCACTCAGTAGATACAAACATTCAATAACGATTTCAAAAGCATGCATCATTTAATGTACTGTACAAATGTACTTGTACGAAGGATGAATAGTGCATCCGACAGTTTGTTTGTTTTTTAACACTAAAGGTATATTTCAATACAATGCTGCCATCTGCTGTTAAAAAATATATTTGCAAAGACAGCACACGCATTAGATCAGTAACCTTTTACAAATGCCATTGTAACATTTTTCTGAAACTCATAACAATTTGCAATCTTTTGGGATGCTATTTTCAACCTTGTTAATGAAAATGAATTTCTAACAATCAGGAAATCTAAAAGGTTTTGTGTAAAACACAATTTGTAGTCCTGACATTTGATAAGCAGCGACTATCTTAAAAAAATAAATAAAAAATCTGAAAAGAGCTGTACATATAAAATTGTTAATAAAACAAAACCAACCAAAAAAAATACAGTTGCAATAAAAAGTATGTGAATCTTAAAAATGTAACATTGTTGAATTTAAAAAATCAAGAAATACACGTTTTGTCATATCTACAGTTGCAATAAAAAGTATGTGATCCCTTTTGGAATGATATGGATTTATGCACAAAATGGTCATAAAATGTGATCTGATCTTCATCTAAGTCACAATAATAGACAATCACAGTCTGCTTAAACTAATAACACACAAATAATTATGTTACAATGTTGGCAGCAATAACTTCAACCAAACGGTTCCTTTAGTTGCTGATCAGACGTGCACAACAGTCAGGAGTAATTCTTGACCATTCCTCTGTAAAGAACTGTTTCAGTTCAGCAATATTCTTGGGATGTCTGGTGTGAATCGCTTTCTTGAGGTCATGCCACAGCATCTCAATCAGGTTGAGGTCAGGACTCTGACTGGGCCACTCCAGAAGGCGTATTTTCTTCTCTTTAAGCCATTCTGTTGTTGATTTTCTTCTATGCTTTGGGTCATTGTCCTCTTGCAACACCTATCTTCTGTTGAGCTTCAGATGGTGGACAGATGGCCTTAAATTCTCCTGTAAAATGTCTTGATAAACTTGGGAATTCATTTTTCCTTCAATGATAGCAATCCGTCCAGGCCCTGGTGCAGCAAAGCAGCCCCAAACCATGATGCCCCCACCACCATACTTCACAGTTGGGATGAGGTTTTGATGTTGGTGTGCTGTGTCTATTTTTCTCCACACAACTCAACTTTGGTTTCATCTGTCCACAGAATATTTTGCCAGTACTGCTGTGGAACATCCAGGTGCTCTAGGGGAAACTGTAAATGTGCAGCAATGTTTTTTTTTGGACAGCAGTAGCTTCCTCTGTGGTATGCTCCCATATAATCCATTCTTGTTTAGTGTTTTACGTATTGTAGATTCGCTAACAGGAATGTTAGCATATGCCAAAGACTTTTGTAAGTCTTTAGCTGACACTCTAGGATTCTTCTTCACCTCATTGAGCAGTCTGTGCTGTGCTTTTGCAGTCATCTTTACAGGATGGCCCCTCCTAGGCCCCTCCTAGGGAAAGTAGCAGCAGTGCTGAACCTCCTCCATTTATTGAAAAGTTGTCTTACTGTGGACTGATGAACAGCAAGGCTTTTGGAGATACTTTAATAACTCTTTCCAGCTTTATGCAAATCAACAATTCTTAATTGTAGGTCTTCTGAGAGCATACTTTTTCCACCTGCACTGTAAATGTTTACATGGTGTGTTCAATAAAAACATGGTAACATTTAATTCTTTGTGTGTTATTAGTTTAACCACTTAAGGACCGGACCAATATGCGGGTAAATGACCCAAGGGGTTTTTACAATTCGGCACTGCGTCGCTTTAGCAGACAATTGCGCGGTCCTGCGACGTGGCTCCCAAACAAAATTTGCGTCCTTTTCTTCCCACAAATAGAGATTTTTTTTGGTGGTATTTGATCGCCTCTGCGATTTTTATTTTTTGCGCTATATACAAAAATAGAGCGACATTTTTGAAAAAAAATCAATATTTTTTACTTTTTGTTATAAGAAAAATCAAATAAACTAAATTGTAGTCAAACATTTAGGCCAAAATTATTCAGCCACATGTCTTTAGTAAAAAAAAATTGCAATAAAAAAAAATTAGCTACCTAGTGGGAACAGCGACACTAATAAAGTGATCAGAAAAATGATCGCTTAGTGACACTGGCAATAGGGAGTGAAAGGGTTAACTAGGGCGGTGATCAAGGGGTTAAAACTTTATTAGGGGGGGTACGGGGGCTACCCTGAACCTAACACTAACTGCCTGTCACACTGCCTGTCACACTGACACTAAATACAGTGATCCTATATATAATCACTACATTCCGTGACACTGTGACAAGGGGGAGGGGGTGGGGGGGTGATCGCAAGGGGTTAATGTGCCTGTGTGTCCTGGTGTCAGTGTAGTGTTGTGCAGACTCACTGTGTGATGTGATCTCTCCTCAGCAGCGGTTGAAAAAACCGCAGAGAGCAGAGATCACATCACTTCCTTCTTCCTGTGTTTACATAGGAGGAAGAAATGACACACGGGGGGAGCGCGCGCATTGGCTGGGAGCGATCGTGAGGGGGCGGAAAAAAACGAATAGCCGCCCCCTCATCCCGGATCGCTCCCAGAGCCACAGAGACTGTCGCATCTACTGGGGGGGGTCCCGATCGGACCCCAGACCCACGTCTAGGCAGGGACGTACAGGTAAGCCAATGTGCCTGTACGTGCCATTCTGCCGACGTAAATGTACATGCGGCGGTCCATAAGCGGTTAAGCAGACTGTGATTGTCTATTGTTGTGACTCAGGCCCCGTACACACGACCGAGCTTCTCGGCAGAATCCAGCGAGAAGCTCGCTGGGAAACATATTCTGCCGAGGTTCTCGATCGTGTGTACACTTCCGACGAGCGTCCCGTTGGGAAGCTCGTCAAGCCAAAAAAGAGAGCACGCTCTCTTTTTCCTCATTGTTCAATGAGGAGTTTGGCTCGACGAGCTTTTTCGACTGCTCATCGGGAACCTCGTTGGGCGGAACGATGGGTTTAGCCCGACGAGGTTCTCGGACGTGTGTACGGGGCCTCAGATGAAGATCAGATCACATTTTATGACCAATTTGTGCAGAAATCCATATCATTCCAAAAGGGTTCACTTTTTATTGCAACTGTAGATATGACAAAACATGTATTTCTTGAATTTTAAAATTCAACAATGTTACATTTTTAAGATTCAACATGAATTCTTAAATTGAATGTAAACAATCTTTTTAAGATGTATTAAAACGTTTTTTTTAATTCAGTAAACAGTTATTGTGAATGCACAATGAGGCCGCGTACACACGTCCGAGAACCTCGTCGGGCTAAACCCATCGTTCCGCCCAACGAGGTTCCCGTCGAGCCAAAGTCGTCGTTGAACAACGGGGAAAAGGAGAGCGTGCTCCCTTTTTTTGGCTCGACGAGCTTCCCGACGGGATTTTGCCGAGAAGCTAAGGCTTCCTGACGGGACGCTCGTCGGAAGTGTACACACGATCGAGAACCTCAGCAGAATATGTCTTTCAGCGAGCTTCTCGCTGGATTCTGCCGAGAAGCTTGGTCGTGTGTACAGGGCCTTAGAGGTTTTTTTTCTGGTGCCCCCTCCTTCTCAAGCCAATGCTGAATGCTGCAAAACCTAGTGCCACTTTATTGATAATGATTACTAAGTGGACAATGTCAGCAGTTTTATTTTTTTCTCATTTTCTTTTTTACAATATTATTTGTTTTTACCATTTTTGAGGAGCCTGTGGAGCACATTGGTGAAATATCAGGGGTCTAAACAGACCTTGATGTCTCACATTTGAGACAAATAAAGGGACTGAAGGCAGAGGCCGCAACACTAGTCAGGCTCCAGCAGGGTTGTGATGTGGTGCACGAAAGGATCTGTGATGAGCTGTGAAAGGAGGGAGCAGGTCTGCGGACTCGCGTTCGTGGGCTTGCTAGGGCTGACGGCTTCGGGAGCTCATGCAGTGACCTCGTCAGAACAGTTAGGGGAACGGCAACGGTCAGAATATATTGGCGGACCTCAGCTGAGCCTGGGCTGGGCGGCAGTGCCAAGGAGGACCAGAAGAAGAGAGATGCGGCATTGTGGGCCCTGCGCAAGCTCAGTGAGTCTGACCGCGGGTCCCGCGGACTTGATGTCCATGGGTCCATGGACTCGATGTCCGCGGATCCCATGGATTCAATGTCTGGCGGGGATACCCATGACCATCTCACGGAGAGGAAGAACTGGTAAATGCTGATTTCTAGTGACAGGACACTTTATTTTTACAGTAAACAGTGCATTTAAATAGCACTGATCGCTGTATCAATGACAAAGGTCCCAAATGGCATTAAAAGTGTCTGATGTGTCTGCCATAATGTCGCAGTCATGATAAAAATCTCTGATTGCCGCCATTACTACACTGACAATTGTACTGAGAGCAGCTACAAGAACATGCAGGGCCCTAGGTAGCAATTTACGATGGGTTCACACCCCACATCCAATTCACATGACGGGATATTGTGACTGGCTCTCTATTGAGCCGGTTCGCATATCTCTATTACGGCTGTCGATCGGCTTGCACAGGAGTGCTTTGCATCGTTAGCTCTGTTTCAGGGCCAAATTCAGGCAAAAATGTGTCCCTGATTTGTTCCTGAAATGGAGAACAGGGACGCACCAAACCCCTGCTGCGAGCCGCATCCGTCAGAGTGTGAACCCAGCTTTAGAGCCCAGTAAGTGAGACATAAATGTGGGTATGTAAAACAGAATAATAGCAAAACAATGAATACTTTAAAACAGTGCTTGCCAACTGAGCTATAATGAGCCTCAGATGCAGTCCCTGGCATCCCCAAAGGGCCAATACATCATCTTAAAGGGACACTAAAGGTTCCTGTTTTTTTTTTTAAAATAACAAACATGTCATACTTATCTCCACTGTGCAGCTTCTTTTGCACAGAGTGGCCCCGATCCTGGTCTTCTGGGGTCCCTTGTGGCTGTCTCGGCACCTCCCCGCATCAGCTAACCCTCTTCATGGGAAGCTCTCTCCAAAGGGGGTTAGCTTGTGGGGCGCGCTCCCATGATACAGCCGGGGGCTATAGTCGCTGACTGTATCACTTGGCCCCGCCCCCGACACGCTGTGTCATTGATTTGATTGACAGCAGGGGGAGCCAATGGGTGCGCTGCTATCAATTAACCAATGAATGAGCCAAGAAGCCCAGCCGAGAAACCAGTGCGTTCAAGGCGTGGGATGTTTGAGGGGCCAGGTAAGTAAACGGGGGGGCTGGGGGGGCGCTAATCCTGAGATGTTTTTTCACCTTAATGCATAGAATGCATTAAGGTGAAAACACATGTACTTTTACAACCCCTTTAAGTATATGTGATGCTAGTGAGGACTGTCAGAGACTCAATACATACTGGAAGACATTTTGTTCAGGGGATGAGTCTGGGAATATGATACAGGTTTGGTTGAAGACTGGATACATGCTCCAGGAGACAGAGACTGGGAAATTGTTTCATGAGGGTAGTAGAATTTTCTGTCATTACCCCTTTACCAATCATTGGTAATCATGTAGTTCTGCTACAGGCAGCTGGGGTCCAAGGACCACATAACAAAAACCTCAGGGCTGCATGTGGTCCTGGGCCACAGCTTGGGAACCAGGACTCTAACCCAAAACAGTAATATAACCTTGCTATGGGAGAAATATGGGTGCTAGCAATGCTAACCTAGTGATAATGCTAGTCGCCTGGCTGTGTGTGGTCTCCATACGTTCCAAGAGATAACACAAACACCAAATGAAAGTTAGAAAAAAGTTACATCTCCCTATTTCTATATTTGTCCTGGGTCAGTGAAGTTGGACAACTAGCATTTTTTCTAAAGAAGAGGTGAGCAATGCAGATTTTGTATATGGTCCTAAAAAAACTACTGTGTTGTGGTAAACCTTTTTTTAACCATGTGTTACTGCAACACACATGACTCAGTGTTTTGAAGGACAGCATTATTTAGTTAGAGTTTTTGTAAAGCAATGCATGGCAGCCTTATTATTGGGGTTATTTACTGATATGCAATATGCTTCCATGTGAGTTTAAAAATGGCCCAGTTCTTGTTGTGCAACATGGTGCATTAATGCTCCATAGTGTTCTGCCCCAGTTGTTTGTAATATTGCTGTGTTATATTGAGGTTGTTATTACTATATCAGGTTGATATTGTTTACTATGTAATTTTGGTTAATTCCTCCTGTTTAGAGCTAGTTAGTTTAGTCTTAGATAGATCCTCCCTGTTTTTTCCATGTTCCTCAGTCAGTGTTATTACTTTGCGCAGCTAGGTTTAAGGAAAGTCATTGTCTTCTTACACTTCGTAACTATATTGTTCCACAGTGCACTTGATGCTACCACATGTCACCACACAGCAGTGCAATATGCCAAACTGCTGTGCAGTAACATGAACAAAGTTTCACTATGTGATAAAATTGTAATAAAGTTAAAAAGAAAAAGAATCACACTGTTCCATGCTGGAGCCATCACTGGCACTAGCCTATACAGTAAAACTCTGCAGGATAGTGTGAAGCTAGCCAAAGTTATTTTTAAAATTACCATATCTATCTTATCTTGCATCTTTCATTGGCACCTAATAATAGCAGTTCTGCATTGAGATAAAACAGTGTTGGTAATTAATCATTAACTAAAAGTATGGCTGCCAAATAGATATTCCATTCTGTGATAATAATGTAATTTTTGCCAAACAACACAAAAAGTGTGGCTCAATGTATACCACGTGTAGTTTAATGCACAACGTCTACATTGCAACATTCTTTTACATAGCAAGAAACAAACTATTGATGCGCAAGGGACTTTGCTAAGAAACGCCAAAACAACAATCATAAATTGAAAATTCTCTGCCTGCTTGCTCCTTTCTCTTTCTTGGGGGGGTTACTTCTCCTTCACTGCCATCCACCTGGGTATCTTTGGTGTGTGTTATCTGATCTTCCACAGCTCCCGAGACAGATATCAAAAGGTAGTCCTCTCATTGGATATTCAGTAGATGATGGTTACTTCCACCCCTCTCCTTTGTGATTGGGCTGGTAAGTATTACATATAATATAGAGTATGTATGCTTATTACACAATAGGGCCACTGGGATGAATAGGATGTATAAGTTCTTTTGTTGTACTTTACTCGTTTGTTTGTTTGTTTTTTCAAGTATTTGCATTATTTCTCCTAAAGAAGTGAACTTTGTTTCATGAAATGTGTTGAGAAAGTTTGCTACGAAAACACCAATGATATAGCCCAGCCAATCTATAATTTGTAATTATCTGATACAGTATGTTACTGTGCATGTTCTTCTATGGCTTCCTGTGAATTCACTTGTTTTTTATTTGTTTTTGTTTTTTGCTTTTTAGCAAAGTCCCTTGGGCATCAATTGTTTGTTTCAAATAGTTCTGCTCCACTTCCCCTCTTTTTCTCTGTTAAGGCTCATTTACTCTTCAGGCTGCAAAACATGCAGTTATGCCAAATTTTTACCACCCCCAACAGCTCATGTTCAGGTTCAAAGGCAGCAGATGGGGGTGTACACATGCCTCAGCCACAATACTTTGCTTTGTGGGTGGGGGAATTTAACCCCCTCTCACATTCGACAGGTACTACCATGCCCTGAACACAACTTGCTCAAGTGAATGGGGCCATACTGCAATTGTGCAGTAATGCACGTGCATAATGCACATGGTTGTGATGTGGCAGTGCAGCATTTAGGGGGCTAAAGCAGGAGGCAATGTATCTCCTCATCATCACCTGTCAAATGCCTATGAAAAGGTTCTCAGAGGTGTGGCAGTCTTTGCCCCATGTGGCGGCACAGGGCAGTTGCAACATGGCCCCATTTATTATATACCTACCCCCCCCCAAAAAAAAAAATGATATCTTGTTTTGAAATGCTAAAGGTTTAGAACTTCTAACAGTTTTTTTGTTGCTGTCTGGGTTTCTGTTGGGAAGATTTACTTTATTTGTCCTGGTGACCTTTGTCTCTGAGACAGAAATTGATGAGAAATACAACATTTTACAATTGTCACTGGGCTAAGACGTGACGGGAAATCTTCCACTGGGAAATCTGTTCTATTTACATCTGTCTAAGAAGGGCTTTGCCCTTACTGTAGGGAAATCCCACCTCCCTTTCTGTTCACTTTCCAACTCCCCAATAGGACACAGGGTAAAAAAGACAGGATTGTTTTTTACATTTTTTTTAAAAGAAAAAAAGAAAATTGTATTTATGTTAAGATTTAAAATGTATCTAAAACACTTATTTTGGATAGAATGTGGAAAGGTTAGAATTTTTATAGCTGTCCAGGTTAATTTTCCATTTGAGAGCTTAATAGCTTTTCTTTATGAGGCTGTATTTGGATAAGTGTCAGTTTGAGGGGTAAAAGTCACAAACACTTGTATTTTGATAATTCATGGTGGAGGTGTTTGATTTTACTGATGTATTATATAACACCTTTGGATTACACAGATGTTTTAATTGTAGATTTATTTTGATCACTGGATTATACTTGATATGTCTAGGTGTGATACAGTACTGCCAATGTGTTGTTAGGTATTGTTATGATTGCTTGTACTGTAGGTACAAAGAAAAAGCAGAGGACGCAAAAACACTCAAAACAATAATAAAAGCAGCTGAACACTGAAGGTCAATAGAATCCTTAAGTAGAGTACATAAAAAAGCAGTGCAGCGCTGAAGAACAAGAACACAATAAAATAAAAATAAATCATAAAATAAATGATCATTCAGAATAGAAAGGGTTAAGATGCCTCTTAGATTCTAAATACATTTTTACAGTTTTCTGGGTTGAGAGTGAATTGGTCCAAATCATCTATCTTGCCGCTGGACGCTGGGGCCAGGGACGTTGCGGACCCGGCATTGCCGTTGCAGTGGGTGAGGTGGGGGATTACATGCCCCTGAATCTGATGCCGCTCCTGGTTTTCTTTAAACAAAAGATACAGGCCTGGCAAAAACTTACGTTATCGTTTATAGGGCGGATTAATTTGCTTAAAATGAAAATTCTCCCAGTCATACTGTACTTTTTAAGGAATGCTCCCATCTGGATTCCCAAATCCTTTTTTAGGAAACTTGATGGGCTCACAAGCACCTTCTTATGGGCACCCAAACAGCCCAGGATAGGTTTGAAGACCTTACAGGAACCATGGGGGGAGGGGGGGCTGGCTTTACCAGACTGGAGGAATTACTACTTGGCTGGACAATTGGTTTTCGTTCATCGGTGGTTAACGTCGGATGAGGGGGATTCGGCCACGGTGTTGGAGGCGGCGCATTTGGGTTCTTACGAAACTCTGTGGCTGGCCATTCATAGGGGAGTTAGGATGGACCTTCCACTTACAGTCTCTATGAAGGCCTCGATTAAGGCATGGGAGGAGGCGGTTGAGCTGGCAAGCCCCAGCTACAGGGGTTTGTCTGCATCCACCCCACTATGGATGAATCCTAAATTGTCACACTTCTACTCTTTTGAAGACCCTATGTGCTGGGCGTCAAAGGGGATCAAAACACTTAAAGATATCACGATGGATGGAGTGTTATTAACTTTCGACCAACTTAAAGCTAGACATGATTTGCCGAACACGCAGTTTTTTCGTTATATTCAATTGCGGCATGCGTTCACGGAAAGCCATTCTGTTAAAGTGGCGCAAACCGGGGGCACCTAGTCTGTGCTTCTGGAAGGGCCTGGTCAACTCATTGATGCCATACTATAAGGCGACGTACCTTTCCAGGGGGTGTGGCAAAAAATTTGACAGGGTATGGCAAGCTTGGTATAACTCTGACCTGATGACCTTCTTCATAATTCTCATTGCTGTAGTTGGAGGGCAATGACCGGGTGGTATGGGGTGCCATGCTCGATTTTTGCGGTAGAAGGGTTGGTGGGGCTGTTGTTAGAGATTTTCCGGTGTTTTCATGGGAGAGAGAATGGGGGCTGAGCAAACGGGTGGGGGGGTGGGTTAATTCCGGGTTCTTTAATGATTTTCTTTTTTGTACTGTACAGATTTTGTACTTAGGCCTTGTTGGCCGGTTACTGACCCAGTGTTGTGCTGGGTCGGCTGTCCTTTTTTTGTTTTCCTTTGTGTTTTTGTTTCATTTGTATGTTGTCAAAATTAATAAAAAGAAATTAGCAAACAAAAAAAAAAGATGCCTCTTAGGAAATTAATGTGGTGCTCAGTCAGGTACAAACCGCTCACCTGAACAGAAGGACCTCTGTGTGAGCAGCAGGTCAAATGCGCTTTCCCTCAAGTAGGGGGGTATTGAGCGATGTCTCCACCAGAAAACCTTTTCTCCAAAAGACTGCAGATGATGGATGGTCATCCGATATACTCACAAGTGGAATGATGTCATGGAAAAAGTATAAAGCAGACACATATTGCTTTCCGTATGATCACAATGCAAATATAGATTTATTAAGAAAAAAGGTACTCACAAATAGAGCACTATATCCTAGTGCATAGAAATTGGGTATGTAACAATAAAAGACCAGGTAGGTGGCTGTCCTGACATCAAATAGAAGCCCCCCGCACGTGTATCGTCCAAAGGTACAGGACTTCTTCAGCAGAAATGTACTGTAGGTGTGCTGCTTAATACATTGATATATTTTTTTGTTGGGATTGCAGAATAAGTAACACTTTCTTTACTACATCATGAGGTAAAACAGTTCACACATTTATTTCAAATGTTTTATAACCTCTCCTGAACAATTTAACTTGACAGATAGTAACCAAAGTTTAAAAACGCCTGTTTTTAAGCAGGTGTAAAAAAAAAAATCACACACAAATTGTGGCTAATGGTAGCTCAGAATGTCAAAATGTCATAAAAACAGCTTACGTAATCGAAAACAATACAAAACTTTATATATGATGCTGTTTTTTTTGGGTGGCACATTTACCTCATGGCTCTTCCAAATTCCTAGGGGTAAATGGTGAATATAGCAGTAGTAAAGGAATGCCTGCAACAAGTGTCTTTTGCTGTGCTCTTTATTACCCAGCTGGGTAAAAACAAATAAACTTGTGGTGAGGAAGGTAGAGTTGAAGGAAGAAAAGAGAATAGCAAATTCAGGCGTAACAATAGGGAAACAGTCCTGCTCCCAAATGTAACACTCCTGCTTGACTGGGAATAACATACCTGGACAGGCCTCTCTCACTGACCTGGCAGCCAGAGTATCATTCGAACCTTTGAGGAAAAGACTCCGCCACAGACCCTCCTTGTAATGAACTTGGATTTGAGGAAAAGTCTCTGCCACAGACCCTCCTGGAATGGACTTCAGGGAGACACTTCTGCCACAGGCCCTCTCTGATTGCAAAGATGGAGGCAATCCTCCTTGGAAAAATTTGGATCTCCTTCTTAACCTCGGACAGGTACCGACTGACAGGTGATCAATCCTTCAGTGTCTGGCTACCATGATCCTCGGTGGTTTGTCGAAATCCTTTTGGATCGCCAGCCTCTCATTGACGCTCCCTAAAGGGTCTGGTATTGATTTTGATGGGGACCCTACACCATTTTTTTTAAAGAAATTAATATTAATACCAGACCCAAATGGCCTGGTAATAAACTGGGGGGGGGGGGACCTATGCCTTTTTTTTTCAATGACTTTTATCTGTATTGCCGGGACCCGACAAATCATTTTAGCCACGAGTAGTTTTAAATTACTTATTTTCCTTTAGAAATGTCATTTTGTGCAGGGACTGTTCTAAACATGGGGAAAATGCACCACTTTACAGGCATACTATAGCTACCCCACAGGTACGAAATTTATAGGAATATTTCACTTTTGTTGTTTCACTTTAAGCATTATTAAAATCACTGTTCCCGAAAATAAATCTGTTTTTAAAACTTTTTTTGCATTGATACATGTCCCCTGGGGCAAGACCCAGGTCCCCAAACACTTTTTATGACAATAACCATGTATGAGAGAGTTCTCTGTTTTAATATTGAAAAGCAGTTGTGGAAAGTTATGTTGGAATACATAGGCCAGGGATTGTGTAAGATACAGTATATCCCCAATGACTTAAATTTCTCCATCACCCATCTAAACAGGAAGCTCAGTTTCAGTATAGACACTTTAGTTTCAGGGACTGTGAGATTCATTACTTCTGATTTTGCATAGTTAATTTTATAATTTGACAATTGTGCATACAGGTCTAACTCTTTCATTTAATTGGGTAAAAATTACTTCTGGACCAAAGACAAATAAAATTTAATAATTTGCATATGCATCAACTTTATTAGACACTTTCCCTACCTTACCCCTATTATGTCTGGTTTGGTTCTAATAACCCTGAGAAGAAGTCTTTAAATCGGTTTGCTATATCTGTTGCTTTAAAAGCCTAATGCCCCCGTACAAATGAGCTGTTTTCCAGTCAGAATTCCAGACGAAATTCCTCTCAAGCCTGCGTTGCATACACATGGTCATACAAAAGTCCGGTGAACTTTTGACTGCCAAGAACGCTGTAACATAAATACAAGGATGAGCTGACAAAATAAAGGTCTATGCTTCCGAGCATGCGTCAAATTGTTTCCGAGCATGCATGTTTTTCCTGTCGGAAAAGCATACAGATGAATGGTTTTCCAGCTAGGATTTTTTCTTGACGGGAAAAAAGAGATCCTGCTCTCTTTTTTTCCGGCAGTTTTCCTGTGGGAAAAAGTCACACACGGTCAGGATTCCCGATGAAAAGCTCTCATCGCAGTTTTTCAGACGGGAAAACCGGTCATGTCTACGGGGCATTACAATCATTGTTAAAGCGATAGCAGGAATAAAAGCCTGTGCGTAAGGAGGATGAAGGAAGAATACCAATAGCCGGCCTGCTTTGTTGCTAAATTCATAAAATAAACTGTATGGCCTTGTACACACGATGGGATTTATCCGCTGTAAACGGTCCCCGGGCCGTTTACAGCGCATATTTACGCCGGGATGTTTTGATCCGATGGCTGTACACACCATCGGATCAAATTCCCCGCTGGCGGACAGCGCAGTGACGCGGCAGTGACGTTGACGCCGCCACGTCACCGCACCAGGAAGTAAACACTTCCGCGCGCATGCGTCGGATCCATTCACAGGATACGACGCATGTGCGGGCAGATATGTCCGCTGGTTTGCCGTACTAACCAGCGGACATATCTGACGGGCAGCTATCCGGCGGAAAAATTTCAAAACATGCTTTGAAATTTTTCCGCCGGAGGAATCCGGCCAGAACGGTCCGTTTGCCCCTACATACGAGCGGATTTTTCGGCTGAAATGGTCCGTCGGACCATGTTCAGCGGATTTATTCCCTCGTGTGTACAAGGCCTATAAGTCTTCACTTACCAGGCAAGGATTAGACTGCTCCCACATCTTAGCCAATTCCGATATTATTTGCACTACCTGAGATTTTTTTTATGCTGAGCTTCAATATACTGTATATGTGATATTAATGGATTCAACTTTTCACAGCATTTCTTTTTTCCGACTAGATTCCAGTTTGATTAGAACCTCCTGATCACGCATTTATTTGCTACCCAAAATGAAAACAGTATTGTATTTGCTGAACATTTCAACGCAAACAAGGTTGAAAGTTTGAAGTTCTGCCATAAGTACTTCATCCTGTAAAATACTCTCATTAGGCAATGGGGTACCATTCCGTCCCCTGACACCAATGATGGGGCACTATTCCTTCCACTAACATAAACTATGGGGCGCTAATATCAAATAAGGAAAATGCAGATGGCTGCACTTGAACAATCTACTTTATTCAAATATACATACAAATCAAATGACAGATGGTGCAGACAGAGTGGGGGATAAGCAGGTAGACAAGTTTCATGCTAAAATCAGTTCTTAATCATTACTCAGTGGGCCCATTTTCCCAGGGGCACAAGGAACTTGCTATGGGGGGAGGATGGCAAGGGGACACTATGGGAGTGATGTGAAGGGTGTAAAGACAAAACTTTGGTTCTACACCAGCAATACAAAATTGAGTCAAATACTAGTTTAGCTATAGCTCCCAGCTAATTGATTGTTATTTTAGGTTCTTAAAGTTGCATTCAGATATATTCAGCATTTATGATGTGAAAGGCGTATATTATATTACACAACTGTAATATAACCTCAAACTAAAGTGATCGATTAGTATATGTTCTAATTCAAGTCTATTAAAAGAGAATGTTTCGGAAAGTACCCTGTAATGAAGGTAAAGGTTCATCTTGAGAAACGTTCATCTTGAGAAACTATGTACATTTGTAATAAATTAGGGTTTCAGTCTTCCCATGGCCATGTGAGATAGGGATTATTCCTGTGTGTTTTGTATAAATTGACATGGTTGTACCCCATGTCTGTGTCAATCTACTGTAGAGATTGTACTCCGTATACCGTACCAGTAAACCTTATATTGATGGTATTGAAACACTGTTGTGGACTTTGTTTCATGTAAAGGTTCGACTTAACACGTGGTACAGAGAACACTGCAATAGGGGAGGGAGGCTATTAGGCACCCTTTCTCCCCTGGGGACATGGACCACATCACCCCTAGGGACAGGGACCCCCTCTCCCCTGGGGACAGGGCCCCCATCTCACTTGGGAACAGGGACCCCATTACCCCTGGGGACAGGGACCCCTTTACCCCTGGGGATAGGGCCCCCATCTCCCCTAAGGGTGGGAACTCCATTTCCCCAAGGGACAGGAACCCCATCTCCAGACCATGCTGGCTGGCAGGGCTGGCGTCAGCCACCCTTGGGTGCCAGGATGGGGGAGGGGGCAGTAAAATCTGAATCCCCAGCCACATGCTCCCTTAGAATGAACTGGCTTTGCTTTAGTGAAGCACCTTTTAAAGTGAAGTAAACCTGTACTTTTATTATTACTATGTTAGGATTATTATCATCAACATTTATTAGCAGGTGAATGTGGCCCTCCACACATTCACATAGACTGAATCTGGCCTTTAATTGGAAAAAGGTTGCTGACCCCTGCTTTAAAGTCTGAAACACTGGCCTTTGGTTTAAAAGTTGAAGACCCCTGCCTTAGATAACTGAAAATATTTTGTCAGCATCCCTTCCTTGTTTACATACAATAGTTTTACCACCAGTTATCTACCCACCACTAGGTTATCCACCTGCCCTCAGTTCTGCTTCCATAAATTAATGCTGATATCACACCCTCTATTATATAACATTAAGCAACCTCTTCTTTGTTCATTAATTACCAGCTGCGTCTGAAGTTACAACACATGCTGAAGAGTTTTTTTCATTGACAATCTGTCAATCAGAAAATGATAGAGCAGAGCACAAAACTTATACAGTAACTGATGCCCCCCACTGAGCACTGTGGGAAAGGATGTGATTGTTTGGCTGTCCACAAAATTATATGTTGCATTATTAAGGCTGCAAGTCAGCTAGTTACATGAAAATAGCTTTCACTCCACACTTATATCAAATACTGTATGTTCAACCCTGATAAGCTACAGGAGCGCTGCTAGTATAACATGGCACTCTGGTGCACATTGCCACAGTATTGTGCAGTAGCTGGGCCCTTGTTGCATCAAACAGTGTGAGTGACTTAAAGTGTTATTAAACCCAGTAATATGAAAATAGCTCATCTGCCCCTACAGTGCCCACAGCTTATAAATCTATTTTTTTTTTACATTAAAATATTGCCACAGTATACCTTTTTAGCTTATCTGTGTAGCACCGCCAGTGATAAACTGCACAGTTTCTCCAGTGCTGAGAATTCTGGTAGGAGGTGACTTCCACTTGAGCCTGTATACACTCCCACATGTGTAATTATTCCCTCCAGTATAAAAGACACAACTGAGCTTGTGCAGGTAGGCTACTCTGCTGTGTTATCTGGCTTTTCCCCCAATAGACAGTGCAGGAGGGGAAGGATCTGTGCATACAAGATAAAACAGCCTTTTTACACAGTGCAGAGGATTAACCCCTTAAGTTCCACAGTGAGTATAACAAGCATGCTATGCTGCATATACAGACAGATTTGACTGTTGTGGGTTTACTAACACTTTAAAGTTGAACCTGACAACTGTATGCACCACATACACATAAGATTAAAAACACTCACAAGAGAGTGATACTTTTCCAGCATTCATGATATAGTACATTTGTACAGCACTGCAATAGTAACATCATGGGTCTATCGTTCACTTTGGTCTCTGACAGCAATAAACTTGCCTTTTTAGATCTAGAATTATTTCACTGTAATAACACCATTTGTGCATAGAACAACATAAAACCAACCTCAGGAAACTCTTATCTACACTTCAACAGTTGTCCTCACCCACAATGGGTAAACAATATCCCCAAAAGGCAATTTTGTCATCTTTAACACAATTGCAATCGAGTACAGGACTATAATACCCACGGACAAATATTGAAAATCTAATTTAGAGAAAAGGGTTATCCAGATTATACCGTTGAGGATGCTTTTCAACATTATCTTCATGAAAATGTTAGGAGTGTGAAAGAAAACAACACAGAGAATACTACTCAACCAGTTTGATTAGTCACACAATTTCATAATAGATTTAATAAAATGGAAAAGTCCACCCTAAGTCTGTAAAGTATGAGGCGCTAAGGAATAGGTGAAAAAAAGTATTCAAACAATAAAACAAACAAAATTGATACTAATGGGTAAGTATCAATACACTGTTCTAACCACAAATCTATGGTAATAGAACAACCACATCAATCATGTCAGGACAGGGTCAGAATGACTAGACACACTCCCAAACAGTATAAAAAGAAAAAAAAAACATAAAATATGTGTATAAAGTCCCATATTAGATTATAGGGATGAGCTTCTTGTTCGAGTCAAACATCATCTGTTCGTACGTTCGTCGAAAATCGAACAAAATGGGTCGTTTCGCACCAAATTCGAGTGACGCGCCATGGCCCATAATTTACTGCGGCATTGCGCGCTGATGATTGCCCAATCGCATGCTTGGCCAATCACAGCGCGCAAAAAACAGAGAGCCATAATTGGCCAAAGCCAGGGTGGCTTTGGCCAATTATGGCTCAGGGCTTTAGCACACGCTCCTCAATATAAAAGGCAGCCTGCAAGGCGGTCTCATGTAGTGTGTTGCGGCGGTGTTAGTGAAATCAGTCCTAGAGAGAGAGAGAGAGACAGTGTATTTTTTCTAGATAGATAGATAGAGCAGGCAGGCTAGTCAGTTTAGTTAAATTTACAGTGTATAGAGGATATATACAGGGAGTGCAGAATTATTAGGCAAATGAGTATTTTGACCACATCATCCTCTTTATGCATGTTGTCTTACTCCAAGCTGTATAGGCTCGAAAGCCTACTACCAATTAGGCATATTAGGTGATGTGCATCTCTGTAATGAGAAGGGGTGTGGTCTAATGACATCAACACCCTATATCAGGTGTGCATAATTATTAGGCAACTTCCTTTCCTTTGGCAAAATGGGTCAAAAGAAGGACTTGACAGGCTCAGAAAAGTCAAAAATAGTGAGATATCTTGCAGAGGGATGCAGCACTCTTAAAATTGCAAAGCTTCTGAAGCGTGATCATCGAACAATCAAGCGTTTCATTCAAAATAGTCAACAGGGTCGCAAGAAGCGTGTGGAAAAACCAAGGCGCAAAATAACTGCCCATGAACTGAGAAAAGTCAAGCGTGCAGCTGCCAAGATGCCATTTGCCACCAGTTTGGCCATATTTCAGAGCTGCAACATCACTGGAGTGCCCAAAAGCACAAGGTGTGCAATACTCAGAGACATGGCCAAGGTAAGAAAGGCTGAAAGACGACCACCACTGAACAAGACACACAAGCTGAAACGTCAAGACTGGGCCAAGAAATATCTCAAGACTGATTTTTCTAAGGTTTTATGGACTGATGAAATGAGAGTGAGTCTTGATGGGCCAGATGGATGGGCCCGTGGCTGGATTGGTAAAGGGCAGAGAGCTCCAGTCCGACTCAGACGCCAGCAAGGTGGAGGTGGAGTACTGGTTTGGGCTGGTATCATCAAAGATGAGCTTGTGGGGCCTTTTCGGGTTGAGGATGGAGTCAACCTCAACTCCCAGTTTCTGGAAGACACCTTCTTCAAGCAGTGGTATAGGAAGAAGTCTGCATCCTTCAAGAAAAACATGATTTTCATGCAGGACAATGCTCCATCACACGCGTCCAAGTACTCCATAGCGTGGATGGCAAGAAAGGGTATAAAAGAAGAAAAACTAATGACATGGCCTCCTTGTTCACCTGATCTGAACCCCATTGAGAACCTGTGGTCCATCATCAAATGTGAGATTTACAAGGAGGGAAAACAGTACACCTCTCTGAACAGTGTCTGGGAGGCTGTGGTTGCTGCTGCACGCAATGTTGATGGTGAACAGATCAAAACACTGACAGAATCCATGGATGGCAGGCTTTTGAATGTCCTTGCAAAGAAAGGTGGCTATATTGGTCACTGATTTGTTTTTGAATGTCAGAAATGTATATTTGTGAATGTTGAGATGTTATATTGGTTTCACTGGTAAAAAAAAATAATTGAAATGGGTATATATTTGTTTTTTGTTAAGTTGCCTAATAATTATGCACAGTAATAGTCACCTGCACACACAGATATCCCCCTAAAATAGCTAAAACTAAAAACAAACTAAAAACTACTTCCAAAAATATTCAGCTTTGATATTAATGAGTTTTTTGTGTTCATTGAGAACATGGTTGTTGTTCAATAATAAAATTAATCCTCAAAAATACAACTTGCCTAATAATTCTGCACTCTCTGTATACATCCCCGGATTTGTACATATATTTATACACTGTATAGTTTAGCTAGATTAGGTATTCCTATTTGTCAGGCAGTTGATTGTGCTAGCTGCAGTCTTCTAACGTGTTGTATTGCCCGTGTGCTGTATAGTTTGCACCTAAACGTACTTGTAGTTTACTGCACTTGTGCTGTATAGTTTGCACCTAAACGTACTTGGTGTGTACTGCACTTGTGCCGTATAGTTTGCACCTAAACGTACTTGGTGTTACTGCACTTGGGCCGTATAGTTTGCACCTAAACATACTTGTAGTTTACTGCACTTGTGCTGTATAGTTTGCACCTAAATGTACTTGTAGTTTACTGCACTTGTGCTGTATAGTTTGCACCTAAACGTAGTTGGTGTGTACTGCATTTGTGCCATATAGTTTGCACCTAAACGTACTTGTAGTTTACTGCACTTGTGCTGTATAGTTGGCACCTAAACGTACTTGGTGTGTACTGCACTTGTGCCGTATAGTTTGCACCTAAACTTATTTGGTGTTACTTCACTTAGGCTGTATAATTTGCACCTAAACGTACTTGTAGTTTACTGCACTTGTGCTGTATAATTTGCACCTAAACGTACTTGGTGTTACTTCACTTATAAAGGGATATTGCGTGAGTGAGAACGTCGTTCACAGTCTGTAGAAAAAGTCGAAAGAAACAATCATGCAGTACGACGATACGCAACTCGATTTTGGACTTTATGATCAGTGGATTAGATATGGGGAGAAAGCTTAGTAGTAAAAGGCTTGACTGACTTTAGCTTTTTTTGCTTAATTTTGACTTGCAGAAATAATGAAGGCCTTCAGAGAACAGGAGTTCTATACAGAATTTGTTCAAAGGGGGCCCCGGATGGCAATCCCCCTTTTTTCTAGAATTTTTCTTTCCCAGAAAAATGATTTATTCAGCCAAGATCTGGCATTGTAATGCCCCCCCCCACCCCTGAAATAATCAACATATTGTTGCCACACAGTACGTGCGCTTTGGGGGGCCAAGCCTGTATGGCCACAGGTTCACGGGCCGCCACTGGAACATCAATGGCCTCATCAGGCACAAGTGTCATGTAGTTTGTTGAGGGTCTCTTTAGGAAATTGTGCAATATGCAGCAGCAAAGTGTGACATTGTTCAGATTCTACTTAACAAACCTACAGTCCTTGTCTTATTTGCACCACTTGTATACTGCTGTATACTGCTGTTCAAAGTATATAGGGCCAAATGGTCTTGTAATGACCTGGGGGGGAGTGGTGGCGGGAAAACCCAGGCTATTTTTTTCAGTGATTTTTTATCCATAATGCAGGACCAGGGACTAAACATTACTTTAAAGCCGCAAGCAGTCTTAAATTACTTTTTTCTTATAGTAATCTCATTTTGTGCAGGGAAAGTTCTTAACATGTGCCACTACTATAGACACCCAGCAGGTATGATATTTAAAGGAAGTTTTTTTTTTCTTTTTTCACTTTAAGCATCATTAAAATCGCTGCTACAGAAAAAACTACAGTTTTTAAAACTTTTTTTCCCATTAATACATGTTCCCGGGCAAGACCCGGGTTCTCAAAAACGTTTTCCAACGTTTTCCAACACTAACTTGAATATTGGGCTTTAAAATGAGCACATTTGAATTCGAACGTTCGAGTCCCATAGACTTCAATGGGGTTCTAAATGTTCACGCGAACGTTCTGGTGCGAACCGAACGCGGGGGTGTTCGGCTCATCCCTATTAGATGATATAAAACAAAAGTTTCTTCATTTACTCCTTTTTGTTTCCTTCAAGTCCAGTGCATCTGACCCCTGTCCCATCCCGCATTCACCTATAATGTAATTTATTATTAATAATGCAATGATTGATTTCACTTTTGTTGATATAGTTCTGTAGTCTCCCTCAGTAGTCATCTTTATATAGACTTATCTATACATAATATTTTAAACCATCTATTATAATATTTTTTATATAATATCTTGATCCCATCAGTCATTTGTTCTAAGTAGCAGCATGGAATAATATAGTATAGCTGTGCCACATGCATTTGCATTTTTATTCTTATTTTTACTCTAACAATAATGCCATGAGATTAATAAAATAAGTATGCCTATACATCCTGTCTTTTTTAACATTATGACCGTCTCTCCTAGTCCCGGCTTCCAATAGTATTGCTGTCCTTTTGTGTATAGCTTGTATTGCCATGCCACATAGCTTTGTTTTCACTGGTTGCCATGGTTACAGGGCGGGTTTACAATCCAGCCCTACCCTTCCTTTATGGTATAACTGACCGCCACCAAGACAGCCACCAGCAAAGCCTAAGGAAGAAGCACGCATGCTCCGTATGTGAAGCACCACTCACGACCCCGTTCCCGGAAGTGACAATGTCACGGAGCATCATCGATCCAAGTTCCAGCATTCCAGAAGTGCTGTGTGCATACAGTGCAATCAAATAGAAGCAGGATACTTGTTCGTTTCCACCAGCCTGCGATGCCTGGCACCATTCGGGGACTATGCGTATGAAAACCTGTACTATATCATGAATGCTGGAAAAATATCGCTATCTTGTAAGTGTTTTTAACCACTTAAGGACCGAGCCTCTTTTTCAGATACTGTATGTTGTTTACAAGTTAAAAACTATTTTTTTGCTAGAAAATTACTTAGAACCCCTAAACATTATACATTTTTTTCTAACACCCTAGAGAATAAAATGGTGGTCATTGCAATACTTTATGTCACACCGTATTTGCGCAGCAGTCTTACAAGCACACTTTTGTTGGAAAAATTACCCTTTATTAAATTAAAAAATAAGACAACAATAATTTTAGACCATTTTTTTTATATATTGTGAAAGATGATGTTACACTGAGAAAATGATACCCAACATGTCACACTTCAAAATTGCGCCCGCTCGTGGAATGGCAACAAACTTTTATCCTTAAAAATCTCCATAGGCAACGTTTAAAAAATTCTACAGGTTGCATATTTTGAGTTGCAGAGAAAGTCTAGGGCTAGAATTATTGCTCTCACTCTAACTATCACGGCAATACCTCACATGTGTGGTTTAAACTCCGTTTTCATATGCGGGCACTGCTCACGTATGTGTTCACTTCTGTGCACAAGCTCATTGTGACGGGGCGATTTAAAGAAAAAAATCTTGTTTATTTATTTTTACTTTATTTTTTTTATTTTGACACTGTTTTTAAAAATGGGTCACTCTTATTCATATTACAAGAAATGTAAACATCCCTTGTAATAAAAAAAAGCATGACATGTCCTCCTAAATATGAGATCTGGTTCAAAAAGACCTCAGATCTCATATTTACACTAAAATGCAATAAAAGGAAAAAAAATTGTAATTTGAAAAAAGGACAAAAAAAATATCCCTTTTAAGAGCTATGGGCGGAAGTGAGGTTTTGACGTCGCTTCTGCCCTGCTATGGTATGGAGATGGGTGGGGGCCATTTTACCTTCACTCATCCCCATACCCAGCCACAGTGTGTGTGTGTGTGTGTGTTTTTCTGCTGTTGATAAGTCTGCTTGAAGTTGGATGTTTGGAGCTGTAAATAAAGAACATTTGGGGCATGCTGCAGAAGTCCAAACAAATGAGGAAGAAAGGCTGAATATTTACACTGGTCATTTTTGGGCAAACAAACAAGAAATATGTGTATAGTAAAGCAAGCAATGAGGGAGACTGCACAAGTTTACAAATAAAAAGGGGTCTAAGCATGCAAAAATTAGGTATCTAATACAAAAGAAACATGTGCCGCAAGCAAGGTAGATACCAGAAATAAGGCAGATAAACCAGATAAAAACATATGCCACAAGCAGGTGTGCACCAGCATTGAGGCATCTAATATAGTAGAAACATTTGCCCCAAGCATGGTACCGTATTTTCCTAGCAACAAGCAATAAGACGACCTTTTGTACGTAAAAATATCACCCAAAAGTCGGGGGTCATCTTATACTCCAGATGCAGAGTCAGTCAGACTGCGGGCGTCTATTGTTCAAAAGCCATGCCGCCTCCTCGTCCTGTTCCATGATAAGCGGAACACTCAGTTCTCCAGCAGAGCCTCTGTTCAGTGTTCTGCCTATCACAGAGGTCCTCTCATCCTCGGCCTCGGGAGAGAGGACCTCTGTGATAGGCGGAACATCTAACACAGGCTCTACTGGGAAACTGAGTGTTCCGCCTATCATGATATAGGACGAGGAGGCGGCACAGCTTTTGAACAATGGATGCCTACAGTCTGATTGACTCTGCATACAGGAATAAGGTCTGGAGATCTTGAGATCGGCACAGTGAGGTAGGCAATGGGCACAGTGAGGTATGCAATGAGCACAGTGAGGTAGGCAACAATGAGCACAGCGAGGTAGACAATGGGCACAGTGAGGTATGCAATAAGCCCAGTGAGGTATGCAATGAGCACAGTGAGGTATGCAATGGGCACAGTGAGGTTTGCAATGAGCACAGTCAGGTATTCCATGAGCACAGTGAGGTGTGTCGGAAGGGGGTTATCTTATACACCAAGTCTATCCCAAAACCAACCTTTAAGCTGGAGAATTAGGGGGTTATTTTTTACGCCTAGTCGCCTTATACGCCGGTAAATATGGTAGGCACCAGAAATGAGACAGATAAAACTGATAAAAGCATTTGCCATAAGCCAAACATGAAAGTGAACCTGCTAAGACAAACAAGGCTGTTGAAAGACTTACCAAAGTCCCAAATCCAAAATGTTTGGTTTCTCTTCTGTTGAGCTGTCCTCCACCATCACTCACTTCTGCCAGGGCTCTGAGAAATCTGCACCGGAAAAGAAGTGCCGCCCGCTGGATAAAATGACACCTGCGGTAAATTACTGCACACCTGCGATAAATAATCATACTTCTCCATGTGAAAAATACACCAAAACACAGCCAAATACCTCATGCAGTATGTTAGGAGCATTTTTTTTATTTAGAATGCCAGTTTTTTTTTTTTAATTAGAAGTATTTTAGCACATTTCTTAAGGTGCTTAATACGGCTTTGTGAATGGAGTCTGTAATGTCATGTGACCAGACAGATGACACCTTGAAAGAATGCTATGTAAGCAAATGTTTTTTCTGTAATAAGGATGCAGGGGAAGCTCCAAGGTGGTAAGGGGGATAAGGGGTACAGAAACAGTGTAATAGGCAAAGCTGTAGTTGGTCTTTAAGGGGAATCTCACATTATATGTTGGTGTTCTCTATAATTATGAAGTTGTCAACACTATCAATCTGTAATGTATTTGTGTCAAGTGAAGATAAGGAGATATACATTACGAAACAGTACCAAATTAGTCAATATATGTTTTCGTGATGCCATGTACAGCCAGCTCTTACATTAGCTATTTTAAAACTATAATCTAGTGCTGATTTATTGCTAGTGTGTAAGATATAACATATTTTTAGGTAAGGCATTTCTGGAAAGAAAGCAGAGGAGACGTTACTTTTTTTTTCTATTTAAACCATTTTATACTTTATAATTGATGTTTATTTAAACATAAGAATACATTCAAACATGACCATAATATAATCTTTTACGCTATACCTAACTTTTCTGACTAGAAAAGCTATAAATATATATCTGTTGAGAACAAATCAGTGATAAATGTAATACAAGGATCTAAAATAGCTGAGAACACATGTTTGGACCTAATGGAGGACAAACTTCAAATGCATTGTCCTGAAGAGCTTAACTGTCACAGGACTATATGCAAATACAGAAAACTGTCTATTGTTTAAACTTTTTTTTTTTTTTTGGTTAAACATTCTTCTTTTTTATGATAATTGCTATTGCCTCATCTTTTTACTTCTTCTTGTTCTTTTTTCTACATTTATTAAATGTTTCTAAATATTTAATAGTTCACAGTGGAGTCTTCAGCTGCATTTGATTTGGTTAAGTGCACCAAGTGCCCCTTAGTGAATGCAGAGATCAATAAAATGAATCGGCAGACCTTTCCCAAGCTTATGTTTCACAAATAAAACATTGATGCTCCTTTTAAGCTCACCCATCACTCATGCTGGAGCTTTTACAGACAATAACAGTTCATTTGAATTTTCGGGTGCAGAAGATATATGACGCTGTAAATATTTAAAATCAAATTTGAAAAGAGGACAGAGATAAATGTGGAGAAGAGAACTTAATGCTGTGGGCATTTTTTTTTCCTTAAAGTGACTTATGGCGAGCTGCTATATCTTTATACTCCTGAAAGTGGCACTATTGATAAAAGAAAGGAGTGTTAATGGCATTCTGCAGATGCTGTTGGATGATTGTGCTTTGGAGTGGTAAACACAGAGTTTTGGAAAGCTCGAAGTTTGAAACTATTTTATTTTTGCCCGCTTGTGAAATATTTAATGGCCTAGTTTGTAACAGTGACAAATGGTATTATAAGGATGTTTGTACATCTATACAGCAAGGCAATATTGTTTTAAAAGAAAAGGCATATCAAGAATTAAAGAAAAAGCCTCATCAGGAATAAATGAAAGTAAACCATAGTTACATAGTTAGTCAGGTTGAAAAAAGACACAAGCCCATCCAGTTCAACCATAAAAAAAAATAATAATAATAATAACAATAATAATATCATACAATCCCATATACCCAATTCTATCCACAGTTGATCCAGAGGAATGTGAAAAACTCCAGCAGAGCATGATCCAATTTGCTACAGCTGGGGTAAAAATTCCTTCCTGATTCCCCAAGCGGCAATCGGATATTCTCCGGATCAACTTTGCCTATAAATGTTAGTAACCAGTTATATTGGGCCAGATCCACAAAGAATTATGGCGGCGTATCTCCAGATACGCCACCGTAATTTCAAATTCCCACTGGCATATCTTTGTTTTGTATCCACAAAACAAGATACGCCGGAATTACGCTAAGATACGACTGGCGTAACGTTATTACACCGTCGTATCTTAGTTGCATACTTACGCTGGACGCTAGGGGCGCTTCCGTCATTTTTCCATGTTGAATATGCAAATGAGCTAGTTACGGCAATTCACGAATTTACGAGCGGCCAGCGCATTCCTTTTACGTCATTTGCGTAAGCGTATGTCCGGCGTAAAGTTACCCCTGCTATATAGAGGCGTACACCATGTTAAGTATGGACGTCGGGCCAGCATAGAATTTTCCGTTGTTCACGTCGTTTGTGTAAACCGTTCGCAAATAGGGATTTGCGTAAGTTACGTTCACGTCGTTTTCATTGACTATTTGCAACATAATTTCACGCATGCACACTGGGATACGTCCACGGGCAGCGCATTCGCGCAGTTAAAAAAAAACATCATTTACGTTGGGTCACGATTAATTTAAATAAAACACGCCCACCTCTTCCCAATTTGAATTAGATGCGCGTACGCCGGCCCATTTACGCTACGCCGCCGTAAGTTAGGACGCAAGTGCTTTGTGAATATGGCACTTGTCATTCTAACTTATGGCGGCGTAGCGTAAATGATATACGCTACGCCCGCCAGAAACTTAAGCCGGGCTTCGTGGATCTGGCCCATTGTGTACATTTAGGAAAGAATCCAGGCCTTAAAGCAATCTACTGAGCTGGCCAGAACCACCTCTCCAGGGAAACTATTCCACATTTTCACAGCTCTTACTATGAGGAATCCTTTCCTTATTTGGAGGGGAAATGTTTTTTCCTCTAGACGTAAAGAGTGCTCCCGTAAAGTGAATAACTCAACACCAAGTTCACTATATGGGCTCCTTATATAGTTGTACATGTTGATCATATCCCCCCTTAATCTCCTCTTCTCAAGAGTGAATACATTTAGTTCCTCTAATCTTTCCTCATAGCTGAGCTCCTCCATGCCTCTTATCAGTTTGGTTGCCCTTCTCTGCACTTTCTCCATTTCCCCAATATGCTTTTTGAGAACTGTGGCCCAAAACTGAACTGCATATTCCAAATGAGGTTGTTAAATCATTTTTTTCCAGCATGCTTGATATCATGCCTCAGCTTATAAAGTTTTTTGAATTAGTTGCAGTTTTTTTTTTTTTTTTTTTTTGTTAGGAATAAAGTTTTATTGAAAAGTGTGGCACAGGGGGCGTGGCCGGCAGCCGGAGCGGATGGCTGTGTGAGGAGAGAGCTCCGTGTGTAGGACCAACACCCAGCGACCACAAGCAAAGATCCAGCCACAAAAAAATACACAGACTGCCGCTACATAGCCCGGAGGGATCACCGACGCTATGGGGAAGAGAAAGACCGACAAAAAGCCGGCGAAACTCACGGATTTCTTCCCGTCCGCAAGCACGCCTAGGCCTCAAGATGGCGCCGAGGCCTCCGGATCGTGGCGCAGCCAGCATCGTGGGGAGGATGTCCACAGCCCTGGGCAGTTCTCAGATGGGCGCAGGCTACACAACAGCGGCGGAGGCAGCGGAGGATCCACTCCGGTTCACTCTCCCAGCAACAGCCCGCAGAAATCTGCTCTCAAGAGATCAGAAGGACACAGCTATGCAGGTGAGCTGGAGGAATCCTGTGATTCGCAGAACAGCACTAAGGCCTTTATTGAACAGATCCAAGAGTTCCCAACCTCAGGTATTCCCCTAAGTGACACAATAATGAAAGATATGCTGGTGACTTTGAGGGGCTCTCTGCATAGAGATATGATGATGTGTGTATCACAGATGAACAAAGAGGTTTCAGCCTTAGGAGGCAGAGTTAGTCATTTGGAGGACAAGATGGGGGAATTCACTGGCGCGCATAATGACTTAGTGGATGCACATTATGAAACAGAGGGGGACATTCATGCTATAAGGGATAAATTAGCTGAATTAGAAGATAGATCCCGCAGGAATAACGTTAAACTGCGTGGAGTGGAGGAATCGGTGACCCCGTCTGAACTGCGGCACTATGTACAGGACTTCATAGCGGCCATGCTGCCTGAGGCCTCAGGCTCCGAAATTATTGTGGACAGAGCTCATCGTCTTCCTAAACCGAAATTCCTTCCTGAAAAGGTCCCCAGAGATGTAATTGCCCATGTGCATTTTTACCACATTAAAGATGACCTAATGCGCTTCTCTAGGAAACACCAGCCCCTCCCCCCGCCCTACTCAGCAATCTCAGTGTTCGCAGACCTGTCGCAGCATACAATGATGGCACGCAAAAACCTGTCCACCATTACTAAACTCCTGCAAAACCACAAGATTGCTTACTCCTGGGGATTTCCTACAAAGCTTCTGATTACCAGGGACAACCGCACGCATATTATTAGAAGCATCGACGAGGGGGTGGCGTTAGCTAAGAAGTGGAGCTTATTGCCTGATGATGAACGTGCCCCATCGCCAAGACAGCTACTTTCCAAGTTGCCCCAGGACTGGAGCAGTGCTTGACCCTTGCCCTAAGGATATTTAATGTTGAATAGCCTAATATTTGAAGCTGGAGTTACAACTATGGGCCAGATTCATGAAAGGTTACGCTGGCGGATCGAGTGATCCGCCAGCGTAACAGTGGCTTTGAGCCGGCGTTTCTGTTTTCTGTAACCAGAAAACAAGAAACGCCGGGTTGAAGTTCCGATGCGATGAGCGTAACTGAGTTTCGCCATCGCATCGTTACTTCAACTTAAAAATGGCGCCGGGGGCGTTCCCGCCGATTTACGCTCAAAAAATATGTTAATGAGCGGAAATCGGCAATTCACGATCGAAATCCGGCGCGACGCAGTGACGTTACGACGTTTCCGGACGGGATACGCGGCGCATAGATATACCTACATGGGGTTGGAGTATCCTATGTTAGGTATAGGCGTCGTCATCGCGTCGGGAAAAAAAAAAAAAAACGTCGCTTGCGTAAAACGGTCATGAATGGGAATGTGACGTCATTGACGTTCATTCACAGATTTTGGAGCATGCGCACGGGGATGTTTTGACACTCGACGCATGCGCAGTACGTCGGCGGCGGGATCGCGCGTAGTTAGCATACTACACGCCCCGTACCCGCGACATTTGAATTCCGCCGGCTCATTTGCGATGCGCTGCCGCAACTTTAGGAGCAAGTGCTTCGTGAATGACAGCACTTGCTCCTAAAAATTCGGCAGCGCAACGCAAATCAGAAGCGTTACTCCAGAGCAAAGATGCTCTGGAATACGTGAATCTGGCCCTATATGTTGGTTCTTTTTGGAGCTCATATTCCCCCAATGAGCTCTTTGCGAGGTTTACTCGCACCTTGCGTGGTTACTTACGTTTCTATGTTTATGTTCCTGTTTAAACTTATGACTTTGACATTTTTTTTTTGTTTCCCTTTCCTTTTTTTTTTATCTACTGCACCTGAGGTCTACCGAGTCCCATCTGTTCTCTCTGTTCTTTGGAAGCCGGACGCACCTGTCTACCACACTGCAGTCCCCTCAAGTGATGTCTACGAAGCCCTGCTGGCGCTCTCTGCAGGTAACATGCCATTAAGGTACCAGCTCTTTTATAAGACCAACGCATACGCAGCACACCTCACTAGTGTTCCACAATGACCCTGTCAATTGTATCCATGAATACCCATGGGCTTAACAGTCCATTTAAGAGGAGTGCAATGTGGAGAGAATCACTGAAACTGAAAGGGGATATTCTCTGTGCTCAAGAAACTCATTTTATGTCAGCAAAACCTCCGAAATGCACACATAGAGCCTTTCCTCATGTTTTCACTGCCTCTGCCCCTGTTAAAAAGCGGGGCGTCCTGATTGCAATGAATCACTCTGTCTCATTTAAGCTTCACCAGGAGGTCTCTGACCCTAATGGTAGATTCATCATTTTAGTGTGTGATCTCAACAACACCACATACACCCTGGTAAACCTGTATGCCCCAAACCAGCGTCCAATCCCCTTTTTGAGGTCCCTAATGAAAAAGATCAGCAAAGTCAGGAAGGGTTCCTTGCTCCTTTGTGGAGACTTCAACTGCGTGATTAACAAGCTAATGGATTGCTCGGGACAACACCCCTCTACCAGGAGGGAGCTGCAATCCTTTTTGACTGACTACGGTCTCTATGACTCCTGGAGGTGTCTACATTCAAGTGAGAGGGACTACACCTATTACTCCTTTCCTCACCGCCTCTATTCCAGGATTGATTTTTTCCTATCGGACCTCACCCTTCTTCAAAAAACTGTTTCGGCGGAGATACACTCGATCACATGGTCGGATCACGCTCCGATCTCTATCACGTTAACAGGGAATTTCCCCTCTTCCCCGACATACCTCTGGAGGAACAACATAGAGACTTTAGCCAACCCTTCCTCCACGTCTAAGATCACCCAACAATTGTCTGAATTTTTTAGAATTAATGATACTAGTGATGTGGACATATCTACCCTGTGGTGCTCCCACAAAGCTTTTAGCAGGGGCCTTCTTATACAGGCAGCGGCGCGGGAGAGGAGGAGGAGGAGGGAACTGTTGGACAGCTTGCTTAGAGAGCTTAAGTCCTTGGAAGACCTACATAAATCTGATCCTTCCCCTGAGGTTGAATCTGACCTGTTTAATTGCAGACAGAAAGTCCGTGTGTCCCTTCTATCGAGCCACCAAAACCATTTAAAAAGAATCAAAGCACAATTCTACGCCCACGGTAACAAAGCAGGCAAGCTTTTGGCCAACTACATTACTAAACGACAACGGAAATCAAATTTAGTATCCATGCGAGACCCCCATACGGGCGTCTTAGAACATCACCCCTCCAAAATTGCCAATTCCTTTATGAAGTACTATAGAGACTTGTACAATCTACAATTAGATGTCTCCACTCCTCAACCTTCTTCCTATTCTATTGAATCCTTTCTAAGCTCAGTGTCTTTACCTTCCCTGTCAGAGGACGATCTATCACTACTTAATGCCCCGATATTGGATAAAGAAATCTTAGACACCATTAAAGCCCTACCTAAAAATAAGTCCCCTGGTGCTGATGGCTTTTCATCAGAATATTACAAAGTTTTCTCGCAAGTCCTGATCCCTTATCTGGGCGTGCTCTTCAACAGTGTCTCCTCCTCGGCAAGGTTCCCCGCAGAGATGTTACAGGCTATAATTGTTACACTACCCAAGCCAGGGAAGAAGCCGGATTCTCCCCAAAATTTTAGACCAATATCCTTATTAAATACTGACTTAAAACTGTACGCCAAGGTCTTGGCAAATAGATTAGTGAAAATCACTCCATCCCTGGTCGGAGCTGACCAAGTGGGATTTGTCAGAGGCCGGCAAGCGCCAGATGGAACTAGGCGGCTATTTGACCTGCTACATATTGTGGAGGGTAAGAACACGCCAACAGCTATTTTGGCATTAGATGCCGAAAAGGCCTTTGACAGGGTCCATTGGGGATACCTTAAGGCCACCCTTCAAAAATTTGGTCTTAAAGGCAACATCCTATCTGCTATTATGGCTCTATACTCAGTACCCTCAGCTAGAGTGTTCTCATCCAATGCCCTCTCAGATCCATTTTGCATAACGAATGGTACCCGCCAGGGATGCCCCCTTTCACCCATCATTTTTTCCCTAATGATGGAGCCCTTGGCGGAGGCAATACGGGCGGATAATGGAATCACAGGGATTAAGGTAAATGATCGTGTCCATAAAATCGGACTGTTTGCCGACGATGTTATCTTGACAATTACCAATCCGGCTTCCTCCTTGGCTAAGGTTTTCTCTGTTTTACAAAAATACAGTGAGGTTTCCTATTATAAGTTAAATGTTATGAAATCCTGTATACTGCCTATTAACCTGTCCCAACCTCTACTTTCCACCTTGAAAAAACAGTACCAATTTCAATGGATGTCAAAGTCTATTTCGTATTTAGGTGTGAAGGTGCCCTTCCCCACCACATCTACGTATGCAGCAAATTTCCCCCCCCTGGTTGAAATAATCAAGAATGATCTACAACACATAGGATCTTATGAACTTTCCTGGCTAGGCAGGATAGCTGCACTAAAAATGGTCGTGTTACCCAAATTAATATACCACTTCAGAACTATCCCTATATGTCTGCCAGAGTCTTTCTTTAATCTGATAGATAAATTGTTCAGGCAGTTCATTTGGAACCGTAGGATGTCTAAGATCCCTTATGTAATAGCACTAAAACATAGATCAAATGGGGGGGCTGGATTCCCACACATTCGCAATTACTACAGGGCGGCAATCTTAGACCAAGCGAAGGCCTGGTTCGACCCCCACACCTCCAAGCTTTGGGTCCACATAGAAAAGACTATGGTTTCACAGAGAGATCTTCCCTCATTGTTACTGGCCAACCTCACGGATTTAACTTTTGCTTGCCCCAAAGTCCCTTCCATTGAAGCGACACTCTCAGCATGGAGAAAACTCCATTCGACATCTCCTTCGGAGGATTTGTTAAGACAAGAAGTGTCTAATCTCAGGATTTATGAATATTTGATTCCAGACATCAATATTCAACAATGGGTCAAACACGGTCTTAGTACTCACAGTGATATATTAAGGGAGAACCCCACTTCTCATCCCTATTCTAAAATCCAGATACAACATTTCCATACTAAAAACCCACAGGCCCACTATAAGTTACATAACGGGGTCTGGCGATACTTGTCATCCAAATATGACCAACCTAAAGGCCTGTCGTGGCTATATAAATCCCTGCAAAATTACCCAAATTTCACCAAGACTGCAAGTATGATTAACTGGGAAAGGGACTTGAACTCTGTGCACACTCCGTCTGAGTGGAAAACAGCCATTAAAGCCTGTTACGCTTATTCTCATTGCACTAACCACTGGGATTCGATGCTAAAAATATTGCATAGAACATATCTTACCCCAGTCAGGATGTCCATGATCTTCCCCACGGAATCGAGCAACTGTTGGAGGAAGTGCGGGGACCGGGGCAATATACTTCACACTCTCTGGGACTGTAAGTGCCTGAGCAACTTTTGGTGTGAAGTGTTTCAATTAATATCCTCTATTACGGGTCTCTCTGTGAGACAGTCTCCCCAGATGGCCCTTCTCTCCCTTGGCTTAACCACTATCCCTAAACAATTCCGTAATATAGTGAGTCATGTCCTCGTTGCTGCTAGGTTGGCAACTACATCAAAATGGAAGTCCACCTTAGTGCCCAGCATTAAAGAAGTTATTAGAAGGGTTCAAGAACAATATTCTTATGAGAGACATTTTGCTATGCAGGCTCTTTCAATTTCCAAATTTGATGAACAATGGGCTCCCTGGGCATCCAGGGGAAAAGTCTGATAACTACACTGGACTGCCGTCTCAGGTACAGATCTGTGAAGATGTTTGGCTTATTTTATACCTTTTTATTTTTCTCTGTTTGCACCCTTTTTCTTCTTTTCCTTCTTTCTTCTCTTCTTATTTTCCTTTAATATCTTCTTCTCGCTATTAGATGCTCTCAGTAAAGACAACTTATAACAATAATTGTATACTGAACAAATTCATATGCTCTTCCCTTCAATTCTCCCCTTTCATGGGGGTGCAGTATCCACACAGTGTAGTAGGATGCGCAACCCCGTCTACAGTATGAGCGCTTGTAAGGGAGAGCACTGTATTAATCTTTGTATGTAATACTCACTTTTGAAATGTTTCTATTGTTTAATGCATGCAACAAGGCATTGATTGTAATGACCTTTCTCAAATGTTGTTGTAATTGCTTTACTTTTCTTGAATTACCAATAAAAAAACAATTGAAAAGAAAAGTGTGGCACATTGACAATGAAAATACAGCAAAATAATGCAATGACAACAGTGAGATAACTTTGGTTATACTAAGCAAAGAATAGCGAACAGCACTAAAAATAATTTTAAAGAACCTTACAGACTCCCACCAGCTGTGGGCTCAAACATTTTGTCGGTCCTACTAGTGGAGGCTAACTTAGAAGGAAGAAGGAAACTTAAGTTGATACCAGGGCAGACTTAACAAGCACTGTGGGGAACACATTCTTTTCAGAAGTTCGGTATCATCAGAAATCCTGAAAAAATTGTGTAATAGGTGCCACTTTTTCAGCTTAAGATGAGTGAAAGTCATAAAAGGAAAGAGAAGGAAATAAAAATAAATAGGAGGCAGCAGAAAGAGAAGAGAGCATCTGACGGGAGGGTCTGTCTAGCCCAGTCCAAGCTGGTTTGTGCCACAAAAATAAACTTTTGTGCCAAAACAAATGGTGTGTTTGTTTTCAAAATTCAGCAACAAGGGGTGCAAAGTGGACGATTGAATGTTTAATATCTTAGAAACCGAACTGGCACAAATGGTAATTTTTGCGGCAGAAATCAGCACAAACGCAGCACAAAAGAATGGTATATTTAACTTCACGCAGCTGATAAAATGCCTTCTCTGCATCCAATGAAAGAAGGCATAAGGGTACCTTGTAAGTTTGCCAGTGGGATATAAGAGACAGGGTTTTAATGTTGTTATCACACGATTCTCACGTTGGTACAAAACGCACTTGCTCCCAATCAATTATGAAGGGAATGATGGACTGCAATCTGTCTGCTAATAGTTTGGTATAGATTTTAAGGTCAGCATTGATGAAGGAAATTGGATGGTAACTGAGTTTGCAGGCATTCAGGAGGAGATACTGCATTTGGTTTGTGGCTGGGGCGACTGTGACTTCAATGGGCAAGTTTGATAGGTGACACCATCTGTGAAACTTGACAGGTTTTGGGGCGCCCAAGAAAATGTTTGCCCAGGGTCCAATAAATATTAAAGATGGGCCTGGAATCTAGGCTGGGCATTTCCCACCCACCAGACAACTTGTGGGTATCAAAGTTTTGAAGTTAAGCTTCTATCTGATAGACCTGATAGGCAGCCCAATGACCAACTGATAGAGTGCACATGGCAGCCTGACAATGTTGCTGCTTAATTTGATGCAGTGACTTAAGCAGTCCATAATAAATAGAGTCTGCTGGTTATATTAAAAAGACTCAATTTTCTTTCTCTGTTAGTTAGGATCCTAATAACTGTTCCTTAGTGCCCCACTGAGTGGAGAGTAGGAGACATTGGACATGCAGGCTGAGCACTGCTGAGTGGGAAGAGTGGGAGATACTGAACGCTCATGCTTAGTGGGGAGAGTGGGAGACGCTGGAAGCACAGTACTGAGTGGTGGCATAAAAAACAGCTGAGCAAGAGCATAAGGAGCTGTGTGACAGTGGTTTGGGACTCCAGCGGTGAGGTGCTTTAGAAATAGTACTACTAAGACACTGTGAGTTGCTGGGGTATTATGAGTGACTAGGATGCTGCGAGTACTGAAGTATTGTGTCTGGGGCATAGTGAGTATTGAGGTATTGTGACTGAGGTGCTGTGAGTTCTTAGGACACTAAGGGCTGTGCGATCAGTAAGCGGGATCAGGAGGAGAGGACGCCAAGGGCAGTGTGATCATTGAGCAAGGGCAATCAGGAAGGATGCAGGTAATAGGAGAACAGAATGTCCGGGGCTGTGTGATCAGTGAAAAAAGAAGGGGGTGGAGGCACCAACTCAAAAAATAAACGTTAAAAGAGCATTCTACAGGAAATGTGAGTATAAGAGTGTATACTCACAGGTTTGCTGGGAGTAGTAGTCCATCGGGGTGTCTTTTAATCGGTGGGTGCCATTCCACAGGCTCTGGTGATGTCCGCACGGCTTCTCAGTGTGGATGGGTCCTGGAAGCTCCTCGTTGACCAGCGTGGAACGTGGAAGCGGAACAGGCGGTGACGTCACAGGGCATGGTGGGGATAGCAGGCATACGAGGAAGGGAAGTTACAGGTTACGCGCTCAGGGCTCACAGCTCCTTCTACTGGCCTGTCTGCTCTCAGGAGGAGAGCAACTAAATACTAAAAACAGGAAGTGGGCGGCATGCGGCTGTGGAACCATAACAGCCAGCATGCACACCTCCATTCCCCACACAATAGGCCTCAGAGCAGTAGAACACTTCCTCTCAGAAGACCCCCTCATCAATCCTAGACAAGCACATTTTATTTTGGAAGCCACACAATTTTGTCTGGAACACAACTATTTGCCAACTTTGCCCCGAGCTATGCCAACTTGACCATGGGCTACTGGGAGCTACAACACATTCTACACAACAACCCCTTTGCGGCCCATATCATTTTCTTCGGTCAATACATTGACGACATTGTTATTATCTGGGATGGCACTACGGAGACTGCAGAATCCTTCGCCAATTGTTGTAATCACAACTCCTTGGGGCTTTCGTTTACTCATGTTAAAGACCCTGACAAATTAGTATTACTAGACTTGGAGCTTTTTCACAATGATTCCCAAATCCACACCACAAATTGTGTCAAACCCACTGCTGGGAACTCCTATATACATTACCAAAGTTGTCATCATCCGAGTTGGATCCGTAATATACCCAAGAGCCAATTTCATAGGATTCGACACAATTGTACAAAAGATGAGGATTAGTGTTGCTCACGAATATTCGCATTGCGAATATTCGCTACGAATATTGCATATTCGAGTATTCGCGAATAACGCGAATATCGCGGCGAATATTCGCTATTTCGAATATTCGAATTTTTTCAATTTTTTTTTTAGAACAGATCACATCCTAGAGATCCCCATCGACGTCTAAAAGCATTGCTGGTATGATTAGAGACCTTGGGCCGAGTAGCTGCAGCGCTCATTTTATATTGCCGAAAAATCGCAATGCGATTATTCGGCAATAGCGATATCGCGCGATTATTTTATATTGTACTATATCACGAATATTCTGAGCCAATCAAAGTGCTCCATTCCGCATTTCTCGAAATTTCGCAATTATTTTGTATTGTAATATATCACGAATATTCTGAGCCAATCAGAGTGCTCCTTCCGCATTTCTCGAATATTCGCAATTATTGTGTATTGTAATATATCACGAATATTCTGAGCCAATCAGAGTGCTCCTTCCGCATTTGCCGAATATTCGCAATTATTGTGTATTGCAATATATCACGAATATTCTGAGCCAATCAGAGTGCTCCATTCCGCATTTCTCGAATATTCGCAATTATTTTGTATTATAAAATATCACGAATATTCTGAGCCAATCAGAGTGCTCCATTCCGCATTTCTCGAATATTCGCAATAGCGAAAAATCGCAATAGCGAAAAATCGCAATAGCGAAAATTCGCAATAATTAAATTTCCAAAAAATATCACGAATATTCGTATTTAGCGAATATTTCTCGAATATTCGACTATATATTCGAGATATATCGCAAAATCGAATATGGCATATTCTGCTCAACACTAATGAGGATTACCATACACAAGGTAAACTCCTACTCACAAAATTCCATGAAAAAGGGTATCCATCCTCCATGGTTCAGGAAGCCTTCATTCAACAGGCCTCGAAACCATCCCCCAAACCCAGATCTCCAAGTGAATCACAACCCACACGTTTCACCACTCAATTTCACGGTTGCTATAAGAATATGGAGAATATCCTAGCCAAACATTGGCCAATTTTGCTCAGTGATCCCTTCTTGGATTCGTCCCTTTCCCAAGTTCCCAAGGTTTCCTACCGCAAAACCAAAAACATTAAGAGTAAAATAGCACGTAGTAAAATTTGTAATGTTCCTACTTCCTCTGTTCCATCCATTCCTCTAATCCCACTAGTGGGTATGTACCAGTGCAAGAAAAAAACATGCCTCACTTGTCAATTTGTTGAGCATGGTCAAAAAAACTTTACCATTCAGGGTAAAGTATATACCATTAAAGAATTCTACAACTGCTCAAGTGAGTATGTTGTATACTGCCTGACCTGCCCATGTGGCCTCTTTTACGTCGGAAGGACTATACGTACCCTACGTCAACGATTTGGCGAACACAGGCGTTTTATTATTAAGGGACATGACAAACACAGTGTTCCTCTTCATTTTTTGAAGGAACATAATAAATCAACTGTGAGCCTTAAGGTGTGGGTCATTGAAGCCATCTCCAGAGATCTCCCTGTTGCAGAACGCTTTAAACGCCTATGCCAGCAGGAGACCTACTGGATATATTCATTAAATACTTTCTCGTCGGGGGGACTCAATGAGGAATTTGAAACACATTCCTTATTGTAGCCCCACACCATCCCCCCCCCTTTTTCTCTTTTTGTTTTTATTGTCAGCTTCACTGTTGTGTACAATATGCTTTTTTCTACATATTTTTTACTGATCTGTTTTTAATCAATCCTTTATTAAACTATATTATTATTATTTTTATCACACTGGTTTGTTCTAGCAGTGTGTGCATGCTGGCTGTTATGGTTCCACAGCCGCATGCCGCCCACTTCCTGTTTTTAGTATTTAGTTGCTCTCCTCCTGAGAGCAGACAGGCCAGTAGAAGGAGCTGTGAGCCCCGAGCGCGTAGCCTGTAACTTCCCTTCCTCGTATGCCTGCTATCCCCACCGTGCCCTGTGACGTCACCCGCCTGTTCCGCTTCCACGTTCCACGCTGGTCAACGAGGAGCTTCCAGGACCCATCCACACTGAGAAGACATCACCAGAGCATGTGGAATGGCACCCACCGATTAAAAGACACCCCGATGGACTACTACTCCCAGCAAACCTGTGAGTATACACTCATATACTTACATTTCCTGTAGAATGCTCTTTTAAAGTTTATTTTTGAGTTGGCGCCTCCACCTCCTCCTTTTTTCTTAAACTGTTGACAGAGGTCATGGACACCCTCTAAAGGAAGGCTGCCTCCTCAAGGTTCATTTATGCATGAGACCCTATCTATAGGTACTGTTATAGTTACCACTATTACTGTTGCTTCCCAGGCATCAAGTCATTACGAGCGCCGGAATACCCCCCTTTTTTTGTGTGATCAGTAAACAGGAGCAGGTGGGGATGATTCTGAGGGTTGACCAATCTGTGTGCAGGAGCAGGAAGAGAGGACACTGAAGGCATCAATCAGTGTGATGGGGAAAAGAAGAGCCTGATCAGCATGAGTAAGGAGAGGACACCAGAGGTGGTATGATCACAGAGCAGGATAGGACAGATAGGACTTTGAGGGCTGTGTGACTAATGACCAAGAGCTGGAAGAGAGGACATTGAGGGCTGTTTGATCAGTAAACCTGAAGAGAGGACCCCAGGTGCAAAATTATTGGTGAACAGAATGAAAAGGATGCCAGAGGTTGTGTGATCAGTAATCAGGAGCATAAACAGAGAACGCGGTAGTCTATATGATCAGTGAGCAGGACCAAAAGAGAGGACACCAGGAGCTGTATGGTCAGGGAACAGGAAATTCCAGGCAGGAAAAAAATAGTTAGATTAGTAATAATTTATGTAATTACTACCGTAATGTTAGTGGGTAACATGTCTAATGGGAATGGTGATGTGACTCAGTGCACATCCTGCGCCATGTATGCATTCCTTGGACAACTGTTTAAGTGTGAATACTGTGCAAAATTTAGGTAAGTTGTTTCCTCAGAAACTGAGATCCTGCAGCTGGCAAACACTGCTAAGCATGATCAAAATTTTCGTGTAAGAGGCCTCCCAGAATCGGTATTGGACCTAGAGGAGTCCATTCACACCTTAATAACTCAATTAATACCGAATCTTTCCCCCCATCGAATTGGACAGAGTACATCGTGCCTTCACAGCTCCTAGATCTGATGGCCTACCAAGAGATATACTAGTTAAACCACATTTTTATAAAAGAAAAAGTGATGATGGAATCAAGACAACGTGAAAAAATTTTCATCCACAACCATCAGATTCAAATTTTTGCAGACATCTCACAAACCACAATTCAAAAGAGAAGAACATTAAAACCTCTTCTATACCACCTTATTAATAGACATATTAAATATCGGTGGTCATTTCCATTTAAACTATCATTTACTTATTAGACATGTGCATTCGTTTTCGTTAGAAAACATTTTCGTCCGAAAATCTTTTTTTTTCAATATCGTTTTAACAAACGATAACGAAAGTGCAAGAAACAAAAACCGAAAGATCCGACATAAAAAATGCTTTATTTTCGTTTTCGTTGCGGTAAAAATTCTATATACAGAGATTCGACATTATAGTGAAAAGATTTGACATTATAGAGAAAAGATTCAACATCATAGAGAAAAGATTTGACACTATAGAAATAATAGATTACATTACAGAGAATAGATTTTAATTTATGAGAAAATAGATTCGACATTACAGAGAATAGATTCAACATTATTACTAGTCATAAAACATTAGAATTCTTGTAGGCGGAATATTCGACCGGAAATGTACGATTCGACGTAAAGTTTTGAAGTTCCGTCGAATATTCTTTTGACCATTTCGGACGAAAGCTATTCCCCAACGAAAAACAAAATAAATCAAAACGATTTTCGGGAGTAACTAAATAAATGTATTTTTCAGACGAAAACGAAAAAACGAAACAAAATATTCCAGTC